>JAUTXW010002498.1:12500-446683 GCA_030620095.1 Kuschelorhynchus macadamiae
CTTCAGTCCATTTAGTTTTTCCATTGCTACAACACTTGTATGGAGACGTGCATTGTTCAGATGGAAAATGCTGTTTCACGCAAGACAGATCTTTTTGCATGAATTCTTTTATCCACATGGCCTAGAAGTTTATCGTAATATTCACCATTTATTGTTTGGCCCTTGGGAGGATGGTTAACTGGCAATGCCTTTGGTGTTTCAGAACCCCTATGCCTCTATTATTCTGATTGCTACCTCGCCTCAGGAGTATAATATTGAACCCAGGTTTCATCTGTCGTTTTTGTGTTAAAATATTTTAAACTCTCTTGACAAATGCTCATTCTGTGAAGATTTTGTTCTATTAATTATAGCTACACTCATCTTGTCGAAAGCTTTATCGTCAATAATTCTACATATACTATACAAAATTTTCTTTTATCTGAGGTGCCTATATCCTTAGCAATTTCGAAGACCTTTAATCGACGATCCTGCATAACCATATCGAAGACTTTTTAGACGAATTCATTCATTCAGTTTTTGGTAGTCCACTGCGTGGATCATCTCGTAAGCTCTAAAAACCATGTTTAAATTCTGACACCCACTTATGTACATTCGTAAATGATGGAGCAATCTGTCTTCGAATATGTCTTTATGAATTTCTGTTGCTTCCCAACTTTTTTTACAAAATATTTGATAATAGCTGACGTTTCAGTTTTCACATTTGCGAACAAGACAGTCAGTGCCAACCGAGGTGACAGCTATCTTTTATTTGAGCTGATGCGTGCTTCATTTCGCGAACTTTCTAAAGCATACTCGTATATCGTGTACCGTATTTGATTTAAAAATCTCTAGAAATGTACGAGGTAAGGTATATCCAAAAAATCAGAGCATATTAACATGTTAACACCCTTTATCTTGGAAACGAAGAGTTTGCGAACTCCTGTTTATATAATTTTTTTCTTATTTTTAAGAGATTAATTTTCTCCTAAAGTTATACGAAATAATTTGCACTCAGCATAAGATACCTCAACATAATAATTATTTTTAAATATACAGTACCTATACAGGAAGTCCAAAAATATTCGATAGTAAAAGATGTACTTGTTTTATTAAAAACCTGTAGCATTATTGTATAAAACAACAACTATTCCTTTAAAACCCCAACTTGGAATTTTATTTAATATTTTAGTAGATTATTTGGACCTCCTAAATCCAATTATGTCTCTCAGTTAACGTTTTACAGTTTTTTCCTAATGTAAGAAGAGAGTGTGATTGGGATTCAAAAAGGTACGGTCGAGGCGCCGCGCGCCGGTTTAAAAATTTAAAACTGTCAACTTGTAGAAGACAAAAGTATAAAAGTGTTAAATTTATTTTGCTGCAACATCTCGATTACCCAGTAATAGAATAAAGAGGCAAAAAGTTGTTTTTGTTTTCCGATAATTATTGCGTCATTTCATTGGAAGAATTCTAATAGTGATAAAATTATTTAGTACAATGTATGTTATTAAGGTTCACTCTGGTATTATGCGCATTAGTACGTTTTTTGTCTTTTAACTTGTTTTAAGTTCTTTTTATGCGCTCATGTTGCTCTGATTATATTTATTGTTTTTTTGCATTTTGCAAATATTATTTTGTAAAATATTGCACTCCATTTACATCATCTAATTTTCCTTAGATCGCCAAGGATTCCAAATGTTTTTTATCACGGCCAATTATCGTAGAAACAATAGCGCTTACTGTTTTTAATTATTATTCATTATTCATTAAGTAATGTTTATAATTTTGAATAATTACTATTTTTAGCCACCTATTCTTACTAGGTAAAAAAAGTGATTCAAAATAAACATGTTACCTTTTATTCATTAAAATAATAATAATTTGGAATTCACATAAAAAATAAATCGTCAATAAGTCAGACTTAATAATGTTGACTCATAAACCGATGGTATTATATAGCGTTTTTTGTTATTTGTCTTTAAATGATCTATTTAAATTTGAGATATAGAGGGTTAGGATTAAGAAAAGAGAAAATTATTGAAACTTGGCAAAACTGCACCATTTTTGCTCATTCAAAAAATTGAGTACCTGAAATTAGATACTAATATCTTTAAAATTTTAGTTACATCACTTTAAATATATGTCAAGAGCTAAAGATAAATGCCAATTATCAGAAACGTAATATCTGAGACCCATATTAATATATATTGGTAGACTTGACTAGAAGATCATATCCATAAAGATACAGGGTGTTTCATTTAAAATAAAAAGGTTGATACTTGGTCAGAGCAATATAAATACCTTTTATACATGAAAACCGAGATAAAAGCACTATAATTTAAAAATTCAAATTAAGGAAACTTTTGTATTTTATAAGGTAGTAGATCTAGGTCACCTTACATGGGTGTACATCACGGTATACACTTATACTAATAGATTTACGGTTTCAGCTAAAAGAAAAGAATATAGAGGAGAAGCCACCCTAAGTGTTAATGCAATGTTTAACTCCAGCTCAGTATATGATTGAACTATGTAGTAATGAAAATATAATCAAAGATTTTTAATAAACAAGAAAAAAGTTGGATTGTAAGAAATGACATATAAAGTGCAACGACACTTTGGAAAAAGGTGTAAACTTGAAACTGTTGGGCGTGTATTGCGGCATAATAATTTCGAGAATAATTTGCATTGCCATACCGGAAGAAATATACCAACACAACACGGTGAAGGTAATGTCACGTTATGGAGTTGTATGTCGTCCACTGGAGTGAGTAATATAGCTTTTATTGAAAGACACGTGAATTAATATGGGTATTTAGATATTTTGAGTCATCATTTAATGCGCAATGCAGAAAATTATGGTATAAAAGACAACTTCCTCTTTTATTGTGATAATTACTTGAAATGTTGTTAAAACACGACGTCAGTCACCATATTTAATCTTGATTAGAACAAAAATGTACGGTTAACAAAAACAACGTAGGCAGTGGCCAAATTTCAAAATTTAGTGCCAAAATAATAGAGGCATTGAATACGATAATCTCGCATATGCTATAGATTTAGTGAAATCATTACCAGAATATCTACAAGCTTTTATTGTCAACCAGGAAGGACTTTTTAATTATTATGATTTTAGTTTAATTTTTTCTGTTATATGCCTAATGTTCTGCTGACTTTTATCGTAAGAATTATTTATAGGTAACACACAGCTGCACATTGCATAACCTAATTAGCGCCCCCAATTGATTTTTTATTTAAACCTTGAAGTTTGAACATAAATAAAATTATAGTTTGCTGGAGAATACCTACCAAATACATATATTATTTGATTTTGTACAAACCACATCTGTTGCTTTAAAAAAGGCTGTACCATAAGTCATTTTTATGTAGGCATTCAATTTTTAATTAAATTTAAGGAAACTACAGTGAACATTTGTGATTATTTATAGCAGATTCAAAATTTTCGTTTCATAATCCGTAAAATAAATGAAAGCAATGCGATCTATCTTCGCCGATAATAATTGGTTTGTTATGTAAAGAGCTCGGTAAAGAGGATATGCCGACCGATTTTGTTGTACTTAATAGCGAGACCGAGCATGTTAGCGGTGTCGGGGCACACCTTGTATTTATTTAATCGTGTTTTCATTCTTGCCTCGAGAGGCATTCTGATGGTGTTTTGTTTTTGTTTTGTGTTCAAATCCTGTTTGATACCGCCGGCGTGGGACGACATTACCGCCAAAGCATGTGTTCGAGGTTTATAGTAGCGTCTCTCAAGGTCTCAAGCAGTTTTGTTCTAAATACGACATTGTGGGGTATTGCCTTTTTTTATGACATGTTGCCTTTTGCTGAATGAGGAATTGGACAGTATTGCACATATGAATTTGATATGGAGTTTAGGAGTTAGGTTATACGGATGACTGTTTAAACGGTTGAACATTTCGAATTATACTTATTAGACCAGAATACTTTATATGAATATTGCTTTTTAAAATTAAACTGGTGTACTTAAATACCTTACATTGATGGAATTGGTGATATTAGATGACAAACTGATGATACTAGAAAAATCGTAAATTACTGATAATATTTAAAAAACGCTACATGAACTGAAACGCATTTAAAATTAAAATATTAAGAAAATGTGTATATATTTTTTTAACCAATCGTTATCAATTTTTTGATATAGGCCCCTCCCAGTTCACGCCATCTATCTCTATTTTGAACAGTCCTTTTCCGGTGTAGTCCCGCCGTTCTTTTAAAGACATCGCCTTATCTTTGAAAGCGTCTCCTTGTTCGTTGTTCTAGATATGGTCTCTAGTGTTGAATTAGGTTGTTCCATCTGCCATCGTGTTTTTTAACTGTATAAGCTGTAAGGCTCCACTTATCAATTTCTGTGTGGTTCTTGGTCGTAAAAAGTTATACGAAACGAAAGAACTAAAAGTAAGGAAATTTACTCCATCACCATTGTGTCGAGAAACGACCAAAACGTGACGCTATGTTTGTTTAAGGGCCAATGAGCCATCTGCTACCGTGGTATCTGCTCCGGCAAGGCTCATCAGGCAGTTTCCTTGGGGGGTATCACTATTAAAACCGAAATACCCGAACCTTGAATCAAACAAGGTATCATGAGGAAAATATGCAACCAGTGGTGCCATCTATAGGTACTTTGGTGTAACTAAATCGCCTTAGATGCGACCTACTTGGAGCACAAGACAACACATCTGTGCAAAAATAGAAGAGAAACAGAAATATTAATTTCTGTGTGGTTCTTGGTCGTAAAAGTTATACGAAACGAAAGAACTAAAGGTAAGGAAATTTACTCCTTCACACATTGTGTCGAGAAACGACTTAGTTATGATTAGAATTACGTCATCCGCAAATCTGAGATAGTTCAATCGCTTTCCGTTAATATTAACCCCTGTTTCTGACCATTCTAGTGTCTTAGACACGTCTTCTAAGGCAAGGGTGGACATTTTTGAAGAAATTACGTCTCAATGTCATACCCCCCTTAATCCGATTTTTTTTTCAGATCCTCACGTTTTAGGCTCCCTCCCTAGATGCCAAAAACTTATCCGATTCACTTCAAAATTTGGTAAATAATTAAGTACTCTATGGGATGACACGGTAATATTTTGGTAAAAAAAACTTTTGCATAACTCTTTTATCACAAGATTTATTTTAGTAAAATATTACTTATGGTATTATAAATACTCCTCATTCCTTTACTTCAATTTGTATGTGCAGGAAGTTCGGGTTCAGCTAGTGTGACATACAAGTTTAATAAATTGAACACTATACAAGGCTGAGATAACTTCACTTTATAGTTATGATAATTAAATAATGTTGTCGTTGGACAAGATGTATTTGTTATAACCTGAACTCGTAACAATTTCAACGATTTAGGATCAATGTTCATGACACTTAAGCTTAAGGCCGTAGTCCTCTAATATGCCGTAGAGTTAATTAATAAATGTTCACGCTTCGATGAAGTGGCTAACCTCCTCTAATATGTATATTAATAGATCAATGGACTTTTTCATTAAGCTGTGAAATTGGCTAACATCATTATCTAAATAAATATGTTCGTTTAGCGTAATATAGTAGACATAAAAGAAATACTCAAAGATGCATACTTTAATTGTGCATTGCTGCATGACTTGCACCTGAAAGAAACTGTGTTAGTGTATGAAACGTCAAAAAAAACTGTTTCTGATTGATGAAGAGATTTAAAAAATGAAGTATCAACATACGGTGATATTGTTTAAAACTGGTGGAATTTCCCCACTAATGAGAACGTCCTATAAAAAAAAGAAACGGAGGTCTTACAAGGTTTGAATACTCACTATAGAGGAAATTCTATTATAGAAATATTCAAGACGACATTAAAATTGATATAACAAATAGTTAAGAGAGATCTGTTGGCCTTTGATTGGTTCAATTAGTTCCTATATCTCCCCCGTCCGCTGCGAGGACAAGTTCTAAGCAGCTCAAACCAATCTTTGTTGCTTTTGCAATAATATTTCCCTGGTTCATTTGAGACTAGCGATCAAGAATAGTTTCACGAAATGGAGGAAATTTAAATCGACAGTTTTGGGATGCTAATTATGTGGTTAATTAAAATCAGCAGGATACGGAGTTCCTAATAAAAGTTTAAGCGATAAAAAGATATACTTTTAAAAAAGTACAATTTACGATTTATTTATTTAAATATTCAGGATCTGTTTCAGAAATTGTGGGAATAAAGGTCTAAAATAAGTACGGGTTTTATATATTTTTAGATTTTATTTCTAGATTTTTTCAAAAAAAAAAAAGTAAAACCAAATGTGTTTCAGCCGAAAATGTATAATGTTTATTTTTCTTGTATTGGGTTAATATTGAACAAGTGGGAAGTTTGGTAGCATAAGCCCAGTGATATTTTTGAAGGAAAGAGTTTGTTACCTATGATAGATCTCATAACACGAGTCTTGAATATTGCCGCTAAAACTTTTCATTTTGTTTTTTAACGTACTATTTGTCTTGCGAAATGTGGAGAAACCAAAAAATGAAAATATAATCGTTTATCTAGTAACGTATCAAAACCTTTAGTTGATTATAATATCCTAATTATTTTTCTTTTAAATGAATCCTAGTACTAAAAAATGCTTACATTTTGAAATAGAGCAAAGAAATCAAATTTGCTTTTTTAATGTAGTGTTAATGTTTAATAAGCTATATTATTAAGTTTTGGCGTTATTTTGTCCTTTGTCTTTAAAATAAGATCACAGCGAAAAAAATATGTCAACTATTTAGGAAAAGAATTATAATTCTTGAATATTTTTCTGTCATCTTTTCCTGCTTGACGGAATTGGTGGGCACATTAAGAGCTCGACGACCCTCATATTTCCCTGAAATGTTTACTATACGAACCAATGCATCCACGTTTCCCAACCTATTTGAAAATTCTGGCAGATTTTCCCGACATTTAGAATAAGCAGCTAAATATATCTTCGTAGAGGGCCCAGCTGCAGCAAGGTCATCTGAATCCGATGAAGTAAGCCATTATTAAAATAATGCAATAAAAACCTACCTACTACCAAAAATATCAATACGTCAGATAATGAACCAATTTTTTATTAGTTAAATAACGTAAATGTATGAAAACTATTGTTTGGTTGTCAGTTTAAATTTAAAAGTCATACATACTTAGTGTAAGTTTCGTCATTTAACATTACCCCATTTACAACAAAATTCGAGATTATTATTGAGATTGGCCAAAAGTTATTAATCCAAGTTTAAAATTTCATCATTTATGTCATTGGACAACAATAAATAATGTTAAAAATGACAAAAATAATGTTATTAAAAAAATTCAGAATATTTATTTTATTAATATTAAGTTGCTTCTTTGAAAAATTACTTATAAGCACACAAGCAATACAAGCCTTAAGTCAACATCTTCCTCCTTTCGTATCAACAACTGAATTGGTATTAACTGTTACAAACGACTTTGGCTGTGCTGCTGGAAGACAGCTCTGCCTATGTTTTTTCGTTTTTTAATATCAGGGCCTCTTGTCCACTCTCGGCCATCTGGCAATCTTATATTCATATAGCATATAACCAACGATATTACCTACTAAGTTTAAGAAATCGTTAACACAGAGTCAATTAAGAAATCACATTTCTTGTACTTAGACCGAGGCTTAGACCATATTAAATTGGAATTACTTTCGAATGTTTCTCCTGTGATTTCACGACACATCTTCAGGGAATCATCACTGCAGACCAAAACCCTGAATGAGCTCCGATTAGCAGCCCGACCTGTGTTGCCAGATGATGAAATCGAAATTATCGTATAATGTTGCAATATTATCTTTTTTCTTTTTCACAATTTTATCGGAAATTGCTATGGGGGTGCGGGTAGCGGATGCAAAAATTATCAAGTGACGTCATCAGCGGCTGGTTACTTTAAGGAGTAAAGAATTTTGCAATACGGTTAAAATAGGTACATATATTCGCCTTGAATAAAATTTGAAAATATGTATGTATGTAGATGCATATATTATTTATCGACAAAATTGAGAGAAACTATGGGCAAAACATAAAAATAACACTTAATAAACCATTCAGGTTCATTTAAAGTTTTAAAAATAACTTCTCCTTCTTGTTGCAGTTCTGTGTCCTGGTATTCATCTTCCAGTTCATAATGAGGATCCATGTACGCCAGTAATAAATCTTTGTAGGTATTGAGCATTTGCGTGTGTAGGTTCATTATAACGACTTTTTCACTCTGAAAATACTTATTCATATCTACAAATTTTGGCAACACCCACACTAAAAATAAATAAAACAGTTTTATTGCTTTGTCGTTAAGGTCATTATATATTTCTTCACTGGCTAGAACTCGGTGTTCAATATAAGTGGAGGGGAAAAATCTCGTGAAAAATATCATAGTGGTTCCCACTGCTCCAAAATTCTTTTCATTACAGATAACAAAGAAAGTCATCTGGTTTGTACCGGTCGCAATATCTGGTCTTTTTGCACTACTTTTAAAAAAATTGTATATATTTCTTGCCACATCTTTACATCGTCTGGGCAAATATCTGCAAGCCTCACTTGCCCATAAATGTCTTTCGGATGTAGCTCCTATATTTATCTTTCGGATGTAGCTTCTAAATTTACTGAAGAGTGTCACAATTTTTTTGACCTTGGGATGGAAAAATCTAACGCAAATGCACAAAGTTTTTACCGAAGCAATGTCTGTTGGTTCGTCAATTACTAAACTAAGTTTTGTGATTATTAAAAGTGCATTTATTTCTTGTTCACTTCAACAACCAAGTACATTTATTGCAATTTTTTTTGCCTTCGTCCGATGTAGTTTAATTCTCTTTGCTATTTAAGAATCTGGAAAGAAAATTTCTGTTAAATGATCTGCACATCTAAATGAAATATTATGCTCAGTTAAAAAACTAAGTAGTTTTAATTCCACATTTTTTATTTGCGTTTCTAACGGAGTTACAACTCTTTTAAACATGTCACTAATATTGGTTTTGGTTATTCCTTTCACCTTAAGCATATGCTATGCCCATTTTGCGTATTTTTTTAATACTGTAAGTTCAGCCGTTTCAGTGCTATTGCAAGCACGACAAAAAGCTTTTCCAGTATCTAAAATATAAAGTAGATACTTTGCCTCAGCCAACCAACCCTTAAAATCTGCTATAGACCCCCATTCACTGCGATATATCTGTGCTCTGTGTTTTGCAGCTTTTTTCACACTATTCTATTTTGAAAAAATCCTTAGAACTAAGTTATACTACCTAAACTTCGAACACACAAGTTCGTTAGTAGTTTTATTAGTTATTACCATGGCACGAATACGAAACGATTTACAAACAGACAAAGTCGAACCTGTGTGACTCACCGAAACCGTATCTACAGATTTCTGTAAACTTCGGTCAAAGTCTGCCAACATGAAAAGTGTCGAATCCTGATTAGAGAAATTTCATTCGGAAGCTGTATCGACGAGTTTCACGTAGTTCAATAGGTTTTCCTAATTTCTTGTTTATCAGAATTCAGAAATTATCGTATGTTTATCCATTATCGATCTCTCGTTCTCTGTCACTGAACCCCAGCACTCCACAACATACAATTAATATAAAAGATACCAAGTTTCTTTCGTCACTCTCAGGAAATAACAAAAGGAAAATTAGAGCATCTATTAAAATCATCTAACATCCAGAAACATTTAATTGAGACACGTGCTACATAATGAGTGAAAACCAATCATTGCAGTGAGTCACTCGTCGGTGAGCACAGGTCCGGTATAAATACGTGAACTCTGCGCATTGGAGCTGTGTGGTGCACTGAAGATCCCTGAAAATTTCCCGTGCAATAAATCGCAAGCGAAACGTCAGAAAGTAATTCCAATTTCACGATCTAAACCCAAGAACCATGATTTTTTTAATTAAGAAAACGTTTATTAATACGTAATCACAAACTAAATTACCATTTCGTTCGAATTTTAATGAAACGGCATAGCGACCTCAAAATGAGACTAATTAAAAATATGAAAGCCGCAGATGTTTAAAAAATCCCGTGATATGTTTCAACGTAAAACCACATGCATGCCATTGAATTATTTTTCGTATTGATAGCCTGTGTTTTAAAATCCCGCAGTAACCACATGTAATAAATATAACGAAGCATTGTGATATCATTCACCACAAATTGGCAAAACAGTTATTTACTTAAAAGTATTAATCGAGCGCTTTAACTACAGATTTAAACCAAAGAAAATAATTTTATCTGGAAGGAAAAGCTTTAACTTTTTGTTTGAATGTTTATATAAAAAACCTTATGATAATTTATTAAATCGTTTAAACAAACAAGGCATTCATTTACGGCAAACCGATAAAACTGAGATAAAATCAAATGCGGATTTTGCGTTAAAACATTTTTGCCAGCCTGCATAAAACACAATAATAAAACGTGTGTAATGTATCGCTTGTCACATGAGTGCTTTATATTGTGCATCGTAGCGTTTTGGGGCCGCTATAAACTGGCATTCTTCTCAGAATTTGTTTTGCAGTTCATTTTTTACCTCGTTTTTTACTGGGTTTTCATTACTGTTTACGTTAACACTGTTTTTAGAAGGATATACGGTAACGCATGTGATCAGATAAGAGACGTGAAAGTATGTTTTAAATATTTACGCTAAATCCAAAAGGGTAATAAATTCAATTTAAGGAAGTAGCTATATAACTTAGTATTTTTAAAAATAAAGTAAACATTATCATACTAAACACATGGTATTTTTAGGATTGATGAAATTTTTAATTTTTAAATATGCTATTGTACACATCACAAAAAGCATGCTTTTTTGTCTCAACAACAGGTAACCCAAAAAAGTGGTTTTAAAGTTTCTTAAAGTAGTTAAATAAATAATATATTTCAAAAAGTGAACTAAAAAGTAAAATATTAAGTTTTGTAAGACAGATAACAATTATTACATAACACTGGCCACAGTTCCGTGCTGTATAATCTTCACTTAATTGTCACCCCGTGCGTCTTTTTGCCGTGTAATAAATTTATTGATCTGTGGCTCAAGTTTTATTGTCATAAAGTTATATATCTGTGATCAAATTTGATTTTTTACTTTTTAGTTCACTTTATAAAAAAGTGGTTTTTATTTTTTATAGTATTATTTGTTTTATATTTTTTCCTGGAAATTTTAAAAATTCATAATTTGCACCTTTAAATACCTCCGGATATCGATTTTCAGTCAAATGCCAACATTTGTCCGATATGTTGGTCCCTGCATTTTGAATTCTTAAATGCTAATTAAAAATTTAAAACTTGCATTCTTAACTCGACTCTTAAATACTTAAAATCGATTTTTAATCCAATCTGCACAAATGAAAAAAAATCATCCGCTATGTTGTCTGCGCATTTCCAATTTTGAATTGTTGACGAAAAATTCTTAATAATACTCGTCCGTCATATTCAGCTGCCATCTTGATTTTTTTATATACCAAAGTGTCAACTTTTATTGGCTACGTGAACTGTATACCCATGCCAAATTTTAAGTTAAGCGATTAACTTTAAAAAAATAAATATTTCGTCATGTTTATGTACGCTTATTAGTTTACTAGTGTACGTGTATATACTTTAAATATCTAGTAGTGGTTGGGGAGAGGGCTAGAGACCTGATTGGTAGGCCTATAAGACCCTTTCAGTCTACCCCAGACCCTCCTTCAACCACCATCCGCCATCAGATTTCCATTCTTAAATCTACTTGTCCTTTCTGTATAGGTCTGGATATCTTTCCAGGATAGTTCCTTGACTGCATCCCTATATGCAGGACCGGAGAGCCTAAAATAACTTGTATATACAGAGTGATCACGTACAATGTCCACCCCTTCTATTTATTAACTATTGTCACTACAAAAAAAATTTTAAAAAATATGTGCCTATAGAATTTTTGAGTATACGTTTTGCACCAGTATTGGAAAACTATGTAAACTTAATAGTATACAGGGTGGATCGAAAAGTTATTGTTTTTAAAATGGAAAATGGAACATCTCGTAAGTATATGTATCCCAGAAACGCAATTAGAACAATCGGAATTGATATGGGCTAGGATGTATTGACAATTTAGAAAAGCAATCATAGCATATTGTATTTTTATACAATAGACCTTGCAATACACTATGCTAGTTAACGAAGATCCAACTATAAGAACTCACTACACTTCTTATAACTAAAGTAATAAATAAATAAATAATTTAAACATTGAAAATGTAAATAACAGAAATAAAAAATGTTTACCCAGTATTTTTTATTGCATCCTGTATATTTTTAAATATATTCTATATAGTTATACGTTAGAGTACATTATTAATAAAGTTACATTAAACATGTCGCAAATGATTTTTTTTATTTTAACTTAACATGTTATGACATAAATATAATTTAAAAAAAAAGGTGACGCGATTATAAAGAATAAAGTCATATTAGGCCAGTTAAATTACGAGCTTTAGCGCTGGTATTTTCATCTCCACATAATTTTATTCTGTGGATATTTTCCATGGTTACAATTGCCCCAACA
Source organism: Kuschelorhynchus macadamiae (assembly GCA_030620095.1). NCBI lineage: Eukaryota > Metazoa > Arthropoda > Insecta > Coleoptera > Curculionidae > Kuschelorhynchus > Kuschelorhynchus macadamiae. The sequence continues at coordinate 25,060 of JAUTXW010002498.1, forward strand.
ATCGTTTCCACGGTAAATATTCCAAGAATAAGGTTATTTGGAGGTGAAAATACTGGCCCTTAAGGGAATAATCAGGGAAAGTAGGAGATTTTTAATACCTTCACTTGGTCCTAAATACATGTAGTCTGAGTAGGCACGGTTCCAGGAGGTGAGGAGAACTTTTGGGAGCAAAAAACTGCAAACTTTTCGCATTTTTGCCACTTTGCTCGGCCTCAGCGAACTGTTTGATGATGGACACCATGTGAAATACTGCACCCACAGCTTTGCGATCGGTCCATTCTGCTCGAGCTCAGACAATTTCTTAAAGAACTCATAGTGCTTGAGACCGCTGTTTTGTACCGGCGCGCGGCATTGCGAAAAATTTGGAGCCCTGACATCATTCAGAATATCCAATATTGCCTGATTATCGTCGTCATTAATGATCATTGTTGACAACACAATTTTTGGCCAGTGTCAGGTGAACCAGAATATGACCTCTGACTGCTCTTGAGTATGCGTGCCTCGTCAGCATTTTTCCTGTAGTCTGGCTTGCATTGGCTTGCGTGCTGAGGACATCTTGCAGTCTACTTCCATCCACAACATATCCAATAGACCCCATAAAAGACATGAGGAGGTGGAAGCCACCCAGGCGCACTATCACTGATATTAGCGGAGATTCAAAATCGCAGGAAGCTACTAACTACTTCTCTGGCTTTGTGATATAGAGGCTGGCCAAACGTCACAAAACAGCATTTCTGTTTGTGGTCTCTCCATTTCACTGAATCAAGGAGAACGGAATATATGGTGTCTGGGTTTCCTGGTGGAGCATTGAGTAGTACAAATTATAAGATTTGTGATATGGCTGATCAGCGGTAATCATTTTCATGAATCTATTCCATCGTCGGATGTCCAGGCGCACTTTCTACTTTCCATACATCCAAAGATTGATTTCAGGCCATCTTGCTTGGTTTTTTATGACCAAGGGTATCTTCCTAAGCTTTGGGTACTTTTTCAACCTGGCAATTCTTGTTTCTGAGCAGGCTGAGGTATAAGATGTTACACATTGAAGTCCTCCCTTGGCATGAAATGTGTTGGCACCATCAATCTGTCTACGTTGAAGTCAACATTGTCATGTATCCATTGGCTGAAAGAATTTTCCATTACCACATGTAGTGGCTCTTGAAGGATGAATACTTGAAATAGCTGAAACTAGTACCTGTTATTGTTTGTTGTTTTCGTGGAACAGTACACTTTATGCGGTTTCTAGATTGTCATCCTCTACCTCTTTCAGAAATTCATCAATTTTGGGTATCAAGTATCAAGGAGATAAATCACAGAGCTGATATCCTCACGGATAATGGCAGCTGCTGTTTTGACAATGCGAAGTGGTACTTCTTTTTTGTCGTCACTTCGGGAGTCATACCAATTCTGGCTTAAAATGTTGTTATTCTGACCCTCTCCATCTCTCATACTTCCTTATCAGCATCTTCCTCAAGCCTTTGTAACATGGGACATAGCCTTTAAAATTTTGAGAATTTCTTGTAAAGTGAATTGGCATTCCTCATCGTTCTTTTCAATGTATTTACATATAAAGTCAAATGCCAGAAACACACACGTCTTCCTCTTCAGGTCGGTCTCTCTTCGACGAGGCTGGTTTCTGTCTCAGAAAGTTGGCATCGCAGCAATGGTGGTACCTCGCTGTAGCTGCAACCAGATAATTTTCAAAACCAATCCTTTGAAGTACGTCTTCATCCTCTCTTCTTTCAGCTGCAAGTAACAGGGAATCTTTAAACTCAGTTAATGCCGGGTGATATACGACTTCTTGCTTTGCCAGAAATTTCTCTGATGCGTCTCCCCCACAGATCACACATAAATAATAAAACTATATGTAAAGGCCTGTCACATACAAAACACTTGGGATCATTCATATTGTGAAGATGCTGAAAACGCTACTTCCACTTTGAAAAAAAAACAGAATAAATTTGAAAAAGGGGTCTATTTAACTTGAAATTTGATTCTCTACAACATTTATATGGTTTTTTTTCAATTAGAGAAGCGGTTTCGAAGATATGTGGCGTTGAAAAGTCGCAAAATGTAAGTTGGCATAAAAATGACAAAATTAGTCGGTTTTTGACCGATCACTTCGGCTACAAGTGCTCATTCGCGCGGTTTAAAGTATTAAATTCAGTAGAATAGAGCGACATTTTCTGTACGACGCACTGTTTTCGAGCTACCAGCGAAAAACTGAAAAAAGTGCGAAAATTTCGTAGTTTTTTGGCTCTCTAAAGTTATGGTTACATCCTGGGACCGTGCAAACTCAGACTACAAGTATGTATGACTAAATGAAGGTATTAGAACAATAGCCTTCTTTCTCCGAGTTAATTCCCCTAAGGCCTCCTTTTGGAGCTAATTTGACTGGTCTATATATAAATAGTTACTATTTGATTCGTTTATTTGCTGTTCATATAAAATCTCTCGGAGTGCAAACATCCTATATCCATACAATATAGACTTGACATATTTAATATGGGTTTTTAATAGTTTGTTTTATTTTTATAAGTTATAAAGTCATGAGTCTTTAGAGCATTGTCAATATGTGATGCAAATTCAATTCCGAAGGAAAAACAAGAACAGACTGAAGCTTTAAAATCGAACGGATATTGCAATGACTATATTAGGCGTTCTATTAGATACTACAATAATTCCGTACCGCAACCAGTATTCGAAACTCAACCATTAAGTAATGCAGTTTTTCCAGGGTACTACTTTTATTTTTTTAAATGTTTTTTTAGGACATATCATTCAAATAACGTTTTTTTTGTTGGTATTGGTGGACTTATATACATATATATTTCTCGTAATTACAAATTATTATTTAAATGGGCTAGCTAATAAAATTGATTGTCATTTTCGATTATATAGTTAAATATGCGATGCAACCATTTAATGCCCTCGTAAAAACTTAATATCTTCTAAACAGTCATAAGGCAAATATCATAGCGTGACTTCAAGTTATGAAAAAAAAATCTGCAAAACTGTTCGTGTCAAAATGCAATTAAAACTAAAATCTTAACGTGCTTCTATAGATGAAATTCTTGGCACTTTATAAATGTAATAAACGGAAAATATCTTTCCTTTAATGGTTGAAAATGGTTAATTAGAGAATGTGACAAGCTGAGACGGTTTCAAGGAGTTTTTTTTTAATAAGTAGTAGGTTTTTAGCTCGGTTTTTAGGTAGGTAAGACCACGAAGAGCGTAAAACGGTAAAGTTTGATATCATGAGGTTCAAATCCATCGAATTGCGGTTGGTTTTACCCTCGGATCTATCCTCGATTTTACCGATGATCTCAGGCAGTCTCTAGGTAATATTGTACTGTATTGAATTATTCTAACGCACAGTGTCACAGATTATTATTGTCAGCTGATGACTCGGTTAGTGGCATTTAATTTAAAAAATATATTTCTATTTGAACTATAGTCTTTAATTAGATTTGTTCTTACTTTCAAAATCCAAGATGGCGAAATAAAATGGCGGTTTAATAAAATAGGTAAAAATTTAGGCTGACAAAACTACTTAATAGATTGATTTCAAATTTTGTCCTAGAATTAATTATGGTATAGAGATGAACTGGTAAAATTCTGGTAGGAATTCAAGGTGGTGGAAAAAAATGGCGGCCAAATAAAATGTTTGTAATCGTGAAAAAAATTCCAGGTTTTGCATCTTTACGTTTTACCGTGTACAAGTGAATACCAAAATGACGTTTGCAGGTTGATACGCGGGGCCAGCCTAAGCGTGGGATCGGGTGTTAATCTCAAACCGGGCATTTTTGTGATTTTTTGGTTATAAAAGCTATAAAGTAAGTTGTTCTCTACTAAATACTAGGTAATAGATTATTATGTTTTCAGTAAAAACAATAACGTATTTTGTTTTCTTTTTTAGAACACTTTATACAGGGAATTATTTTTTAGCTTTTTTCATGCGCGTAGTTTTAACCTCCTAGTTGGGGGGAAAACAACCCCCCACTTTTTAAAGGTCTCATCGATTTCTTTATGACCCTATAGTTTCCGCTTATTATTTTCAACCACAACGAAATGAGCTTGTTAAAATTTGTAAGAGATTTGAACGTCTGATGGATACAAATTAGACTTTCGTTTTTGTAAAAAAAAAAACGAAGAACTCTCGGACCTGTCGATTTCTGATTCGAGAAGGAACAACTTGTCTGCTTTTTTCATCCCCGCAACTTCAACCCTCTAACGGGGAGAAGCGCAACCCCTTGATTTTGAATAGGGGTGAGATGTGTTGCGAAATGTAGTTCCTCAATTCCATTGGTCTGTTTGTTTGTCTGTTAGTTCGCGGCGTAGCTAAAAACTACTTACCCGATTGACTTCAAATTTTCGTCAAAAATTAAGGGTTATGTGGGGATGACCTGAATGAATATTTTGGTAAAAATCCAATATTTCGGAACAAAATGCATAGTGAAAATCAGTTTGAACAACTACTTATTAGATTAATTTCAAACTTTGGTCATCCATTAGGTGTGATATAGAGATAAACTGATAAAATTGTGGTATGAATTCCAGACGGCGAAATAAAACGGCGGCCAAATAAAATGTATAAAAAAGTCGTAAGTAAAAACAATTCTTATTCAGTTGACTTAATATCTTGCAGCAAAATTGAACGTGATACAGGATTTAACTAGTACGAATTTAAAATGACGATACAAAACTACTTATTCAATTTATTTTTAATCTTCCCAAAAATAAATGTAGCATAGGTAGAAACTGAAAAAAAAAGATACGATTCCGATATGGTGAAACAAAATGGCGATCAACAAAATTTTTTGAAAAGACAGTATACTAAATGACTATTTAATTGGATTGCACTTTACTATTCCTAATGAAAGGAAAGATCCATAGCAAGGGAAGTTCCAGAGTTTAACAAAATATCTCTTTCTAAGGTGGACACCGTTCAGCAGCGGAACTGACTATATAAGAAATATCAGAAATTCGTCGTTTTTAGCTCAGAACTATTTAAAAAACTATTAATAAATGATTATGTTGTTCTACATATTTTCTATGCAAACGTACTACTTGAACTTGTTTTCATTGTTCTTATGATTCAAATGTAAATATAAACGCGGAAAAATGGTTGCTAAATATTTTAAAGGTTTTGTCTTCTCAGTAGCGTTATAGCCTACCACTGTTGGGCGTCGCAATTTCGTGCTTATTTTCCATAAATTTGCATTACCAAAAGTCATATCATCCAGCACTGCAGGCAGGGATTATTTCTGGCATGTGAATACAACGCAAAAACGAACAAAAATTTAAACGACTTGAAACGTGTTTAAAATGAAAGGGGGATATGTACCTCGATGATGTGCACGTGTAAATCAGGGCAGTAGACAGTTAAATGACTTAACGATGTGGTAAGTATAGTTGAGCATCCACACTTAATTAAATTAATAACATATATCTAGAGTGTTTCCTAAGTATGAGATAGTAGTCATAAAACGGATTTTTTGCTCGGATTTTTGTAAGGAACTTAAAACATAAAGTGTGACTATGTGTGTTATCTAATTGGAGAAGAGTATCGTAATATAATAAATACCATTACGTAATCGATGATGGTTTCGATATTTATAATTATCTTGTTCATTAACTTTAATGGAATCATATTATCAGCTTGTCTTCATCAGACGTCTGAAGACTGGCGGGGTATAATTTTAGTTTGAAATTATTTTGGTATGTAATTCTCACCTGACATGACATGGCTCATGAAATATATTTAAAACAAAACACTGTGGTTACAACGAATCAAACTAGTTTCGTGGTTTTTGAAAGACGCGCTATATTATACTGTATAATACACTTCTCGTCAAAATTAGCGAATAATGTAATATTTAAAAAATGTTTGATGTTCCTTATTTTTCTAACCGCTCTACCGATTTCGATGATCTTTCATCATACTACGATATTTAATTTTTTTTTGTAACAGTGTTTCGCTGATATACAGGGGTTTATATGTATTTGTGATTTTTGTCCAAGGATTCAAGACACCCTGTAAAGAGAACTGGTATTTTCAGTAATTCGCCGCAAAAGTCACGTTATAGCGCCATCCTTTATTGGTATTCTTTTTTTTATTCATCTGTTTATGTTTATTTTTAGTGGAAATATACGGTTTTTTATCCCAATATTTCAGAAATCATACTACGATATTTAATTTTTTTTTTGTAACAGTGTTTCGCTGATATACAGGGGTTTATATGTATTTGTGATTTTTGTCCAAGGATTCAAGACACCCTGTAAAGAGAACTGGTATTTTCAGTAGTTCGCCGCAAAAGTCACGTTATAGCGCCATCCTTTATTGGTATTCTTTTTTTTATTCATCTGTTTAGTTTATTTTTAGTGGAAATATACGGTTTTTTATCCCTGTATGTTTTTTTTCTAACAAAAATTCCAAGACTCCATTTTAATTGAATTTAATTTTAAATTAGCAAATTTACAATAAATATGAATAAAATAAACAACTTTCACTCGATAACGAGTATTCCCACCTCTTGCGGTGATCACAGGTTGACAGCGTCGGGCATGCTTAAAATTAGCCGTTGGATCTTCTTGTTCAATATGTCGCCAAATTTCGCTAAGCCTTTCTGCCAGCTGGTCTAGGTTTCTACGTTGGGGTTGCGGTGCTCTTACTCTTCTTCCCATCGTATTGCATAAGTGTTCAATGGGGTTAAGGTCAGAGCACCAAGGCGGCCAATCCATGGTGTCAATGCCTACCTCTTGAAGACGATCTTGCACAACTGTAACTACGTGAGGGCGTGCATTATCATGCGCAAACATGAATTCTCCCCATAAAAATATTGCATATGGCACAACTTGTGGATCCAGAATATTTATAATGTATCGTTGAGCTGTTAATCTTACACCATTCAATACCACTAACTGCGTTCGGTCCTCAAAATATATCCCATCCCAAACCATAACTGACCCACCATCATAACTCACAGTGGGTACAAAGTTGCACTGGGCGTATCTTTCACCTGGTCTTCTGTAAACCATATTTCGCCTGTCGTTGGTAAAAAGACAAAACCTAGATTCGTCTGAAAGCCAATTTATATGCTCACGTGCGAAATCCAAACGTTGTCTTCTGTGCACTCTTGTAAGTAGAGGTCCAGTAGCAGCCTTATGAGGCCTCACTTGATTTTCAGCCAATCTTCTTGTAGTAATGCTTTGACTAATTGGAAAATTGTAGCTATCTTAAAACTTCGAGACGAATATAATGGTCCTGCCTGGGGGTTGTTACTGGATGACGACCCTGCCCCTGTCTTCTAATATTCCTCCCATTTTCATTATAACGTTGTAGCACACGAGAAATGTTTGCCTGAGATTCTCCAAACCTCTGGCCCAACTCAGTTTGATTAAAACCTTCTTGTGAAAGGGCAACCACTACAGCACATTCAGCTTCCGATAGACTGCGATTTCTTCTTGGGAATGGGTTCATTGTTACAAGAATATGAAACACTGACAAGAAATAAAATTTAACACAAATAACTTCTGATTGATAACTTGTCACGTTTGACATATATTCTTGCATGCCAAGCACACTAGATGAATGATACTTTTTTAAATGTGTGAACAGGGAAACACAACAAAAACGTTATTTTTCCGCTAAAAATAAAGATAAATGGATGAATAAAAAAAGAGAATACCGATAAAGGATGGAACTACAACGTGAGTATGGCAGGGAACTACTGAACATATCAGTTCTCTCTACAGGGTTTTGAATCCTTGGACAAAAATCACAAACACTTACGACACCCTGTATATCACCGAAACACTGTTGCAAAAAAAAACTTTAATATCTTAGTATGATTTCTGACATATTAGCCTACCATATAAAAGAAAGATCATCGAAATCGGTAGAACGGTTAGAAAACAAACATCAAACTTTTCTTAAATATTACATTATTCGCTAATTTTGACAGAAGTTTATGTATAATTTAATTGATGGCCAGCCGAATGGCGAATGTGTGTGTTTGCGATGCCGTAGCTAAAAAGCTACTTACCCGATTTGACTTTGATTTTTGTCAAAAATTAAAAGTATATGGGGATGATCTGGTAACATTTTGGCAAAAATCCAATTACTTAACTAGTAAAATTTTGGTATGAATTCAAGATGGCGAAACAAATGACGGCTTAATAAAATAGTATGTAGTGAAAAATTCAGTCTACAAAACTACTTAATAGATTGATTTCAAATTTTGTGCAAAAATTAATTGTGGTATAAAATGAACTGGTAGAATTGTAGTACGAACTCAAGATGGGCGAACGAAATGGTTGACCTCAAATTTTTGTCAAAAATTAAGGGTTATGTGGGTATGCGTGGTAATATTTTGGTAAAAATCCAATATGTCGAAACAAAATGGCGGCCTAGTGAAATGTTAAAAAATTATTAATAAAAAGCATATCCAATTTACCTCAAATTTTGCAGAAAAATTGATTTGTTATATAGGAATCAACCTCTAATCAGCAAAACAAAATGGCAACCTAATAAATTATTTAAAAAAATCAATCCGAAAAACTACTTATTAGAATAATTTCAAATGTTGGGCATCCATTAAGTGTGATATAAGGATAAACTAAAATCCATCCATTAAGTGTGATATAAGGATAAACTAAATGACGAGTAAAAGACTATGTGCGGAAGTTAATTTTGGTTACACTTAACTATTCCTAATGAAAGGAAAGATCCATAATGAGGGAAGTTCCGAAGTTGAATAAAGTATTTTTTTCTAAACTGGCCAACGTTCAGTAGCGAAATTGACTATAAAAGAAATATCAGGAGCTCGTTGATACTTTTTACCTCAGAACTATTTAAGAAACTAATAGCAAATTATTATTGATGAAATTATATTATAAAAAAAATCATTGTTGCATGTTACATTTGTATTTCAAGCTTAATCTGTTATGATGTTATACATATTTTCTATGCAGACGTACTATTTAACCTTGTTTCCATTGTTTTTATTATTCAAATGTGGATATAAGTGCGGAAAAATGGTTGCCAAATATTTTAAACGTTTTATCTTCTCAGTAGAGTTATGGCCTACCATTGTTGGTCGTCGCAATTTCGTGCTTATTTTCGATAAATTTTCAATACCAAAAGTCATATCATCTAGCACTACAAGCAGGGATTCTGGCATGTGAATACAACGAAAAAACGAACAAAAATTTAAACGACTTAAAACGTGTTAAAAATGAAAGGGGGATATGTATCTCGATGATGTGCACGTGTAAATCAGGGCGGTAGACGGTTAAATGACTTAACGATGTAGTAAGATAGTTGAGCATCCACACTTAATTAAATTAATAATATATATAACATGTTTCCCAAGTTGATGAGATACTAGTCATAAAATGGATTTTTGTAAGGAATTTAAAACATATAGTGTGACTACGTGTGTTATCTAATTGGACAAGGGTATCGTAATATAATAAATAACATTATGTAATTGCCGATGGTTTCGATATTCTTATAATTATCTGGTTGATTAACTTTATTGAAATAATATTATTAGCTCGATTATTAGCATGTCTTCATCAGACGTCTGAAGACTGGCAGGGTATAATTTGAGTTTGAAACTCTTCTGGTATGTTATGAGCCTAAGCAGTGCAATGGCATGGCTCATTTATTTATTTATTGGTGTACAACAGGGATATAAACAGGTGTGAACCCAAAGAAGTATCGGATTTACATACTTTAATACCTTAGCTACAATTAAAAAAAATTAATATAATTAATATTTATATTACTATTATTACTTATAACAAAAAAAAAGTAAAGAATAAAGCGACAAAAAACAACAAAACAAAACCAAATCACTGAATATTCTGCTTTAATACTATTTTGACAGTCATTTGTGACATTCAGAAAAAGTCTACTATGTTATGGTAAGTATTACAACTTCTTGCTATTCTACACAGCGTTTGTGAACATTTGTCCTTCTAAAAGGAACGTGAAATAATTGCACTTCTCGAAGGTTTGCTTGTGGAATATTTATACCTATCATTGATAAAAGGTGAGTATTGATTATTTTATACAAAATTAATATATCCGAGATAGTTCTTTTAACAAATGAGGATGGTATAAGGAAATGTTGACCTGATACGTAAAGATGTAGCATTTCGCATGACGTATCCCAACATTGGCTTGATTTACAACAACAATATTTTTATCAAAGATACGTTTTGAGTCCATAATTATTCCCAGGTCTCGGACGTGGATAACCTTCGGAAGAGTAGTAGTGCCTGTTTTATATTCGGAAATATATTCGCGTTTATTCTGAGAGAAAGAGATTGTAGAACATTTGCTTAAGTTAAGAAACAGGTTATTAAACCTCTCTATTAAGATCACTTTGAAATCTCTCGCAATTCAAAATATTTAGAACTTTTCTGAAAAATTTTAGGTCATCCACGAAGAGAAAAAATCGCAAGAAAGGAAGCATGATTTAAATATATTTAAGTAAATCACAAAAAATAGGCCCGAAGTTGGTGTAGAACGTTCGGAGCAAAAACTTTGAGGGGAAACATGCTGTGATCTGTTCTTGAGATAGGATTCTATCTAGGTCAGGAGAAATCCTTACTAAAATCGATGTAGCTAGCATCGACCATCCATCCCACACCATATTTTCATGAAGATATTCAGTAAATACGAAGAGATTTGTTTCAAATGAAGCCGTGCTGTTCTGAACTTATTATATTTTTAATCAGATTGAAAAAGTGTTCATATACAAGCTTTTCAAAAAGTTTTGCAATGACCGATAATTTGCTTCTTGGCCGGTAATTCCTTACGTTATTTTTTGACGTCCTTTGAATATAGAGATATGCATTTTAGACTTTCATCCATTTGGAAAATCTCCAATTTCCAGGGAACAATTATAGAGTAAGGCGAGCAATTCGGAAATTGTTATTGCTGGTTTTTTTAGCAAAAAGAGGGGATGTTTTGTCTGGACTTTTTTGAGGCCAAAACCCAGAAGCCCTCGCAATACCTCTGACTTATTAAATACACAAAATAAAGTCAAGAATTTTTTGTTGGGGAGTAAAAGAATAAGAGTGATCAAATGTGTTTCTTTCTGGCTCTAAAACAATTGAAACATAAGAATTAAAAAATTCACTGATGTCACTCCCGGTTGCAGCGACCATGTCATCCTACCAGATTTCATTAGGTATTTTACACTGTTTTTTCATGGATGCTTAATTCCAAAATTTGCTGGGATTATTATCATTGCAGGTCATTTTCCACAGAACTAATATAATTTATAAAGTCTAAAGCAATGAGTATTTTTGTCTGAGGTCTTAAATGAGAAAAAAGATTATAATCATTTTTTTATATTTGCGCCATCTTTTATGCATCTTATTTTTTTGTTTAATTGTTCTAATTGTATTTGATCTGTAATACGTTGGAATGTATTTGTTTTTGCAATAGGTTGGGACATACTTGTGCATAATAGTATTTATTATAAAGTAAAAGCGATCCAGTGAACTTCTAGATGACCTATGCTCAAATTCGGTGTGCCAGTCAATCCTCGAGATCTCTTGGTTTATTAAGTTGCAATTGCTCTTTTTAAAGTCAAAATTTGTGCTAGATTAAAAGGCAAAGCTTTGTATCAAGACACATTTTTTACAAATTCAACACAGGGGTGGTGAACATCTTCCCGGACAAGAGCAAGAACTTTTTCTCTATTAATCTATCTAAGGTTTAATAATTTCATGAAATATATTTAAAACAAAAAACTGTGCTTGGAACGAATCAAAATATTTTGGTCGTTTTTGAAGGACGCTCTATGTTATGCTGTATAATATGTATAATTTATTTGATGGCCAGCTTAGGTTGTCGAGTGAAAATTAATTGGTCGTGACATTATTTTTTTATTTTCAATAAAACGTTTTGGAATAATAGGTTTTAACAGGGAAACCCGATAAAAACTTTAATTCAATAATCCACTAAAAAATATGGCTTTTATTACTGGAATATTTTTTGAAAAAACGATTTTGTAATGTTATTAGAATACTTTAGCTTCTATTGCAATGTTGAACGCCTTTTACTCTGCCGTCGGAAGAAACAGTGCCATATGTGCATATTTTTTAATTTTGCGTTATATGTATTATATGTATTTTTATAGTAATGTAGTAAGTCTGAATCCTTTACAATAAAATACATCTATTACGTATGCTTATGTGATTTAAATTATGACGTACATTTTTAAATGTGTTATTTATAGAACACTAACTAACAAATGTATCTAATAAGACCGTACAGGATTACATTTAAGTACTTAATAGTGTAAACCACCTACGGAAATTTTAATTTAGATAGCCGTATTACAAATAATACAAGCCTAAAATAGCTGAAATCGCTGTCTAATTTCATTGGTCTCTCTGTGTGTTTGCAGCATAGTTAAAACAGTACTTACCTGATTGACTTCAACTTTTGGTCAAAAATTGAAGATCATGTGGAGTTGACCGGGTAATATTCTGGGAAAAATTCAATATGGCGGAATAGTGAAATGTTAAAAAATTATTACTAAAAAACTAACTATCCAGTTTAGTTCAAATTTTGCACAAAAATCAAGTATTACGTAGAAATCAGCTGGTAGAATTTTGCTAAAGAATCGAAGATCGCAAAACAAATTGGCGGCCTAATAAAATGTTCAGCCTGAAAAAGCTACTTAATAGATTGATTTCAAATTTCATGCAAGAATTAAGTATGATTTTGAAATGAACTGGTAAAATTGTGTTTCAAATTCCAGTTGGCAGAACAAAATGGCGGCCAAATAAAATGTATGTAATCGTGAAAAAATCACCCTTCTTTACATATCTTCACGTTTTACCGTCCCTAGATGGCAAAAAATATCGAGATAAATATGTTCTCTCAATTCCGTATTCTCATACCCGATTGACTTCAAACTTTGGTCAAAAATTATGGATCGTATGGGGATGACCTGATAACATTTGGTAAAAATTCAATACGACCGAACAAAATGGCGGCTTAGAAAAATGTTAAAAAATCATAAATTGAATTTTCAAAAAATTGCTCCTACGCCACCATTTTGAAAAAAATTTCATGTTGTGATATGTCATTGAAAAGGGAATTTGAAGACATTTGAGAATATGTAAAAAGATATACAGGATGCCATTAAAAATTCATGTCATAACTTCACTTCCGGTCAAACTGGAAGTAGCATAAATCAAAATACACCACCAAAATTTAAAAACTTCATTTAGAGTAGTAATGGAACAGGGCTTTGTATACCCGTTTCGTTATCACCCGGTATACATACTGGGTTGAAAATTTTACTTTCAGTGTTTCTTCTTATTAATTCCAAATTTATCGGTTTTATACCTTTATCTTAAAGGCCAAATGAGAAAATGAAGAAAAGCTGTACTATAAGACCGATGTGTGTGTTAGTTATTTTGTTATATTATTTATCGAAAAATCGAAAATGAATGAGTTTCGAATGAAGTCAGGAATTTTCAAAACTCGATGCGGGCAAATTCAGTTGGGTTCGTCCTTCTTCTAATGACATTGCCAAAACAAACAAAATGAATTGTATTTGTAGTTATTGACAAATATGCAATATGAATAATAACAACTGTTTAACATATCATATTACGCCAATGCAAAAATAAACATGTATTGTTTGACTGTCGATCTTGGTGCAAGGATCATTATTTTCATCTGATGGATATTTTAACGGTTTTTAACACTTAAGTGGAAATTACGTCAGCAGTAATTTATTTTATCTCCTTATACACTTAGCTTTCTAAATATTGATTTTTGACCATTTAAAATGTTTGTACAGGCTGCGTATTATTTCCTTGAGCTAATATTATTTTCCAGATATATTTATTTATCGAGTTCAATATAACACTGGGGTATTTCAGTCAGTGGCCTGGTTACTCTTAGGATTAGCCAAGAATATTACGGAAAAGTTTAGTCGATTTTTGGAAATTGATAATAAAGCAGTTATACTTTATTACCATTAAAACTTTTTTCGTAGAGTAAAGACACTTAAAAAGTTTTGAGAAACTTAAAAAAATTAGAGTATTACATAATTTAAAAAAAATATGTTTATATTTTCCTCAATTTCTTGCAATTCAGTGGCCAAGTGAAATATATGATGTTATTTTTTTAAACAAATCATTGAAACAGAAGTCGAGGCACATATAATATGATTTAGGTAAAAATGTATTAATGTCCGTATTAGTATTTGGTGTCTAATTTGTAAGCAGCATAAAGAGTAATCCGTTAACATACTTTTAGTTCATAATATGGAATATTTTTGCGACTAGAAAAAAAAAGGTTCTTGCTTTTTGCTACACACAACATAAGCATAACACCCGTGAAAATCAGAAAAGACTAAAAAAAGATAAAATCGTGGTAATGTTTTTTTACTTGAGTTAATTAGCTGGGGGGACATTTGCCCCTTTTGACTCCTAAATGAGCCACTGTAGGTAGCGTATTAAGTGTACGTAGTGTCAAATTAAGAAAGTTACCTGTATAAATAAAAAAACATTAATCTCTTTGGTTAAGAATATATGTACTTATAATATATTTAAACAAACAAGAAACATTACTTAAACCTTAACGTTTATCACGGATGTAAACGGTATCTAGACGTTATCGTCGCACCACCGTAGTGAAGTGTGCAAGTAAATTGCTGCAGATTCTTTAAATATTATAGAATGTTTAAAAACTTTCAATGATTTTTAATTGTTTTTTTTTTTTTGGCAGAATAATAGATAATTTTTTGAAAGTTACTGTAAATGTATTGCAAATTAATGCATTTATAAATTACCAGCTCAAGCACAGAGCGGAACAGGGGACAAATAGGCCCTAAAGCGGGACACTTGGCAATTCTACATGGAATCACAGAGAAACGTCCAAAACTAATTCCAGTTTATCACTGTGTCTAAAGTACCTATTAATTATCTTTCCTTTGTGTTTTATAACTTGCTTTACTTCTGTCCTAGGTTCTGATTGCTGCCTGTTTTTAATTTCATTTTTTAACCACTTATTTATAAATAAAATATTTTTTGAATTGATTAAGCATTTTTTGTTGTATTAAAAACGAAGAGTTCATTAAGTTAAACTCGGAAGTATACGCATTTTTTAGAGCCAGACAAAGCAGTAAAATTAAAGTTATCGAAAATCGGAAAAACATTAAAAGAACATTTTTTAATAAAACACTCTTATGTTTGTATATATAAAATTGGAGTGAAAATTTCCAAGAAAAAAGCATATTTTTACGATTTATGATCCAGGTTAAAGTATATACGTGTATGTTTAAAACACTTCCCTTCGTGTGACTCTAATGAACTTTATAATGGTAATGGTAATTCAGACACTGACTGCTTCATTTTTATTCTTCTACAATATTTTTAAGAAAAAAATAATAGTTTTTGTTTCTTTACAGGGTCCGCCGCAGCCTGGACAGCCGTTTAAATTTACCGTAGGGGAGTCTTGTGATAGGATCAAGGAAGAATTTAACTTTTTACAAGCTCAGTACCATAGGTAAGTAAATCAGTATACACACTATATAACTTATTAAAAAAATAACAGAAAAGTTCAAAATCTATATATTGTTTTAAGAAATATTAAAGAAAAGTTATTTGTTGGTCGAGTTACATTTATACCGAGATCAAAACTATTTGGATTGCTATAGTTAAAATGTCGGTTTAAATGGAAACTTAGGGGAAAAGTCGGAGAACAATAGCCATATAACACAACAAGTGAAGACATTGGAATGAAAGCGCAGAGCAAGTCACACATCTAATCATAGTTGACATTCGAAGAATCAGCAAATTTTAATTCATCATTACTCCTCCTCCGCACCCTCCTCATTTGTTATCAGCAGTGCTAAGGTCGGCTGTTAATATCTTTAATAAGTGGCCTGTCAGGCTTATCTTATAAGCACTTGGTTTTGTATATTGTCCTTGTGGGAAATAATCGATTTCAAATAATAAAGTTACCTTTTACCGCAAAATCGACTATTTGTTATCGATATAACGTGTCTTAACTATACCATAAAATACATACCAGTACAGTTTTCCCCATTCCAGTATAGCTTATCCCATTCCAAAGTTATTCAAGTTTCAAATGTGCAAGATTTTCGATTACACACAGGACAGATTTTTTGAGTTATTGAAAATTTTTTTCTCTGCTTCAAACTTTAATGAATCTTCGTTTGTTTGTGTATTTTATTATATAGGAAAGGAGTATCAACTTTTGCACATCTCATTTTGTGCGTGATACTACCCATAATATGTCGAAAAAGTTAGTTCAAAAAAAGATTATTTGCCCTATCATTAAGAAAGATTGCATCTTTGAAGATAAATATTAAGCACGTTCGAAGTAATCAATACCTTATTGGTACCGTGTCATGGCAATAAAATTAAATGAATAAATTTCTAAAGAAACACCGCATTTCAGATAATTTAATGCTACTTTTCCGAGATGTAATTCTTCTCTCCATATTAGTTTCTAGTGATGTAAATATATGCCTATAAATGGGGTACTCAAGATCATTACACTTGTAATTATGGACAGTTAATAATCTTTACTTCAGTGTTTTATAACCTGTTTTTGTATGGTAAATCTGCTACGGATGATAACTTTTTTTAAGGAAGGTGTTTATTACCCATGATTTTTCGCTTTCAGGATTGTTAGCTAACGCATGTATTGGGGATGATGTTAGCACTAAAGCTATGGTGTTCTAGTTAGAGTGGGGAATGATCAATTCCCTAATTGTATTGTGGATGATATTAGCACTAAAACGATGGTGTTCTGGTTACAGTGGGGAATGATCAATTTCCTAATAAGGTATCTTGATAGTTGAACTTAAAAAGAGTCAGATATTACAATTAGAGCAAAATGAAAAGAAAAAAATTATTATGATTTTTGTTGCAAAATAAGATAGCTTTGTTTGGAGATTCACTAATATGTTATTTCGCAATTCAGTGGTTTTTTCTTTATAATTATACCACTTAATTCTTGTGAACCAGTACATTTTGGATGTGTTTCATGCTAGTTTAATAAATTTGTTTTTTATGATATAATATTGAAATGACTGAGGAAGAGACCTTTTTGAAACAGAAAAAATAACGCAAAAAATACCATTTTCCAAGAATATAGATTCAAAACAACATACTTTCACTTGGATACATTTTTTGCTTGTCGATAAATAAAACGCGAAAAGGCGTTTTAGAGTTAGATATTAGGCTCGGTGTTAGGTACTGTGATGCCATCGTATGTGGTGTTACACAACGGTGTAAATACATCATATACGAATCCAACTTGTATTGTGGTGTAGTAGTCATGAATCAAAATATTTAGGATAAAATGTGAGCAAGAGGGGGAAGATGAGAAAGAACGGGTATTTGAAGGATTATACTTTTTATGGCAAACTGAATTTTTATTTGTATCGAACTTGGTATTGCGTACACTGCCCAAAAGTATATAGAGATAAAATTATTTTATATTGCAATGAATTAATTAATAATCAAATATAACTATATTTCAAAAAGATATTAGGAAATAACCAACCTCGCAAATAATACAGGGTTATAGGACATAAAATATAAAATATTTATTTTAGATACTTTTGATTATTGCAGTAATTAATCGTTGGAATATTGGATTATTAATAAGTAGAAGAATATTTTCAAATCTTCAGATTACGAATACGTGATAGCAAACAAAACAGTCAAAACACTATTATATGCCATATAAAATTAATCCACATATATTTTAGTTTATTCCAGTTTATTGATAGAATTGTTTTATGTAACATTGACTTATTAATAAGTAGGAGAATATCGATGAAAATATTCACTATTCATAAGGATGACAAAACAAACATTGAAGATAATAAAGAATAGGAAGTAACACGTAGTTATATTCGGTTATATAGCATACAATACATTTATCGCTAGAATGTAAAATCAAAAGATACTAGAATATTATCTAATTACAGTGACGACTTAGTTTTAAAGGCACCTGTAAAATAACACTACATTCTAATTTATTTTATGACGGAGTAAAAGAAAAATATCTGCTTAAACTATAAAAAAACTATTTAAAAATAGGTAATTTATGCAAAATAATTATATGGCTTACAAAAATATCATGATGCTCTTTCATCTTTTAAATGGTCCGACTCCATCTCTACTTACTCAACGCGAATGACCATTAAATATACAACATCGTTTGGAGTTGTTATATCTCCAGGCACCACCATATTACGTTAATTGCTTGTCTAAACGAGTATAATTTATAGCTTTAGGTGTTGAATCGAACATACTCAAACTTAAATGACGCTAATACTTGCATGTTTTAAAACAGCTTGTATGATGATTTGATTAATTTTAATAATGTTAATTAAGACCGCAATGGCCTAGTAGTAGTATAGGTACTACTAATATTTCCAACGATAATGAAAAAAAAGCTAGATAAAATATTGGTTTTAAATCACTGCGTGTATAAATTGTCCCGATTTCATTATACCAGTAATGAGACCTCGCTCGCTATTAATGACTGAAAAAACCTCGGAAAAAATGGATTAAGTTGTGGTAGTTTTAGCTGCTTTAGTGCAGTAGTAAATCTACTTTCATTAATGCATTTTAACTTTTACACTACATTCTGTTGAGTAATTACGTGATAGCCACATCATTATGAAGCACCACATGTAGTTCTAAAAACTACATTCAAGTAGTATTCAACCGAAAACGCAATCTTGATGCTAAGCATCGTTTTATCTTCCGTGATATCCGCCAAAAAGCATATCTGCTCAAGATAATAAAACAATTTTTGTTTGAATATAAACAGCTATTACATAAAAATGAAGCGTTTTCAATAATTGTATAAAATCTAGACCAGTAACACCGTGTTCTGGTAATTTAGCTATGCATACAAAAAATTACCCTAAACTTATCGTCTCCAATAATATACATAGCAAGTACATTTTTTGCCCATAAACGCATCTAAGAAGCAGCTTCTATAGATTCAGCTACATCTCCCATCTCCCATTCGCTTGATTTCATATCAATTAGGGCACTAAACTTAGTCGCTTTATACTATAGTTTAACATGAATGATGTGTGTTCAATGTTCAGATCTCGTGGGCTAAAGATCCCTGAAGATGCCTCGTACAATCGAAGTCGAAACGTCGTATAGTAATATCAATTGGACACGGTCTAACCCGAAGAACCCTGATTTTTAGTTGTACAGGGTGGTAAGAAAGATAATGTGAAAAATCAAAATTGTAAACAAGATTATAATAATAGGAAATGTTATGTATTGATATTTCCAAGCTTAAGTCAGTATCTCGAAATGTACTTGGCAGTTTTTTCTTTACTGGTTTGTAACAGAAATTGCGTTTATTTTCTGAAAAATAGCTGATCTTATGGAAAATTTTATATAATATAATATTTTTAATGACAGTTTATTTTACCAAAATAATTTTTAAACGGGACTTTTGACTTATAGAGAGTATTCCAAAGATCTAAGGAAAGTCACGTGTAAATGTAAAATTATCAAACATTTGATTAATTCTGTTAAAGGTTGATTCTGAAATACACACAGATGTTATTAAAGGTACAGTGTTCCAAATTCTATTCAGTGGATTGCGTAGAGTTTCGGATAAGATACTGTGTGACCGTATTTCTCTCTAATTTTTTTTAAAAATCGTAAAGGAAACTGTTCTGTTTTTTTTTTGGCTATATGCCATAAATTTGACAATATATATTTTTAAATTATCGAAGCAAATAAAGCCTAAGTTATAAAGTAGCCCATGGAAACAATTGAATAAAATCATCGTATAACGATTTTATTAATAAAACTAGTGACATGTTGAATCGGGTTTAAGGACATTCCGTTAGCTAAGTGAAAAAGCAAATTAAAAAAAATAAGAAAAAATTGAAGTCAACCGATATAGTCGAAATTTGTCATATAGGTATAAAATCAAAAAAATGAAACATATTTTTCCTTTAACATTTTTCTAAATTTT
Source organism: Kuschelorhynchus macadamiae (assembly GCA_030620095.1). NCBI lineage: Eukaryota > Metazoa > Arthropoda > Insecta > Coleoptera > Curculionidae > Kuschelorhynchus > Kuschelorhynchus macadamiae. The sequence goes on from JAUTXW010002498.1 coordinate 45,107, forward strand.
GAGAAGAAAATCAGTTTTCTGCAATTTCTGAATATAAAGTCAAATTTGCCAAGAAAGATAAGCATTTTGCCATAATTTTCTAGTAAAAACTTTTTGCTAACTGAAATTTTACAAAGATTATTAAAAAAATTTCCCAAAGAATGTGGACTTTATTGGTCACACAGGGTCCTATCGGAGACTCTATGCAATCTATAGAACATAATTTGAGACACTGTAGCTTAAATTTACAACTGTATGTATTTCAAAGAAAATCCTTTACTGGAATTAAAGCCTCATGATTTAGAATTACGAGTAGTTTCAAGTGTTATCTTTTATGTAAATATTCAAGTGACGTTATATATGCTTATAATTTATACAGTTATCTATATGTTAGATATCTGCTTGAAGAAATCTATGTACATCTGACAACTGGCACTGATAGTAGCCTCAGTGTCAATAACAACTGGTACAATATTCAGGGGGGGTAATAATGTTGTCAGGCAACAGGTCCCTATTTTCATAAAAAGTCCATATTCTACGCCCTGGTCTCTAAAAAAAGATTTCTGAAATTCCAATTTTTAAGATTTTGTTCAGAAATATCTCTATTAAGATTCTCTCTTCTCCAACTTTTTCTCAGTGAATTCACTTGATAAACCTGATTGTTAAGCATTTTTTTCAGCCTACATGGATTTTCGCACCTCTAGTTGTGTAGTTGCTGTTATATTAGTTAATATTAATACAAGTTAAAATTAACTTTTAAAATTGTGGTACGAATTCAAAATGGCGGAACAAAATGGTGAACAAATAAAATGTTTCAAAAAATTAAATGTGATATAGGAATAAATTAATACGAATTGAACATGACGGAATAAAATGGCGATCTTAAAAAAATCAGTGTAAAAACACTTTCCCATTTCTAATAAAAGGAAAGATTCATAACTCGAAAGTTTTTATTTTTTATGCCTTCTAAAGGTTTTTTATAGTGTTTGATAACACTCTGACAGTAATAAGCATATGTTAAACTGTATGCCAAATTAAATTCGAAAAAGGTACTTGAGGAAGTTCACATCTGGGGACGTGGAGGTGCATTTAATTAAACCTAGTTAGAGCATTTGACTAAAAAATAACCATTTACATAAATATATCTACGGTGCATCCTCAAGTAACTCCTAAATGATTAATTATATAATTAATGGCCTTTTAATGCAAGGAAATTTGAGTTTTAAACCCATTGGTACTGTTGGTTAGATTTTAGGAAAATTTAAAAATTTTAAAATGATCACATGAAGATTTCTCGAGAGACTTCCTATTAGTTCCTATATTTAATTAACGAAATATTGTTTTTGTTATTTTCAGTCTCAAATTGGATTGCGAGAAATTGGCAAGTGAAAAGATCGAGATCCAAAGGCATTATGTTATGGTAAGTAAAATAAACATGCAAATAACCTAATTTTTTTTAGAAAACAGTTTTTTTGTGGTAGGTATGTCATAATTTCGAGGTCATATTAAAATGTTATGTTAACCTTATTCAGGCAATACCACATTATTCAATATAAAAAAGTTGTAAGATTTCCACTGGAACTTGTAATATTAAAAACTTAAAATCCTGCAGGTAAATAAAATATTAAATAAACTAAATGTTCCTGGGATTTCAAGTTTGATTATACATATTGCTTCGCGTATTGGTTTAAAAAAAAACATCTAAACTACTGCCAATTAGCCTGGAGGTTATAGTCGAACACTGTTATTTAGCATTTTTGCCATGTGAACAGTCTATTTAGAGAAATTTTGATCGTAGTGACTGCGCACCTCTTACTGAGAATTCAATAAGCATAATACAGCTAAAAGTGCACTTTTAAAACTTATGGATTTTGTGAGATTTCAAAACAAGGAAAAACTGCTGTAGATCTGCCGAGAGATCCGCAGTGTAGTTGTGTCTCCAAAAAGCGCACCAAATCCTTCTATAATTTCTGAAATTTGACAGAGACACCCGACCTAATTCGCTCTTGGTGTGAAAATCTATTACAACCACCTCTCGCAAATATTTAGAAACACAGAATATCTGTAATTGTTTAAGTAAAAATAAATGTGGCTTGGAGGCAAAAGCCTGTGCAAAAAGCATATTATAACTTGCAAGAATTTTACGGTGATAGTTTGTGAGCATATCATATATTTTGTTTTTTTTTATTACTTATTTATTTAAGTTCTGTCGAGGGTTCTGTGGCAAAAATGTAGAAATGTTGTGTCTACTCGCTTGGCTTTGCCCTTACTTAGTTATAGTGTATGTTTATTTGTTAACTAGTATTTTTATTTTTATAGAGCTTTGTTGATAAGGACTCCAGAAATATCATGATATTAATATTCTTTTTTTACAGATATGAAAATGACAGGACATTTACTTGACATGTCCTGTAAATAAAAGTATAATTTATATTTTATTCAAGTGTGATTTTTCATGGTCTGTTGAGTTGCAAAATTTAATTAATAGGTAAACAATGTTTTAGCACAGTCTTAAGGAGTTACTTTGCAGATTGATAATTTATGTCAAAATTAACATGTAGGTACATGCCCAATTTCTCTAGTTCAATGGCAACTATATCTCTAGCCTAGTTGTTGTAAAGAGTGATGAAACGCTCGGTAAAAACCGAGGTAAAAACAGAAAAGAAACTAAAAATTTACATTTTTTCCAGCTTATTATTTGTCGAGTTATTTGTTTATACAAATTGTATTTAAGAATGTAAAAAAAGCGAGAAAAAACACCCGGTATGTTAGAGATTTTATTACTGACATAATGACAAACTTAATTACTTAGGTCTAGGGATACGTAGTCTGATACCTAGTAAGTAAATTATCGCAGATTAACTCTTATTAAAGAATCCAGGGACTTTACCATTTGGTCCCGGACTATATTCTCGATTTATATATTACAAATACTATAAAGAGCGTATAAGTTCTCTGTTTCTCTTTATTCTTGACCCTTGACACTTCATAAATATTTAGCCGCGTCTTCAGATACATTTAGTAGAGCTGGTACTTATCAACATAGCGCTCTACTGCCATTACTCACAACCATAGTGTCGAATGAAATGTCCAATGCCATCTGATGATGCATCTAGTAAAAATAATCAAAACTATTCTTCTTATAAGTCTAGAAATCATGAAGGTTAGAGCAATAAACTGCAGTAGGTACCTACCTGAAATTTTTAATTGTACTGTGTGCAATGTGTCAAGAATACATTGTATTTATTAATTGTTAAGCTTTTCTAGCCAGGATTTTTGAAAACTGCGATAATAAATAGAAGGATATGGCTGAAAACAAAATTATTCTTACAAGAAACCTCATAAATTCAAACATATGAGAAAATCGCTGGTCAATGCTGTAATATTATAATATAACCTTATATATTATCATATAATCGAGAATATAACTTTCAAGTTTCGACGCCTATCTAAGGAGCCAGCAAGTAGTGTTGTAGCCTGTACAACCCACCGTAGATTAATTTAAAAAATTAATTTGTAAAAACCAAAGACTACATTGCATTTCAAACAACCTTGAAAAAAGAGTTAGTTCTTGTGCTCCATTTTCGAATTAAGGTTAAGTTTTCACCGAGGTTTTCACCAAATTGTGAAGTGGTACGCGATATAATATATCCGCTTTTACCTTTCTCTAATCAGAATAAACAAAATTAAAAGTACCGATTATAGAAAAAAAATCGTTTTATACAACCAAACACTGTACGACCTCATTCAGCAATTGTCAGTTTCACCACATACTTTCAATATTATACATCAGTAAAACTCATATAATAAAATAAATTGAATACAGAAGAGCACATAATTATTCCAAGCCTGCTGGAAGCCAAAACTTTGAGAATATAAAATGTATTACTTTAAGGATTTACCTCTAATTTTTTTTGTAAACAAAAATTTAAATGTGTAATGAATAATGTGCTTTTGTTTTAATATATTATACACAGGGTTTATTATCTCCCACCTTGTATACGCTTCTGAATTTGCTGACTTCAATATATCCCATTTCTCCCCCGGTTATTTTAACTGGAATCTTGAGATTCACAGTTTGCTATTTTTTTCTCGATTGCACGTGCAAAGGCGGGCAATGTATCTTACAGTCATGTTTATTTGTTTGTTACCACCTCTCTGCTAATGATTGAGACAGCTTCGTCTCACGAATATTCTATCGGGTATAGAAAAAGTCTGGGAAAAAGTCTTAAGGATTTTGATTAATAATAAATCAGATCCTTCCGTTCTCTTTCTAAAATGGAAATTAAGTCAAGACAAATCCAATACTTCCTATATTACCTAAAATGATTAAGTGAAATGCAATACAGTAATGGTCTGACGTCACAAGAACATTTTACATAATTTTGATCTTAAAATAATATACATGCCGTAATTAATAGTTTGTGTTTTATTGATAGTAAAACCATTTCAATATATTATTTTATTTAAATTAATAAATATACAATTTATAAAATTCGTGTTTTTGCAATTAAATAATTTTTGTCTGTAAAGAAAATTTGCAGTAACAAAATTCAGAGTTCAGAAATGACTATTGTAGGGTTCAAGATTCACAGATTCGTTCTGAACAATCTGAAATCAGTGGCTAACAACATTTTTAAACTTTCTGGCACTTTATTATAAAAAATGATACAATTATTATTAAATAATGGGGATCCCTTAAATGATGTTTATCGGTGAATGGGAATATGACAATTAGACGTTTTAGTTTCATAGTTATTATGTGCTTATTGGTGTTACGAAAGATTTAAAATATTTGTTGTACTTGTAAAAGAATATGAGAGCTTCATAAATATATACAGCACTAAGACTTATAATAGTGAGTGGTTTGAAACGAGTTCTGCACGTTTGGTAAGTTGGCATTCCTAAAATAACTCTCATCACCTTTTTTAATTAAAACTAGGGGAATCAAACAGGGATTTACTGTAGCTACCCCAGATATTCAAAATATGATACCAGATTTTAAAATTGAGTAAAAGTATGGATAATACATTAGTTTTGAGATTTTAAAATCAAGGTATTTTTTCAAAACTCTGCTGTATACATATGTTTCAAATGACAATTTTCCATGAACAAAATCAATTTCCTAGGTGCAGTTGAGCGCTTGATCAACATACAAACCCAGAAACTTTGTAGATACTTTCAGGTTAATGTCAAAATCAACAATTTTTAAATTCTGTGGAGTTTGAGGCCTTGTTCTTGATTCAGAGATGATCAGACGACCCGACATGGACTTATTAGATCAATCCATTCTCGGAAAACCATGACTAAATATTTTTAAGGGTGTTTTCAGGTACTGTAGGAAAAGTTTGGTACTCTTAGAACCATATTGGTATTATCAGCATAACTTATTAGTTTGCATTCATGAGAGTTAATTGACATGGAGACATCATAAAGAAAAATAATGAAAATTAGAGGGCCGATTATTCTTACTTGAGGGATTCTCAGCTTAACAAAAATCTGAATAATATGTGGCCTCGTTTCTAGTATCTATCCTCTGTTTCCTATTAGATAGGTACGATTTAAACCACTCCAATGCAAACCTCTAATGCCATATATATCTACCTATAATTTCATGAGTACATATTCATGCTGAATACAATCATAGGCTCCGAGTAGGCTCTGAAGAGGTTGAAAAATACACCTGCTCTACATCTCCCGCTTCTCAAATTTTCTGCCACACTTTGAACAAAATCAAATACTGCTGTTTCGACACCTTTAACTTTCACATAACGATGCTGATATACGTTAAATAGATGTTTAGTAATAAAAACTCTCGTACATGGCTGTCTCAAGCACCTTTGACATATATGGGAGGACGCTTATTAGTCTCTGGTTTGTCCTCCGGTTTTTCATTAAGGATTGATCGCCTTTTTTAGTAACAGGTCTAACTAAAACAGCTTTTAAAAGACTTGGAAATACACCAAACGGCGGGAGTTATTAACTATGTTTGCCATAGGATTCGCAAAACACAAAACATCAATAAAGATATTGGTATCTCACCACACCCACTGATCATTTTATTTTTAAGGTCGGTAATTATACTTTTTCAGTACCTACTGGTTCGATAAAAATTGAGCGGATTTGGTCAGTAGTGTCATAAGAGAAAGATGATTATGTTTTAATAAAGCTTGTGCTGCTCCTAAAAATAAATTATTCAATTTATTACGAGTTTGTGTAGGATTACCCTCTATGATTACTATTTTACAAATACTAGCTTATTTAACAGTATCTATTATTATAAAAAAAACGAGGAGAAATTGCTACGAAAAAGAAAATAACTAGTACTGCTTTAAAAAAGATGAAATCAAAAAAAACATACTTGAGAAGAAAAATAAAACGTTACCAAATTGCATGTTAAGTAAACTACATTACAAAATTTACCTTTCTTTAACGTTTGCCAAGTCTTCAGTTGCTTTAAAAGGACGTATTTTTATTTTCATTATCATATATATAATTGCCATTCATTGAGTCTTTTCTAAAACTGCTTAGAAATTAGTAGGATAAAATATCTATCTTATAATACCTTAACTTCTGACGTGCTATTTGTCAAATATGTTTTTATTGTTTTTGAGGTTAAAAAGGATTGTTCTCAATGCAGTAGAAATTGGTACCGTTTTAGATATTTGATATAACTAAAAAATTTTGAGAAAAATAATTGTTTCATACGTGAAGCTCATTAATGACATTGTTGATTTTTGATCCATTTCAAGTATTTGTCGCCTTCAAATTCTAAATTCTTTCAAAATGTTTTCACAGCATGTAATTAATTCTACTTTGTCATGCCTATCTAAAAGCGTTAAATTATCTTTGTAGTCTTTTTCAAAATAATTGGGAGTTGATTGATGTAAGTAAATGTCCATCATCCAAAAAACAATAATTCATTTGTGAAATGAAGGTGTCTATATTAACAAAACTTTAAATGTTTCGACAGAATTAGAACGCATTTACATTTTTTTGGTAGTAAATGAAGCTAAAGCTAACATCTTTTTTAAATTAAAAATGCTGACATAATGGTTGTACCAAGATAAATAAGCGGGGGAATAAAAAAGGGCAATGAAAATTCCCGTGGAACAATAGATGATCCTAAAATGTAGGCTCTCTGGATGTATCTGGATTTTTCCGTTCTTCTTTTTTTCCTCGCATGATTTTGACACGGCTAATTTTAAATTGTGGACAGTAACAGACATATTCGACAAGACCGTGTACTTTTTAATATCGGTTTGGATTCCATTTTCCAGTCATCATATTCCTATTTTTCTAAAAACAAAACATTAGTTTCAAAAGTCTTCAAACTATCTAAAATGAATCGTCGTCAGTGGCGATGCGGCAAATGGAAAGAGTTGTCTTTCACCAACTTAATCTCCATATCTCACACAAATGAACACTTGGCCAACTCAGGAAAAATCGGACGCCTCATCAGCTGATGCTGCAAAACAGGTAATTTGAAATGTTTTGGGTAATAAACATATTTATATAAATCCCCAAATGCGAATATAATAAATAATTTAAAGTTATGATAGCTGTTTATATTATAACAATTTTGAATAAATTGCTTTTGTTCGCTAATCCACTCTCTATACTCGCAACATATAAAAGAGTTAACTAAGGCCAATTTGGAAATTAATTTTATGAGCGTATTCGAAACCAACAAAATGCACACAACGTAATTTATGGGATTAATTAATTTAATCATTTTTCCGTTGTTAGGGATCCTGAAGTCCCGGGATCGGGGATCTGGGGGAAAAAAACCTGTCTCGAAAATACCGGGACAAGACCGATCAATCATCAAGTATTTATGTTATTAAATATAAATTAGAATTCAAGATATGCTTTATTATCAAAGATTAGTATCTTGTTAACAAAGACAGTTGCAAAATAAAATTAGAAGAAAAAAAAAAAAAAATATATATATATATATATATATATATATATATATATATATATATATATATATACTCCAAGACTGAGGTCGCCATCCAAAACCCATAATGTGGGTCTTGCCAATAAATAAATGTTTTTATGTTTTGTGAGTTCGCCATATTGGATTTTCTTCAAAACTTGAAGTCAATCGAATAAATAATTTTTGACCTATACCGCATACAGACACAATGACAGACTGACAGAAATGGAAGAACATGTTTTTCAGGGTTCAAGGACCCGAAAACGCAAAGATTTGTAAAAATTTCGGAGGGAGATTTTTTTTCACAATTACAATACTTCCCTCTTAAGATGGATGTGATTTGTAACAAAATACGTTCGAGGTTAGGAGACGAACATTTTTGTGGTATTTTTCAAAAAAATGTAAACTTAGAACTTTAGTTTGTATTTACATTTTCGCACAGCTTTGCGTTTGTTAAGAATTGTTTTCAGTTAATTTTTGAGTTTTAACTTAATGCAAAGAAGTTATCAAATGTCATTATTGTTTCTTTTTTTTAATGTCTAATCCACTTATCCTATGACTATGCATGCAATGTGGAAAATCCCCGCGATTAGAAAAACCCGGGAGTGACATGCCTAGTGCAAATATACATTGTCACATCTGGGTTACAGACAATAAATATGAAAAAGTTTTCTTTTACTTTTTAGTTCTGCATATTTAACTCAAATGAACATTTAAACTCCCATAATTTTGCCAGTGGTTTGAATTAATTGCTTTAGTTCACGAATCAACTCTATATTCTTGAAGCATATAAAAGAGTTAACTAAAGATTATTCTCGGGATTAATTTTATAAGCATCGTCCACCAAATGCAAACAACGTAATTTTAGCCAATAATTAATGTAATTATTTTTGTTTCCGTTGGTGCGAATATACATAGTAACACCTGGTTACGACTAAAAGGATATTAGAGACATGTTTGCCACGACCTTTGAGGAACTTGAACATTTAACTTTTTTTTTTATTTAATTGACTGTTAAACGCTGTTTTGAGACAAACAATAAATATCAAAGAGTTTTCTTTTGCTACATAAGTGAATATTTGTTCAACACTTGTTTGATTAAATTGCGTTTATTCGCTAATCCACACTCTATACGCCCAGCATATAAAACAGTTAACTAAACATCAATCTCGGAATTAATTTTATAAGCATAGTCCTGGCCAACAAAATGCAAACAGCGTAATTTATGCGATTAATTAATGTAATTATTTTTTCCGTTGGTGCGAATATACATTGTCACACCTGTGTTACGAGTAAATAGATATTTATTAGAAACACATGTTTGCCGCGACCTTTGCATAATTTGAACATTTTATTTTTTATATTTAATTAGCTGTTTGGCGATTTTTATTGTTGCCTCGTTATTTGCAATCTAATTATACGCTGTTTTGACACAGACAATAAATATGTAGGTTACATGTAGGTGTGGAAAACCACTATGTTTATTGTTAATTGGTTTTTAGTGAGTTATTAGGGAGATTTAAAATTTGTTATGTTCATTAACATTGTAAACGTAATTATTATTCATAGAATATTTTTTAAAAGAAAATGTTTATTATTCTTAATATATAACTTCAAAATTTGTTATACACAAATATTATTTCTTTGGTACATATTTTGAACAAGGTTGCGCTGGAATAATTTTACTGTATGATTATACTCACTCAGTTCCATTAAAAGTAATCAAATTGTTTTGCCTCAAAAATGGCAGCAATGGAAATTTTCTCCATGCAAATTGAAAAATTTAGACAATGTTTTTTTCTCATTTTTTGAATCACCTTGCGTATTAACACATGGTTACTACCTAATTTTATCACCGCTTTTTACTTGAAACGTTTCATTTTTCTTTCTTTGTGAATAATCCTTCTAAGACTTTCAAAGTGGGTAAAATATTAATTTTAAAACTTCAATGTATCGAAAAAACCTGAAGTTAGATTAATAATCAATTATATCAAATATGTCTATAAATTAATGTTAGAAGCTTCGACAGTGTCTTATTTAAAAAATAACTTATGACGTACCTATTATTTTTTACATGAGCCACCATGTACATAGTCTTTTTTCATATTTTGCCACCCCCAGTATTGGTGTAAATTTAAGAGATAGCAAAAAAATGTTAAACAAACAAATGTTATAGGACTTATATTTATTTAACAATAACAAGAAATGTATTCCCCTCGGTACTCCTATTCAGTTCACTATGAAGCAGATGTTTTTTCGTCTTTCTTTAACACTCAAATGTCTCCATTATCTTGGAAAGTAAAGATATCAAACCCGGTATATAATCACCAAGAAGAGGCTACAACGTACTACAACTTTTATATTTTAAATTTTTTTCTATGTCTTTAAATTTAACCAATAGTGGTGGTGGCCAAATATGAGGAAAGACCCTGACATTTGGATTTGGGTCACAGAGTTTTTCCCTCGGTTTTTCCAGAAATAACGTACTTTATGATGAGATGAGATGCGTCGGCGTCGCGTCGGTCTAGAATAACATTTCTGGTGTATACCAAGTTAGAACCTTTCATGCTGAATAGCGCATTTAGGCTATGTTTGACCTATATAATTGATTTTAAGATATTTATTACAGCATTAACTTTTTTACACCATTTTTGATCTTGGAATTAGCCCTGAACAAAATACAAATTGATAAGCATCTCGACATTATCTAAAAAATTATCCACATCCTCCATCAATAAAATAAAAAAAATTATAAAAAAATAGACCCGATTTCAAAAAAAAACACTAAAAAGTAAAAAATTATATTTTACTCCACATTGAAAATTTGGTTTATGAAGTCGGCGTCAAGCTAACTTTTAATTACTTAAACATACACAGACCACCGTAGTAATATTATAAAAATTGTCAAAATTAAAACAAATGGGTAAAATTGAACTTCCTGTCATTAAAAACTTCGAAAAGTATATGAAACCCGATATTAACGTGCATGCCTTTTTCCTAATGATATGGTGAACGCAACATAGGCGACATTCCGCAATTTTTTAAATATGCTTGCTATGGCACCACCCCGGTAATATACTGAAAATTTCATTTCAAGGCCAAATTGATAACTTCCTCCTTTTTTTGAAGTCGGTTAAAAAGAAGTTGTACATTAAACAAAGAAATTTGAAAATATTATGAAAAGGAAAAAATGGTCGAGCTGGAACCTATTGATCTGCTTTCTTTTTTGTTTAAATCCAAAAATAGACGTATTTTAAACATTTATTTGGCAGTTCCAACAAAATATCTATAACTTTCTTTGAATCACATTTTGATTATCCCCTTTCTTACTGATGAAACCACATACGGCACTTTCTAGTAATCGCTAATGGACATTTTTTGCATTTATTATTTTCTTAATTTTTAATTTTTGAATTTATATGCAGCAATTTTTAGAGGTATATGACAATGGCAAATGGTTCTTTTAAGATAAAGAAAGATGAATTATTATGCGAGGCAAGTAAGAACACTTAAATTAAATTGCTAAATTGTTTAATTAATTATCTGCGCAATCTTGAAGTACCCTATTTGAATTCCCGCAATAAACTCAATAGAGTGTTGATTTAAACTTAAACTATATTTTAGTTAATTATTTTACATTGCATACTTGACTCGGATGAACCATTAACACGTTAACTGGCTAAAATCCAACTTGTAATTTATTACAACATAATAAGCTAATTTATTTTAAAGTGTTTAATGTTATTTAATTCAGTTAAATTAGTCGTTTTAGTTCGTATACCAGAATAATAATTCAATTAGAAGTTAATGATAACGATAACTGAACATAGAAAATATATTATGAAAATATTTCATGAATTAATTAGACCAGGTACACTTTGATAAAATTAACATAAAGTAAAAAAGACATTTTTTTAAGCCGAAAATCTGACCAAATTTTTTGTAGAGCTTTTAAGCCAGCCCTTTTTGATTAAGAACAGTTTCCAGATACTTGACCCTCGACTTGACCTCATTTCAGTTTTCAAATTTTAATGATCTTATTAAGCAAACTTGAGCGAACTTTGCATATAAGCTGTCATACTTAACTTATATGATTAGACTTAGTTGTCAAAGTCGGTTGAAACTGTCGCCTAGGGGCACCATGCACAGACTTGACGGAATGTCCTTGTGCATGCAGCAGCTTGCTGTGACGTCACAGGAGAACCTTGATTGGTATTCGAGAGTTAACGAGAGTTAAATACATGGGAGATACGGTTTACATTTAGAATTTTTGTTTTTTCTAATATTTAATTCATATTAAATTAAATTCAAAATGGCATGAAAATTACGAGTTTTTTATATTCTGCTCATCCTGAAAATTTATATTGCTGTTTTAAATTAATTCGAAGATATATGGATTAATGTTACGTTTTTATTTCATTGATAAATTTAAAAACTAGCCTGTTTACAGCTTTTTATTCTTATGTATAATATTTTTATTAAAAAAAGGTAGAAATTAGTGTACTGTGCTATGGTCTTTACCAAATGTTTTCTTAAAACATCCGTAAGCACCGAAATTAGATTTAGTTTTTTTGCGAGGTTTTTTGTTTTTTAGTTGCCTTAACTATCAAAAAAAAATACATTGTCAAACGTTTTTACGTTTATAAATGTTTTATTGAGTGTGTTGTGATGTATTATCTTACTTTCTTTACACTGTTATTATATCTTAACTACAACACAGAATTTATATATTTCTGTAGTATTTTTCATACGTGTTTTTCTATGGGCTTTTGCTCCATCTGATCGTATTTTTTATACGAGTTTTTTTAATTTGCCAACCCTGAAACTCTGAACATCATAACATATATTAAAGATCCATTATAGCTTACGCAATAGATAAGTCATTCAAATGGGACGCCTTGAATGGGTCAATGAAATTATAATAGTTCGTGTTGTAACCCTCGAACGAGACGCGGCGTTTCCAAATTTCCAATCACTAAATATTAGAAGAGATCTTTTAGTTAAAAGAGGAATATTGAATTTGGCTGTTAATCTTTGGGGTTGAAATTTGATACAGGTTAGCTTGAAATAAAGTTTCTAGGAGTAAGCATACGTTTCAACAGAAAACAAACTTGTTCCTACAAACACTTAAATGGCTATATCAAAGAAACAATGCTAAATATTATTTTAATCAAAAAGCAGTTTTAAACCTATTCACTTATACATGAAGAGGAACATTTTTTGCTTTTTAAGATACTTGTATGTACGGGGTGAGTTATTATATTATGACACCCACCTACAGGGTTATTTATTAACAAAGATAGAGAAAAAGTGTAAATACAAAAAGTGTAGGGTAAGAAATACGTTTTTTTAATGGAATACCCTGTATATTGTTTATTTTTATGAAACGCCAATCTCTACTGATTTCAGAAATATATAATTTGATTATAGCGTTTATTAATTATTTTAGGTTTACTGCAACATTACTTGCCATATAAAATACATAACTTGTTACAGCTAAACTAAAATAATTGAAAAACGGGTTGCGCCAAAGTATTCAAACTATATATTTTTGAACTCAGGAAAAAAAACATTCATAAAAATTATAAAAATACAGGGCGTTCTATTTAAAAAAAAACATATTTCGTTATATTTTTAGAGCATATAGTATGCGATAGTCGTTTGTTTTTATCATAACGAATTCAGGCGATTTAAAAGAAACCCTAAAGCTTTTATATTCACCCTCTTTCTCTATCTTCGTTAATAAACCCTATAGTTAGGTGCTAAAATATAATGACTGACAGTACAGTGACGTACAGTTTTTGAAACAAGTCAAAAATTAATTGTCACTTTTCTTAAATTTGGTAATCAGAAAGAAGCTAAATAATTTCTTCTTACTAAACACATCGTACATAAGACAAGCGGGTTTTTCATTATCAACAAAATTTGGCGGAAACAATATAAATAGCAAAATAGTTATTTTTGTAGTAACTCAATTTTTTTTTGGAACGAATCGTCGCCATTTCGATAGGTTAATAAAGGTTACTACAACAGCCATAGGAAAATGTATATATCGGGGATACCGCAAATTATCTTTGGCAAAAATCTGCGTTTGTGACTTTCGTCTGCCGGCTTCCTCAACACACTTGGCAACATTACGCGTTAATTTCTCGGATCCATTTAGAGGGTCCTGAACGTTGCCGTGCCTTATTCGATCTACTGCGTAGCTATATTGATCTATTCCTATATTAATCAGATACATCTCTAAGTCGACCACAGCACAGGAGAAAAAAGACCGTTATAAATTGATTTTCATAAGTGTATGTAATACGAACCTTTTTTTATTTTGTGTGGGGGCTTTATTCATTTTACTGTCTGAGCCTGGTTTACATAATTGTTTACTTCTTCTAGCGTGCTAAACTATATATTTTATAATTTACCGTTTATTTAAAAACAATGGGTTTAGGAATTCAGAAAGCATAAATCTGTCTATTTGTATGATCTCTGGGTTGATTTAATATAGCAGGGTAGTATGCTCTTTTCTTTTCTTATAGTATCAAAATATATTTAAAACTTATATTCAGTTGTTAAACTGCTGTTTTCCAAATGTATGTGCATTTATTTTTAATATTGCTAACAACGGTTAGATATGTTATAAAAATATTTTATATTAAGTACTAGAATAAATATGTAGTCCAATTAAACCAAAAATAGTGGTTAATAAATGTCAAATATGATGTAGACTCCAATGTAGATATAGACCTAATAAAACTCCCACAGTATATTCTCGAGTATATAACATTGTTAATCTATTCCCCACCTGTTGTTTGCAAACTGCGTCCCCATCATTGTCCCTCGTAATCCAAACGGCTTATACAATCTATACATGCACAGTTTGTGTTATCTCTTGATATAGTAAAGGAGTATTGTATCTATATTTCTAACGTTAGTAAGGAACTAGATATTTAGTCCGTCAAATGCAACATATCTCTTACATAAAAGTCCATTCTGGTTATTATATAGTTTTGTTTTGATGTCAGACACAGGACCCACGCAAGGGTTATTGGCGCCCGTGTGCCGGAAAATTTTCGCGCCCTTTAAATATCGTATGCAACTAATATTATATTATAAATATGGGTATGCAGATGTTTGTTTTTCGAGATAAAGAGTGTTACAGTTTTACAAAAATTACAATTTCTTTAGTAAATCCCAACCTCGTAGGTATTTAAAGGCTATATTATTACATTGTTCAGCAGTTTTCACTTCAATCATCAACATATGTATAGGTAACCATCCCCGACTTTCTTAATAAAAAAATTACTTCGCTTCTCATTTAAAAATAAAACTACAAGCTTTATGGTTTAGGACAAGTAAAAATACCCAAAAATGCCTTTTAGTTATTTATATGTCAAGTCGTTTTCCAGGAAAAAAATCTATTTTGATGCACGCCTGTGGCACCTTTTGTCTAGTTTTATTTGGAGTTAGAATTGCACAAAGTTGCAAAAGTGATTCCTTGGATCATTCCAAGAAAATAAGCTTTAATAGATATCTCTGCGCAAATGCTCTATTTTTATGACACAGAGTGTTAAAATTTATTTTTGTTAATTTAGCATCCTGTGTCTCAAAAGTAGGGCATTTGCGGATATAAATTTAATAGATCTTTTTTCTTGAAATGATCCAAAGAATAACTTTTGTAGAGCTTTGAGCAGTTCTGACTTCAACTAAAACTGGATGATAGGTTCCAGAGGCATGAATCAAAATAGAATTTGATTTTTTTTCGAAAACGACTTATCGACCACACAATACTAAGAGACATTTGTGATTATATACCCAGTAGCTATGGTTATGATAGAACCAGTAGTATGGTTACCCGTTGTTTAAGTAAAAACTGCTGAATACTTTAAAAATATAGCCTTCAGATACCTATGAAGTTGTTCCAAATTTTAATTAATAATAATTTAAATAATTAAAATAGCTCTTATTGTTTCGGTATAATTAAATGGTCTTATTTCTTTTTATATTTTAAACTTCTGCGTACCCATGTTCATATGAACTTTTCATCTTATTTTTTTATAAAGAATCTCCCTCGATCTCCCTTTAAGCGTTGACGAATGTTTTTTGAAACACCCCGGTATATTTGATTATAATTTTGTAATGAAACAACAGAAATATGAAAAACTGAAATTTAAAACGTTGTTAAAGGGTTGTATATGGCGGTCTAGTAAAATGTTAAAATAATTATTACTAAAAAAATATTTGTTCAAATTTTGCGCAAAAATCAAGGAATGAAAAGGAAAAATTTTCGCACCAATTCAAGACGGTGAAAGAAAATGGCGGCCTGGTGAATTGTTAAAAAAAATATGACTTAAAAACTGCTTATTCAATTTAACTGAAATTTTGTACAAAAATCAAGTTTTATGTAGGAACGAAAGAAGATGGTGAATCAAATTGGCGGCATAATAAAATACTTCAAAAATTAGCCTGAAAAACTTCTTATTAGGTTAATTTCAATTTTTGTGAAAAAATTAAGTGTGATATAAAAATGCTGATAAAATCATTGTACGAAGTCAAGATGGTGGAATAAAATGGCGGCAAAATAAAATGTTTGTCTGATGAAACCGGTTGCAAAGATTTTTTTGGGGCAAATTAGACTTTTTCTTCTTATGTGCCTACTACGTGGCATATCAAATTATTAACACAAATTCTTTTTTATAAGTCTTACTTGGAACCTCGGAAAGGATTAAAAATCCCCAGAAAAATTATTTCTATAGTACAACATAGAAGTAAACTGTTGGTCACATCATCTGCATTAGCAATATTTTTGCTTCAAGTTTAAAGTGAAATATCTTAAAGAACAAGATATCTCGATAATACCCTGTGTTTTTTTAGTAAAAAATTTTGGTATACATGTTGTTTTAAAAAATAACGAAATTACTGAAAAAAAATAATCTTAACCTCGTTCTTGGTAAATTAATTTACGAAAGGAAAATACCTTTTATATAGCCCTTTTTGAATTTTGTCGTTTTTAAGGAAAACATCGACGATAACATTCATTTTACGTCCTAACCTGCAATTTTTCTAATATTTTTTTTAATAATAACTTGAAAACAGGATGGCGGAAACGTTTTAGATCTAGAACAAATATAATTTATAGTCAAATGATGGTTTCGATTTTTTTAATAGCTTGATAACCTCGTTGATATGTAAGTACATAAAACTAATAGAAAATAACATTTTAATCATAATTATTTCATTTTGAAAATTTGGGTTTTTGAAGCGAGCTTTAAACTATCTCAGTACCATATATAATTCACAAAATAAACATTGTGTATTGATTTATTTATTTCCTACCTCAAGTAACATCTATTTGTTGTTTTTATTAGTCTGACGCCAACTTCAAGAAGTAAAATGTTTAACATTAAAATGTTATTTTTATTTAATTGCTTTTAGCTCGATTTACACTAATTTTTGTTGTTAAGAGAGCGTCACAGTTCTTTAGACGAAGGTTATGTTTAGGTAAAAATGAATGGACCAAATCGTCCTTCCACTGCGACTCTTCTATCTATTGTGATTCATACCCGAGCTCATACCTATAATTAAATTACACTTCCCCTAAATCCCAATAAAAATTTAAAAATGTAAATATAACTATGATTTTCACAGTTCATCCATTTATTTTTATTGACTATTTTTTTTATTTTCCAGTATTATGAAATGTCTTATGGATTAAACGTTGAAATGCACAAACAGGTAAGTTTGAATTTACATAATTATATATCTGCTGGACACGTAGGTACACGTGTTTTTTATGCGATATTATCTTTAATGATAAAGTATTACATCCAATTATATTGATGCGCCTTTAGCTTGCAAAATCTAAGATACTTTTTCGAACATTTTTTAACTTCAAGATATAATTATAATTATTGTTAAGAATGGGATATTTGATTACTTGGTTGAAAAAGTCAATTTGTGCAAGATAAGAATCATTGTCTTGGGTAGAAATCTATTGTTTTGTGTTAAAATTATCGTTAAATATGTAGAGCTTCTTAACGATTATTAACACCATTATTTCTCGCATTGTTTATACTTTATTTATATATGATTTTTACCCATATTCGTGTGATCCATCTATGTTGATACTCCATGAGTTATTTGTAGGGCGAAAATATTTCAATCAATTGATCTAAAATCGACTAATGATAGTACGAGCCCTGTCTCAATGAAGTTGGCCCAACCCCCCAAAACATAATATTTGTGAATTTATTAAAAAATTAAAAATTTATTTGAAATATATTTTTCGTTTCTTTAAATGTTTATAGAAAGATAACAAGACCGACGTGGTTATTTTTAAAGAGATTTTTTTCGAAATTGTCTTTGTAAAATGATTTGTGTTTGGGAAAATACATGATTGAATGACTTAAGTTGAATGGTCGATTTATCGGCTGCAGTAAAATCCAGATAGGCTTTGTAAAACAAATGATAACTTTTGATGTTGCAAGAAACCGATTTTGACGTTTTAATTAATATTCGTACATTGATGTTCTTGTTAACAACTAAAAATGACTCGCGGTAAAGCTGTTTCTGACGAACACTGTGCGTTCACTTGCATTTAAAAGACCTCCTAAATCGCTGACAGTGTTAATAAATCGAGATGTAGAGTTCCAAATATTACTAAACTGTACAAAACCACTGGATGTGTAGCTCAAAAAGAAGAGAGAACTGGAAGTCATCCACATTATTCCAATACCAACTTTAGAGCTTTAAAAAGGATTTTCAAGCAAAACCGGCGTGTTAATTATAACGAATTGAAAATATTATGGAATCAGGCCTTTTTCAAGAGCAACTTAACATAGAGTTGCCAAATAACTAGAATTTAAAAATTACACAGTAAGCTTAACTTATTTTTGTTTTTGTGCGTTTTTAATTCAATATTTTTTAGGCAAAAGAGAATCCCTTACTGGCAAAGATTCAGACTAGAATAGACTAGCGTGGGCAAAGGAAGACAAATTATGGTTTCCGAACCAATGGAACTCATGATTTGGAGTGATGAAACCAGATTTGAAGTATGCGTTGGTGAAAGTAGGAGTCGTGTCATAAGAAGTAAAGAAGTGTGTCAGAATGTCTTAAAAAGAAAGTTAATTTTCCGGCTTTTATTATGATTTGGGGATCCATGTCAGCTAGTGGAGTAGGAAACCTACACTTTGTGGAAGGTATTATGAATGCTGATAAGTACACGGCTGTGTTTTAAAATAACTTATCACCCCAAATTGAACAAATGCGTTTAAATAATATCGAATGTATATTCCAATAAGATGGAGCCGCTTGTAATACGGCAGTGTGACAAGCAAAAGACTGGATATAATACTACAATCAAGTAGTTCAGTAGCCCAGATCTGTCGCTGGTTGAAATTTTGTGATATATCATGAAGAAAATACTTCAATCAAATCCCGCAACAATCGTTCCAGAATTACGAACCTCTCTTCAAGAAATTTGGAACAGTTTTATATCAGATGACTGCCGAACATTAGTTGACACTATGTCAAGACGTATCGAAGCAGTAATCTGTCGAAAAAGGCAGTGGTAATTTGCTATTATTTGGTTTCGTTATTTTTTTTTAATTGACAATTTTTCAAATTTGTAAATTTTTTTTCTCTGTTGCAAAAAATGTATTTTAGGCCCAAATTGAATAAACATATCATATGTTATCAGAAACATTATAGTTTTTAATACGTTTTTCGTTAATACGGCAATTTTCTTTAAAAACCATAGTTTTGATAGTTGGGCCAACTTCACCGAGGCAGGGCTAATAGGTCCTAATACTTCGACTAGTGTCTTTGTACAAAACAATGATTATTTTTTTTATATATGTTGCTCGATCTGCTGTTATTGTTTACTTTTTGGAATTCAGTTCTTTGCCATTTTATTTTCGACTTCATTAAGCATGCAGTGCGGCGCAGGTCTAAATACCCTACGTCCATTAATTATGGAATATTTTAATAATTTTCTTAATTCTAATCCAATTTTCTTTCCCAATTTTTTTAGTTGATAGAAAATGTATTCTAGAATTAAGGCAAATGCTAGCTAAAGAGAGCTTTATAATGTCTCAGTTAGGGACCCATTTACAGTAATTGTCCACACAGGTATATCGGTATGTAGTTCCAGGTACTTACAAAATTATACACGTTTAGTATAAAGTGCAGGAATTGTTCATTTTCATTCATTAAAATTCAATATATGTAGAGCGACGTCGCCACATTTCCAGGTTTTTCTGTATACAAAAAATGTATTATTTTAAATTAAATATTTTTTGCTTCAATTGATTCCTCTTATCTGAGTAATTATAATAGCAAAATTTAAAAACTTTCTTTAAATAAAGGAACAGTACTAGGAAAGAAAAGTTCTGTGGATTTTGTGTACTTTTACTACAAAATTAGCAAGTTATACTTCTGTCAAATAATGTTCTAAGTTCTACAAAAAAAATACCGTCTTAACTGCTAAAAAAACGAAATATCCGCTGTATCCACACGTTAATCGTTAATCAAAACAAAACACTAAAAATAACCCTTAATTTTCGTATCAAAGGGAGCATAAAATTGTTGACAAATTTAAATATGCATGATAAAGACAAAAATAGAGCTAAATTATTCGCGTATCCCTTGCAAGTTTTCTTTTATTATTTTGTGAACCATGGAACTGAGCCGAACCAAAATATTAAATAGTTACGATTACCATGCGCCGATGTAGGTCTGTCGGACCTACGAAATTGCCAGCGATATACGCATTTGTTGACTCAGCTGCCTGTTTGAAGTTCAGATTCTCAAGTACCGTTAATTGAAGGAATTAGTTTTCTTCAATAGTAGTGTTGTTTGACTTACTAATGAATTATAATATTACAACGATAATAGATAAACGTTAGTTAAATATAATAATATAAATATTAATAAAAAAATTACTGGAAAATAAAACACATGCGCAGTAGGTACTACAGGAATATAACCATGGACGCTATAAGTACTGGAGAATGTTTGGAAAAATGGATCTGAACTTTATATAGGTCAGTTATTAGTTACCTATGCCATGTACTGATTACCGAAAATCAGATATCCCTATTCAAACTTCGCCGTCGCGCAATAACAGGCTTACCAATATTTATTTGGTGTCAAGACGTCACTTGAGAAAAATATATTCGAGTTATATAGGCTTATATAGATATATAGGTAAATTATATTAGGTTTAGGTCGATTACAGGCGCATGATCTTCTCGAGGTAGCCGATAGTCTAGGAACATGAACATGAAAAATTAAAAATTACCCGCTGTCATTTTTAATTTTTTATAGATGGTACTGTTTTTAAAGCAATGAACTTAAAAGGTACCACGACCGGTTTTCCAGTACATTTTATATCAACATTTTAAAATACGTGCCCTCACTAGTCTTAGTTACGTGCCCTTACTAGTGTTGTAAAATTCTCGAGAATTTACGAGAATTAAATATTCTCTGGAAATATACAGGAAAGCGTGAAAATACATACAAGATTTTCAGAGTATATGAAATGGAATTTTGAGAATGTTGACAAATTTAGTAAGTAGGTACAGTGAATATATAGATACAGTTGCAATCATTAGCGTTATTCTATTCGAGTTCGGTGTAGTTCAAGGTTAGCCAAAGTGATACCAACCACATTCGAATGTAAACTGATGACGTGTGGTATCATTTTTTCATTTGGCTCGAAACTGAAACTGATCCATAGAACTGATTTTGTTGATTCTGGGATCAGTTCCTAACTGATCCGTAAAAATTGTTGGATCAGCCATCCCTCGTGCGAATCGAACTACTGTTGGAAAAATTGCGAGGGAAATTGGAATTGGAAGTAGAGTTGTGACGTTCGCGAACGAACGAATTTTTTGGGACGAATCAGTTAGCTGAACGTTTCAAATAATTGACTCGTTTTTTAAAATTTCGAGTCTTGTTCATCTGCCCATTTGGGAGTTTGGGGTGAAACAGCCGACAAATTCGATAGCAGCGGCTTGCGAACGAATTTTGTCTAGACCCTTGTAGTAAGTTAGTTATGGCATTGATTGCATTATTGATATTTAATTAAATCTACCCGGAATTGAACTTTTACTGTATTTAAGAGACAAAAGACGGTAATTGTTTATTTGGGTAAATATTGCCAGGGCAAATGAAAACGAAAAAGACCAGAGTTTTTTATACCTCTAAAATTTTAGATGTAATTAGGGGTCAAATAGTATCACGTTTTAAAAGTCATTTCATTCGAGAAAAATTTCTTAATCTATACAAATAATAGGAATATGTTATCCAAAATTCAACGGTTAGAAATTTCAATCACAAATCAAAAGATTTCTTTTTTTACAATTTTTAGTTGATTTTCATTACTTAGAAATGTTAGATATATATATATATATATATATATATATATATATATATATATATATATATATATATATATATATATATATATATATATATATATATATATATATATATATATATATATATATATATATATATATATATATATATATATATATATATATATATATATATATATATATATATATATATATATATATATATATATATATATATATATATATATATATATATATATATATATATATATATATATATATATATATATATATATATATATATATATATATATATATATATATATATATATATATATATATATATATATATATATATATATATATATATATATATATATATTTTCTTGGTTTGAGGTCAATACATTAACAACAAAATTAGTACATATTTTTAAACATATATTTCGTTTCTAAGGTGACGTTTCGACCATAGTTTTGGTCTTTTTCAAACCTAAAATTTGTTTAGCACTATTTTTTTAAGTTTATAAAGTATTAAAAATTTAGGGCTTACCATAGAACGTAAAATAGTTGACTAAAAAGTATACATAATCCACATATCTGACATATACTACACATATTTAATTTACATTTTAAAAATATTGTGGACGTTTATTACAGACAAATTACAAGCGACTGAGCGAACACTGTTATAGTAAAGATATATACAATTTATTTAGGTTGTTTATGTCTTTTTTGTCATTTACGGCGTTTTTGTTTTTTTGAATTTCAGCCATCTCAAAAAATTCTCTTTTTTTCAACTGAGGTTCGGATTTTAATACTTTCACTTGTTCGTAGTTGAAAGTATGTTTTTTGGACATCTCATGGTGTGTTAATGCGGTGCTGTTCTTTTTATCATATTTGTGACTTTTCAGTCTATTTTCTAAGTATTGACTTGTTTGTCCAATATAAACACCGTTACAATTATTGCAAGCGATCTGATAGACTATATTGCTTTTTTTATTAATTGGGGTTTTCGATTTTAAGTTGCTGAAGTTCTTTGATAATAAGTTATAGGCTTTGTGACTTGTCGTGATGTTATATTTTTTAAAAAGGTTTTAAAATTGCTGGGATAAACCATTTATGAAAGGCAAGTTGCTGAAGTTCTTTGATAAAAAGTTATAGGCTTTGTGACTTGTCGTGATGTTATATTTTTTAAAAAGGTTTTGAAATTGCTGGGATAAACCATTTATGAAAGGCAAGGGCTTTTTATATCACCCGACACTGCTAAAAAACTAAAAATCCGCAATAGTGTACCACCCAAAATTTACGGGTTGCCTAAACTACATAAAGAAAATATCCCATTACGGCCAATTGTCTCATGCATTCAATTCCCGTTTACACCACTATCAAATTTTCTAAAAAAAATCTTAAAAAATATTGTACATAAAAATAATTACTATATCAAGGACTCCTATCAATTTAAAGAAAAATTAAAACAGTTAGAAATTCCGGAAAATTACCAACTTATATCGCTTGATGTTGTTTCCCTGTATACCAGCGTTCCAATCTCATTGGCTACCAGAATAATTAAAAAGAAATGGTCTGAAATAAAAAAATACACAGATATTCCTCAAGATGAATTTCTTAAAGCAGTAGAATTAACACTAAATTCTACATATTTCATATACGAAAATCAGTTATATAAACAAATAGAAGGTTGTGCTATGGGAGCATCTATATCAAGCGTCGTTGCCCAAATAGTTATGGAAGATTTAGAGGAGACTGTTCTAAGTAATGTGGAATTTAATATACCATTTTTTTATCGTTATGTCGATGATTGTATTACTGCAATCCCATCTGGCCAAACAGAAATTATTTTAAAGCAATTTAATCAATACCATAAAAGACTACAATTTACAATTGAAAGCGAAGAGAACAACAAAATCAATTTTTTAGACCTAACATTACATCATATAGGAAATAAAATTAAAACGGAATGGTACAAAAAAGAAACTTGGTCCTCTCGATACCTAAATTTCAGCTCCTGTCACCCAATGTCTCAAAAAAAATCTGTAATTATTGGTCTGGCAGATCGGGCAATTAAGCTGTCCGACTCTGAATTCAGAGAACGAGCAATTAAAAAGGCTAAAGCAGCATTAAATCTAAATCAGTACCCTAAAAAATTAGTAAATAAATTATTCAAAAGCAGAATACATAAATATTATAATTCTGAAAATGCCATTATTACATCAAATCTACCTAAAACAAAATACATTTCTCTGCCTTTCATAAATGGTTTATCCCAGCAATTTCAAAACCTTTTTAAAAAATATAACATCACGACAAGTCACAAAGCCTATAACTTATTATCAAAGAACTTCAGCAACTTAAAATCGAAAACGCCAATTAATAAAAAAAGCAATATAGTCTATCAGATCCCTTGCAATAATTGTAACGGTGTTTATATTGGACAAACAAGTCAATACTTAGAAAATAGACTGAAAAGTCACAAATATGATAAAAAGAACAGCACCGCATTAACACACCATGAGATGTCCAAAAAACATACTTTCAACTACGAACAAGTGAAAGTATTAAAATCCGAACCTCAGTTAAAAAAAAGAGAATTTTTTGAGATGGCTGAAATTCAAAAAAACAAAAACGCCATAAATGACAGAAAAGACATAAACAACCTAAATAAATTGTATATATCTTTACTATAACAGTGTTCGCTCAGTCGCTTGTAATTTGTCTGTAATAAACGTCCACAATATTTTTAAAATGTAAATTAAATATGTGTAGTATATGTCAGATATGTGGATTATGTATACTTTTTAGTCAACTATTTTACGTTCTATGGTAAGTCCTAAATTTTTAATACTTTATAAACTTAAAAAAATAGTGCTAAACAAATTTTAGGTTTGAAAAAGACTAAAACTATGGTCGAAACGTCACCTTAGAAACGAAATATATGTTTAAAAATATGTACTAATTTTGTTGTTAATGTATTGACCTCAAACCAAGAAAAATTAGGATATATATATATATATTGAAAAAAAAGGTCAAAGAACACAAAGCAAAAAAAAAAAATATATATATATATATATATATATATATATATATATATATATATATATATATATATATATATATATATATATATATATATATATATATATATATATATATATATATATATATATATATATATATATATATATATATATATATATATATATATATATATATATATATATATATATATATATATATATATATATATATATATATATATATATATATATATATATATATATATATATATATATATATATATATATATATATATATATATATATATATATATATATATATATAGCTCAACAGTTTGGCATCTATAGTCCGGCCGGGCGGACGCCTACGGAAAAAGACGAGCATGCACGCACGAGGGACGAATAGACATACCCCTACGCTTTAAAGAAAAATACGGTCCTTTTAGAATCCTAAAGGTAAGTTAACCCAACCCAACCGTCCTCGTTCTGGTGTCAGCTACCGTCTACAAGATCGTCATACATTTCACACTTTTATTTTTTTTCTCAATATCTCGCACATTACGAAAGCGTAGAAGGGCCATAAAAATAAAATTTAAAAAAAAACAGTTAAATTTCGACTTCAAGCTCGGAATTTAGTTAAATTCCGACTTCAATCTCCGAATTTACTTAAATTCTCAGTTTGAAGTCGGAATTTAAGTAATTCCCAGTTCGAAGTAGGAATTTAATTTCTACGCTTTCGTATTAAAGAGTTAGTAAGGAAGAAACAAATTTTAACCTAATTGTCTAAAAAAGAACAAAAATAAGGTCTACTTATTAAACATTACTGTATAATAATATTGAGAAACCTTACTAAGGCAAAAAAAATCTTCTCTACCAACTTAGTTTGCGAAACCAGCTTATTTTCTATTGAATAAGGTAAACAGTTATAACACATTGGTATTGATTTCCTTTTGCGATAATTTATGATTAATATATCACAAGAACAAGTCTCTTCGTTGACTTAAGTATGGCATTTAAAATATTGTTTGGTGCAGTTCATCAAAACTATGAACCTACGTATTAACTTTCTTTAGTAGCACGCTTATATATAAAAAAAATTTTGTTAATCTTTTATTCACTCGCGAATAAAGCCCTCGGGAGGGTCGATCGTCTTAGAGCAGAGGATGCAAAGCGTTTGAGTGCCAGCGATATTTGAAAAGGGTCGAGAATACGGAGGGTGTGTTAATTGCCTGTGGCGCGGTCTGTGCCCCTTGGTCCCCCTGTATAATGTTTGCATGTGTAAGTTGTGTGTTTGCTGTGCGACGCCCGTTGCGGATAAGGGTGTATACATTAAATGCTCTTTGGAAGTGAGATTTAAATTTGTGACAGGGGATTTGCTTTGCCCATTCATTTTTTCCAAGCAGAGATTGAGCACATGCCTCTACCAGGCATGCAATGTTTATATTGAGTTTTATATATCAAATAACATTTTAACTTTCATGTTTAAAAATTACTACAGGTTGTTGCACACGTTTTGTTTTAAGTAATGAGGGGATTTTCTACGTGTCTCCTTTATTATTTATCATTGCCGTCATGCTAGAGTCTGAGCACATAGTTATGTCCTAAAAGCGAATACATTAATTATTTGCAAAATATGCATATTATAATAAGAGTTTCTAGTTATAAGCAAAGATATATTAAACTCTGAATGGAAGTCTTTATACGAAGATACTTTCGAGTCGAAACGAAAATATGTATTGAAATCGCTAACAGATAAAATAAAACAATAAATAATTACAATATTTTGGGAGAAGTTAGCCAAACTTTTAAGAAAAGAAAATCATTATTTAAAAGTATTAATGAATTAGTGCATTTGTTTCACTTATTCAGTACTGAGTTTAATACTGCAAGCAAAAAAAATCAAATATTTTGATACTAAATAGGAATGGTACATTTGACCTATTGTCTTGCTCACAGTTGGGATTACCATTGTGTTCCCTTTGTGTCTTGTTTGGTATTGGTGGTTGTCGAAATTTACTATGTGTTTTCTTCGATGTTTTCATTTGTATTAATTTAATGAGAATTGTTTTAAATTGCCGTATGTCGAGCATACCTCTTGATACAGAACGCCGCTTGGGCAATAAATATCCTTTTCGTTTTAAGTTTTTAGATAACTTCTAGGCATTTCAAATAAAAGTTCGTAATACACCCGGTGCCACAAATACCATAAACAAGATGCAACTGTACCGAAGAATGACTAGTAAAATATTTTTAGCGAGGTTATATGACAAATATATGTTTGAAATATCCGAGGAAATATCTAAACTATTATATTTAGCATTAATGTGTTTATCCCTTAGATGACTATGCATTTAATTTCGAGGTACTTAACATATTTAGCGGAACTTATTTTAAGCAGCAAGCTTAATTTCCGAGTATTCCGAAAGATTACGTCAATAAAAGTAAATGGCAAAAAAAAAATTCCGGTGAATTGTAAGTTTCTTGGTGTTTAGGAATTCGGCCACGATTACAAAGTTAGCTCCGACTGTTCCATTTAAATCGCCCCAGCAGTATCCGTCAGTCTGTCGGTCTGTCTATCGTTCTATCTCTACGCGGCATATAGCTCTAAAACTACTTATCCGATTGGCTTCAAATTTTGGTTAAAGGATAATAAGGGGATGAAATGGTTACATTTTGACAAAAATTCAATATAGCAGAACAAAATACCACAAAATGTAAAAAAACGAATTATTAAGAAACTGCTTATCGAATGGGAAAATTTTGTCTAAATCCATTGAGGTGGAATAAAATGGCGGCTTAATTAAATGTTAAAAAATTTGGTACCAAAAACTTCTTGTCCAATTGATTTGAAATTTTGCACAAACATGATGGTTAATCTTTAGTGCGAATCTTATTTGGTAAAACAAAATGGTGGTCTAATACATTTTTTAAATATTCGGTTAACTTCAATTTCCAGGAATAGAACCTTCTTTTTATGGAGAAAACTATTAAAGGACATAATTTATTTTTTGTAGACTATGTAAATATTCTTATGAAAAATAAATAATGATATATAAAAAACCGAGGTAAATCACAATTTATAACATTTGTATAAAATTATTACTAAATAATGTATTGTCTATGCACTAAATTATTATTATTTTAAGACTATTGTATTTCCGAACGACCTCATATTTTACTAAAACAGTACAATCTTATCGACATGCTTGGGAAGTAGTAAAAGTTAGTATATATATTTAAGCAGCAACGATCGGGATTCGGGATATACTACACTTATGTAGATATATTAAACATTATCGTATTTTGAAGAAACATATTTTTATATATATCAACGAAGATAGAACGTTTGTATTTATATTTCAAGTATTTCAAATAAATAGTTTGATGTACAACTGTGGTAAAATTATCGACGAAACAAAGTTCTTAAGTAATAGGTGTACATTTTCAACACCACGTTAATCTTTTTCTTTGTGGATGCGATGCAATTGATAATTTACCAAAAAGTCGGTATGCATCACGTATGTTTTAATTTTTGCTTAGTCGCAGTATATATTATAGAAATATGGAAAACTCTTCAATCCCAAAAAAAGTTTTTTTAAGGATATTGTTTACGGTTATTGTTAAAACATTATGTATTAATTTGTATCTTTTATTGGAGTGTACCCAGTGTACCATCATCAGCATAGCCGGGAATAGAATTGCTACTAGAATGAAAAAGATCATTGATATGCCAGGAGGAATAAGGTAGGCGCTAAAAACTCCTTAGAACGTTTGCGTTGATTATGTAAAAGTCAGGCGAATTACCATTAACCACTACGAAAATTCTTCTGTTGGAGAGAAAACTGGCAATATAAGTACAAAGTTTTGGAAGAAGATCTCAAGCAGAAAATTTGTTTAGAAGTGCGTCATGCCAGACTTGATCGAATGCTTTGGATATGTCAGAGACAATAATTTAGGCTTCCCCATCGAATTCGGTGGACTCCAGTAGTGAGTTACGCTAGTTTGCTGATGTGTTATTATATTTTCTTGTTTAATTATTCTTAGTCAGCTGATCACTATAACACGCAGCGTCAGTTCTAAGCTAAATGTTTGTATTGTTTTATTAATAATTTATTTATTTTTTTTGTTTAATGAGCGTTTAGTAACTTTGTTATTTTTGGGTATCCTAGGCTGGTTTTGCAAGTATGCTAATTATTGCAGCTTGCTTTTTTGCGTATGACAACTATCGAATTTTATATCTGATGAAGGACCTTTCCAGTGAATGATGAAGAGGGTTAAGCCACGGGTTATGCTCTTGATCTTTGGGGTTGACGATTAAAAATATAAAGTTAAATCATCTTCTGATGATGCTAACTTGGTTAGCGAAACGCGCGTCCAGAACGTGAGAAGTTGTGGTGTTGTATGGTTAGAACTCTTGTATTTTGATTAAATATATATTTAGGAATTCGTATTTCACTAGACTACCAATAATTGTAAATTAAAACTAAGAATGAAATCAGTTCTTAAACTTTAAATATTCACATATTTTCACATATTCGAGTTTTTTTTTAACCGCCAAACATTTTATCGACATAAAACATATTTTCTTGTCAACTTAAAGGCTTAAGTTTTAAATGTGGGTATTTTCCACTAAAGATAAGATAAAACCTAAAGGTATTTACTTCTAAAA
Organism: Kuschelorhynchus macadamiae; assembly: GCA_030620095.1. Classification (NCBI taxonomy): domain Eukaryota; kingdom Metazoa; phylum Arthropoda; class Insecta; order Coleoptera; family Curculionidae; genus Kuschelorhynchus; species Kuschelorhynchus macadamiae. The sequence continues at coordinate 75,083 of JAUTXW010002498.1, forward strand.
AAAAGTATTTGAGTACTATATGTATATACAGGAACCCGCTAGAAGTATTTTTTTACAACAAAACTGCTTTTCAAATAGCACTTTAACTTTTGTGATAAACTTTTCCTTCGGGATTAAACACACAGAAAAGGAATGGCTGAGACCTTCCCCTGCTGAAAATTCAATTTGCATCAATAAAGAATCGTGCAGACTTGAAAATGGAAAAGCTTTGGGGGTAATTTCGAGAGAATCACTGAAAACAGAGAGTCGCGTTAAAACTACATATCGTCGTACTAAATCTCTAATCGTTTACCACTGGAATAAAAATCATGTAATATTTTAAATTTTAGTTTCACTTAATCTAGCCATAAAATTGCTATTTGTTGATGTTGTATTTTATATATAAATCTGTGCACATTCGTTTGTAAATGCATGTATGTGCATTACCATAATTTTCCATTGATTTATGATTTAACTTGTGTCTGTCATTTGGTTCTTTTAAAATAGTTCCACACTTATAATGTGTATCTTGTCATTAACGCAACATAATGCCAGCACCAATTTACATGATTTTTTTTTAAATGATCGACTGGTTACTGAGACCTTTCAACACTATTTTTTTAATTGTTTTATTGAGTATTTTTTCTACAAAACCAATATATTTTTCTTCAATAACATTTCTGGACGATGTGGTGAATACGCCACATATTCTTATAATTTCACTAAAAAATCATCGCGCCATCTAACGGAAAAGGCAGAACAAGGTCTGCTGGGCCAGCTAGTATTCCCTTATGTCTACAAAGGCTTCTTCTCTCAGAGAAAAGCATGTGTTTTCCAGAAGTCGGGATGTTAGAAACTCAGCTCATATTTCAAGGTTGTCGAAGATCGTTTTTGCAATACTTTAGTCTAGATATACAGCATATATCAAAAGTATGGCTTTTTAGGTTTTAAACTTTTAACAACCGAAATAGTCTCAACCTGTTCCATTTTCAGAATCAGATTAGTATGATGATGGAGTCGGATCTTAACCCAAATACGAAATATAGCGTTTGAAATAATGTATTTTCTTCAATAAAAAAGGCATGGTCTTTATTTAAAACTGTAAATTGGAATACGAATAGGAAAGTCAATGGATTTTCAATAAATAATAGGATGCACTTTTTTGAAAAAGAAAGAAATTCCATAAAAATAATTTCTTCATGAAAAAACAATATATGTATTTTTGTTGGGACATTTTAGTTTCCTTGTCGATAAATAAGACCATGAAACGAAAATGCGTTTTGAAGTTACTCCGATATTCCCGGATACCCCCCTTATTGCTATTACACACACACACATATATATATATATATATATATATATATATATATATATATATATATATATATATATATATATATACAGTGACCGTCTAAAGTCCGTTCCCCCCCTACTAATTTTTGAGCCAACTCGTATATCGCAACGAAATTTGGAGGGCTTAAATAGGAGATGAAAAGCTATTTTTGTATGAAAAATGATAGCTAAAAGTTATAAAATGGCGGCTACGCGCCATCTTGAATTAATATTTTAAATACAACACCCCGCATATTATTCCATTTTCAAAACCTGCTCATTATTCTTAACATTTTTCTCCAATACACTTTATTCCTAAATGTAATTGCTTTCGAAATAATGACGTTTGAAAATTGACATTTTGGTCATTTCAAATTAAATCAAAAATACGATCAAGTTTGCGTTGGAAACAAAATCGTTGTCGCGGTAACATCTTGATAACTAACTGTCAAATAGTCAGTTGAGCATCTTAATTATTTTATGAAAAGTGTGACCATGGCTCGCAGTTTACACGATAAATTTGAAGCAGTTTTGATTTTTGGAGAAGCTGGAAGAAATTTTCATCTAGCAGTCCGTATGTTTAACGATAGATTTCCCGAAAACCCTATTTCGCGGCATATTTGCGCAAACTTTTAAATAAGCTCCAAGCAACTGGTACGATGAAAGATGCTCCAAGATCAGGAAGACCACCTCTTTCAGAAGAAAAAAAAATTGAAATTGTTGCTGAAACGGTAATTAATCCTACTCAGTCGACGTCTGCAGTTGCTGAATCCTGCGAAGTAAGTGTCCAAAGAGTCCTAAAAAATGAAAAATTTCATCCCTATAAAATGAAAATCCTGCATGCTCTCACGGAGGATGATCCAGACCGGAGGGTTGAATTTTGTGAGTGGTTAACAAGAAAAATTGAAGGAGAACGATCCTTCCTAAAACGTGTATGTTTCTCAGATGAATGCACGTTTTTCCTTAATGGAAAAGTCAACAAACAGAACGTACGATACTGGAGCGATACTAATCCGCATATTTTTAGAGAAGGGCATACCCAGTTTCCTGAAAAAGTTAATGTTTGGGCGGGGATTTTGGGCAACCACGTTGTTGGACCGATTTTCATCAGAGGCAATCTTACAAGAGATCTTTACAGAAATCTTTTAGAAACTGAAATTGAACCTCGAATAAGACAAATTGTATTAAACAATCAGGAAGAGTTTGAAAATCGTGAAATCATATTTCAGCAGGACGGAGCACTTCCCCATTTCTATCGCATGGCTAGAGAGTTTCTCGATACAAACTTTCCTGGGCTATGGATAGGTCGCAGGGGAAGTACAGAATGGCCACCAAGATCTCCGGATCTTACCCCTCTAGATTTTTTCCTTTGGAGATATCTGAAGTTAAAAATCTACGCCACTGAATGTCAAACAATAGAAGAGTTGGAACGCAGAATAAGAGAAGCATGTGAAGAAATAGATGAACAGACTTTCATCAACGTGAGAGAAGCTATTCATAATAGGGCACTTTATTGTCAAGATTTAGGAGGGGGCCACATCGAACACTTGATAAAATAATTATTGTTGGCGTTAAATAAGTGTTATTCAAAAATAAATAAAATATTTTTTTACCAACTAATTTGTTTTCCTTGTGAATTTACAGAACAAATTCGTAACCTTCAAGATTTTCCGGTAAGTGGTACTGTTTATCCTTAAAATACTGTCTTTACGCCTCTTATTAGTCGAATTCATTAAAAGATTTAACTACAAATTAATTAAAAAATTTAGTTAGCAGAATTTTTTATCGAAAGTGACTAAAACCATTACTTCATTTTAAACTGGATTTTCAATTTTCAAACATCATTATTTCGAAAACAATTACATTTAGGAAATTTTTTTTGCAAATGTTATTTAAAAAAGTCTGAAATAACATTCCAACTTCAACACCCTGTATCTTCGAAACGAATAATTTGCGGATTATGATGTTTATATTAACTTTTTGTCGTAGAATAAGCCAAAAAATTATAATCAGGGGAATAAATCGTGGGCATTCCGCAAAAAAAACAAATATGGTAACCACTAGACACGTGTTTCTGTCTTTTTAGACTTCATCTAGTAGCAGTATAACCAAGTTGAAAGATATAAACAAACGTGGATTCACTGACAGGGGCCAGCCACACGTTTGGAAATTTGGCCAGAAAAGATCAAAATTACGGGTCAACATCTGACGTCTCTACGGAGGTAGCCTTTCCCCACCTACCCTGATATCCAAGCCCAGAAGAATCCATCAAAAAAACAGATGTGGAATGCCCACGATTTATTTCCCTTTCTTTTTAAGACTTCATCCGCACAATGCTCTCTTATATATATATATATATATATATATATATATATATATATATATATGTATGTCCTATCTAAAATCAGTTACTATCAAAGTTTTGCTGCCCTCCTGACATGTTTTTAAAACTGGGTTTTCCAACAAGTTTATGATATCAAAATTTGCGACGACATTTTAAGGCGATTGTCTCACACACTGCCTACAACTAAATACTTAATACCGGGCGAGGGTATGATATCGCTCCAACCCTCCTTATATCGTCATTAAATGTAAAGGACGAAGTTCCTTGTTGATTTCCCCCACGATTTCAATTATACAATAGGCAGATTAGGCGATAGGGCCCCATACAATGGCTACATTACATTCTTATAAGGGTTCAGCCACAAGGGGTGTTAATCAAAGTTAGTTTGTCAACCCTACCGTAGGACTTTTTCAGGGGCGGTTGCAGTAAAATTATTATCATAACTGACTCCTTAAAATGTATACATCAAGGTCAGAATAAAAAAGAAAATTATTTTTTAACGTTCCTAAACCTAACCTAATCTCAGAATTTAACAGTATTTCAGTTTAAATTCCAATTTAGCGAATTTCTTGCATTAAACTCCTAAATTAACATTATTGTGAATTTTAAAGCAAATATTACGAAATTCTTATTTTTAACTTCGAATTTAGCAGAATCCTGAATATAAGCTCAAAATTTAATAATGTTCATACTCTAAAATTGTAGCGAATGTAACACTAACAATTGAAATTGTTAGCAGTTTTACTAATATCTTTTTTTTTTGTAGGGAGTCGTTGACAGCGGTGCATTATATATTAATAATAATTATACTTTTATTTTCCAAGTTAAAGTTGTTGGCATCAACAAAGATAAGTTAGACCTTAGGAATTATCATCAAAATACTGACATCTTAACAGAGATATAAGAAATTATGTTATTTAGTTAACTGATTGGTAAATTGAGAATTAACACAAACGATAGCAATGTTTTTTATTGAAATTTCTGTTGCTTTGTTGAGCAATAGAGGGATAGCTGCATACCAGCGACTCTGTATATACTTAACTTAATAATCCACAAGTATGACAATCACACATCATTAAAGGTGAATTTGGTGTGGCAAAGTACTTACCGTCTTTAAGTGGAAGGAAATATAATTCCAGACATAGACGTCAGGTTGATAATAAACTCAGTTTAGGCACCAAAGGAAAAAAATCCAAAACGATTAATCTGCGACTAATGCAAAGTCACTCTAGATCCATGATTGGTAAATACAACCAACATTTTCAAATAGTTGTTAGTGTACTAAGACCACGACAAGTAAAGGCCTTGCTGGAATCTTTTAAAGGCTCTAAGAGATAAAATTCTGGCTTAAACCTTAAAATAAATTTAGCATAGAGGTGGTCTTTTCTCAACGTCTCATTAAGGTTAGAAATCAAAAAATTACAAAAGAGACATGGCATGAATCTTTCGATTATTTTTGAGGATTCAAATATTTTTTATCAAAAATGATCGGTAAATTTCTTTTACGCGGAACTTCTCTGGTTATGATTTTTTTATTTATTAGGGATAGTGAAGTGTGGCCCAATTTAGTTCCGCATATACTCATTTAGGACTCATATATACTGTCTTTTCAAACATTGTTATTGAGCGCCATTTTGTTCCACCACATTGGATTCATATCAATATTTTACCAGTTTCTACTTATGCGCCACACTTGACTTGAGCATAATTTAAAATAAACTGATTAAGCAGTTTTTGACTCTGATTTTTCAAAATCTCATTAGACCATTTTGTTTCGTCATGTTGAATTCGTACCAAACTCTTACCAGTTTATCCCTATATCGCATCTAATTTTTGTAGTTTGAAGTCTATTGAATGTAAAGGATTTTTACTTTGATTTTCTTAAAAATTTTATTTGGCCGCCATTTTGTTTCATCATCTTGAATTCGTATCACAATTTTACTAGTTTATAGCTATCATACTTAATTATTTTACAAAATTTGAAAACAGTCTAATACGTAGTTTTTTATATTGATTTTCTAAATAATTTATTAGGCCATTTTGTTTTGGCATCTTAAATTTGTGTCAAAATAACACTAGTTCATTCCTATCTAACACTTGATTTTTATGCAAAATTTGCGGTAAATTGGATAATTAGTTTTTTAGTAATAGGTTATAATTTTGGTAAGAATTCAATCTGCCGGAACAATATAGCGGCCTAGTGAAATGTTAAAAAAATATTACTAAAAAACTATCCAATTTACCGCAAATTGCACAAAGATCAAGTATTACAAAGGAATCGACTGGTAAAATTTTGGTATGAATCCAAGATGGCGAAACAAAATGCCGGCCCAATAAAATAATTAAACATCAGCCTGAAAAAAGTACTTATTAGCTTTGTCTCAAATTTTGTGCAAGATTTAAGAGTGATATAGCGAAGAACTGCTGAAATTGTGGTATGAATTCAAGATGACGGACAAATAAAATGTTTAAAAATAAACCCAAAAAGATCTTCTTATTCATTGATTGAACGTAACGGAATAAAATGACGATCTTAAAAAAATCAGTGTAAAAACTGCCTATTCAGGTTATTTTAAATTATGCCCAAAATCAAATGTGGCATAGTTAGAAACCGTTTGGTATGAATCTAATATGGTGGAATAAAATGCCTCCCAATAAAAAAAATGTTTGAAAAGACCGTGAATATGGGTTACTATGGGCGGAACTAAATTGGCTCACACTTCAGTATTTCTAATAAATGGAATGATTCATAACGAAGGAATTTTCTGGAAAAGGAATTTTACACATTTTTATACTCTAAATAATCCTATATCAGTCGTAGTCCACCTCTGCCTTCGGTATAAACTCCTGAATAAATTACAAGTAGCTAGTTGCTTATCTGATCCCGAGTATATGTTGCCGTGCATCACCTCCGTGTCACCCTTTTGCGGTCCCAGGTGTGTTTAGGAGCGCACACACAGGTGACGGTTTCATTATGTCTACACATATTCATGACTTTGTCCTAATATTTGACTTGCCTCTGGGAAAGGTCTTTTCTGTTACCTTTATTTATATATATTTTTTGTATCTATGTAAAGTCGATATGTCTCTTACTCGCAATCTATGTGGTTGGATGTGTGTACTTAATAGTTTTTGTAATTATCCAAAACCATTTCTATTTAAATATAATACTCATTTTTATTACATATTTGTAATGTGCACAAAATTCTAAACTTTTTCGTTGTAGCATACCATACCCTATAATTAGAATAATTGTTTTTGAAATACGTATTATTAACAATTGAAAATTGATAATTTGAAACTTTAGAAGACCATAAAATCTAAGTGTTCCTACTTAGAGCAACAAGAGTTGCATATTTCTATCTTAGTTTTTATGGTCTTTCTAATGGGGCCACAATTCAATGACATTAAACTTTTTTCCGTTTTTAATTCCCTCGTAAAAGAGAAGTATTGTAATCATGAAAAAATCACCCTCCGAGATTTTTCTGAAATCTTTACGTTTCAGGGTCCCTAGATGCCGAAAAACATGTTTTCTCAATTCCGTCGGTCTGTCTGTCTGTCGGTCTGAATGTTTGCAGCATAACTAAAAAATTACTTACCCGATGCACTATGGCAAATCAAAATGGCGGCCTAGTGAAATGATAAAAAAATATTACTAAAAAGCTGCTTATCCAATTTTTGCACAAAAATCAAGTATTATGTAGGAATCAACTGGTGAAATTTTGGTACGAATCCAAGATGGCGGAACAAAATAGCGGTTTAATAAAATATTTAAAAATTTTAAAAACCTGAAAAACTTCTTAACGGACTGATTTCAAATCGTGTTACATAACTAATAATGGTATAGAAATAAGCTAGTAAAATTGTGGTACCAATTCAATATGGCGGAACAAAACGGCGGCCAAATAAAATTATTGTAATCGTGAAAAAATCACCCTCTGAGGTTTTACATATATTCAAGTTTTAGCGTCCCTATAGATGCAAAAAAATATGTTTTATCAATTCCTTCGGTCCGTCTGTCGGTTTGTCTGTCTGTAATTCGTGATATATCTTAAAAACTATTTATCAGATTGACGTAACAAAATGGCGGTGTGTGTCAATGTAAAAATGTCTTATTAAATTTATTTATGTGTTTTTGTTTTGTTTTGTTTGCTAATTTTGATGTTTGTAAACTATTTTTTTTACAACAGCTTTGTCCACAAAATTGTAAAATTTTTTTTTGACAATAAAGCATTTATTTATTTATTTATTTATTTATTTTATTTTAAATTATGCTCAAAAATCAAATGTGGCATAGGCAGAAACTGGTAAAATATTGGTAGGAATCTAATATGATGGAACAAAATGGCCCTCAATAAAAAAATTTAAAATGAAAGTATATATGTTACTAAATGACTATGTACTGAACTAAATTGGGTCACACTTCACTCTTCGTAATAAAAGATTTATAACGAGGGAAGTTCCAGGCAAAAAAATTACAGATTTTTTTCTTTGAAAAGCAGAAAAACTATTACTTCTGCTTAGACTAAAAGTTGATTCTACAATAAAGACGATAAAAACTTATAGATAAGAATTGTGAATTCTTTCCCCAAGTCGAGTCACTCACTTAGATTTAAAAATATCTTAAAGTTTCAGATTGTCAATTTTCAGTGGTCAATAATATTTTGAAAACAATAAGATTATATATATATATATATATATATATATATATATATATATATATATATATATATATATATATATGTGTGTAGTATAATTATAATAAGTATTAGTGTTATGTTGTGTGGTTAAAAATGGTTAATATCAAATGTGTCCATTAAACTATCAAACAGAAATTACCCAAATATTCGCAGCTTTTAAATTAATTAGTGCCTGTTAAAGAGGAGCTTTTACGAACGTCGTGGACGTGCCATAAAACCGAGGGTGGTTTATTTGACCAGAGAGGGGACGACCCCAAACCAACTTGAAGGCTGGTTAGCGACAGAGGCGTACAAAATATTTACTTGACCATTTATTTTATACATAAGCGTTTTAAGGCAATATTTATAAAACATATGAAATATACGATTTGTTTTACAAAATGCAAAATGCGTATTTACAGGGAAGATAAAGGATTCATAACACGCTTGACTTGCAGACAAATTTGAAAGCAGTTCGAGATTTGACCCTGATTTTATTAAACATCTTTCTACGCCGTCATATGTAGTACTGTGAACTGACAGGTAGACCTACCTGGTCGAACCTGTTTTTCGGTATCTATAGGGACCCTGAAACGTGAAAATATGCAGAAAAGTGAAAGATATTTTTTTTCAAGATTAGGATGCATCCGTATTTTGAGGGAAGTAAAAAGCGGTATTAAAAGCTACTTATCGAATTTTAACTTTAATCCCCCTTCAAGATTTTTTTAGATCTTTACGTTTCAAGGTCCCTAGATAGCTAAAAAACAACTTTACCGATTGAGTTTAAATTTTGGTCAAAATTTAAGGGTCATATGGGGATGACCTGGAAACATTTTGGTAAAAATCCAATACGACAAAACGAAATGGCGTTAAAAAAATATTAAAATCTACTTATTTTTGAAAATTTTACTTGGTGAAGTCGGCGCCAAACTAATAAAAACAGTAAGACCTTATAGGCGTAGTATTAGATATCAAAACACCGAATTGACTGATTATATTTTTGTGATTAAATAACTAAGAATAAGTTTAGTGACTTCACAGAGTAAAATTTTCAAGGTAGAATAAAATATTATTTTTCACTTCTTAGTGCATTTTGCGGTTTAATTTTTTATAAATTTTTTTATTTCATCTTTTTAGTTTTATCTATACGAGTTTTATTGCAAAAATCAGCTTTAAGAAATGGTCAACTGCATAATTCTTTTCCTGGTTTAATGGAGAACCCGTAGAATCGAGATGCGAGCGTAGAGTATTAAAAAACTTCTTGCAATATATCTTGGCGAAAAAACAAAATGGCGCCTTTACACCATTTTTAACATTTTTTTTTTTAATTCTCACTATGGGAACCGTCCAGCAATATCCTGAATATTCCCTGAACATTTCATCTAAATTGGTCAAACCATCTTGGAGTAATCGATGTATAAACATAAAAACAATAAAATGGCTGCCATTCCACTATTTTAATTTTTTTTTAAATATGCTTGTTAGGGGACTACTCCGGCAATAACCTGAATGTCCCCTGAACATTTTCTCCAAATTGGTCAAACCATAGCGGAGTAGTCGATGTACAAACATAAAAAATACATAGAGTCTAACTGATAACCTCCTCTTCGGAGTCGGTTAAAAATACTAGATTTTATCAGAATCAGAAGAATCAGAAATTATCAGTTTTTATATTATTTAACTGATATTATCGTACTGAAGATACAAAGACCTTTTGAGAAAACAACTTTTTTTTTTTAATCGTTCTAGCGCTACTACAAATAGTAAGAGTGATATAGCTTTAACAATCATCACTTTGCGCTGTCGCGCTGACATAAGCTAACGCAACCTAATAGGTTTTCCGTCAGCTTACAGAATACATGCCTGAGCGCCAAATTTAGTATAGCGATATGGGGAATATTTTATTACTACACCCAGTTTGGAATATATCTAACTGTTCTGTGTTGGCGCAAAATTTCCAATTGCCTTTTTATTTCAAATGAAATCAATTTAAAAAGCCTTTTGTAAAGCAGATTTAACGCGTCAAAATTAATATATCGCGTCGCCACTGCCCTGAAAGAGGGTGAAACGAACATCGATTTGCACGCTTCGTGATCGAATCAGTGGCCACTTTCCCGAGGCTGTGGGCTTAACGTTGCACAAAGGATCCAATGTTTTCCGTCCCTGTCCTCCGTTGAGATGATAGCTGTCCCTTTCTAGCACCCCTGCGGCACTTTAGTCATTCACATTGCTTTATGCCAGGCGATGCCGAAACAAAACAATGCGAATGTGTGTATTTATGTGTGTTTTATTTTTATGTCCCCGAGGGGGTTGATTAAAAAGTTACGAGTGTTTTTTTTTAGTTTTATGGATTTTCATTGGCTTAATTTTGGCGAGAATTGAGATTTACGGCAATATATAATTGAAATGAAAATATTATACCAAAAATCCAAAAAATAGAAGGGGATATTTTCAGGTAGCGATTAAAAAAAAAGTGGCTTGTCATTATTTTCATTGAAAATATTTTAGATTTGCCAGCATGCACACTTTTAATAATAATAATTATAAAAAATAATGATAATAATACAAATAAAAATAATAATAATAATTATAATAATGTGGAAAGAGGGGCGTAGTTGGTTCTGCGGAGAATCTGCTGATAGGTCGTTGTGTGAGGCATGACGTGAATTGATTGCCGTTAGGCCTTTGATTCAATCTTACACCAGCTGCCAGACCCGGTAGTGAGATCAGGTTCAGACTGAGTGATGTTATGACGTTGTCGTTTAAGGGGGACGTATTTCAGGGAAATTCCCTAAGCTCTGTTTTGTTTTGCACGTCACTGCTACCACTCTCGAATGATCTACGAGGTACGCGGAGATATTGCTGCGGCCTACCCGGAAACAGGAGGCATAAAGTAACACTTCTTTTATATATATGGACGCTCTTAAGATCTATGCTTCCGGGGAAAGCGTTCTCAACCTCAACCAGCCTCCTCTGGGGGTGGAAAAGTATAAAAATGGGATAGGAATGGAGTTTGGATTGGACAAATGCGCACTGGCTCACCTCAAGAGGGGACGTTGTGGTGATTACGGAGAGGATGCGCAACTCGTGGACGGAATATCCTTCGATACCTGGATGCAGGAGGAACTTATACTTACCTGGGTGTAGAACAACACTACATCCAGGAGGTTAGCATTATTAAAGAGTCTCTCAGCGGCAACTATCAGCGTCTGATTTGACGGATTTGGTCTTCCTAACTATATTTTATATTTTTAAGACTATAAAATGGAACATTGATGAGTTGCGCCACAACTATTAAAAAACCCGTAAGATGATGACATTACACTGAAGTCATCACCCAAAATCGTCCGTACCACGATTATACCTTCCGCGACAACTGCCTTTTCAGCTTAAGTGTCTGCACAATAGGGTGGTTTTGGATGCAGCATGCAGGGTCCCCTTCTCTGCATGGTACAACAACACGAGCAGGGAGGAGAGGGGCGTTTTTATATAGGGCCGCGCACAAGGCGGCGAATGAATTTTAGATCGTTTGTGACGAAGAGCGAGTGCTGGAGGGATCGGTTAACGAGCTGGAAGGTACTTGTGTAGAGGCCCGCGTGAGAGGTGCTGAGGTCGGTCTACACCTACAAAAGAATAAGGGTAAGCCAATGCATGGTCAATTCTTCAACACTACGGAAGACTAAGGCTTGTCTAAAAGACTGACCTTTGCATTTGATTTTTTTTTTTAGTTTTTTCTATCAAAACCTCTAATTGTATATGTAATTGTGTTTTTAATATCGGATTGTATTTTTGGTTAGGCCTTTTTTCGGTTCATATAAAAAGACATAATATGTAACGTCCCGTGCTCCCAGTGTTTTCCCCTGGGTACAGCATGGTACGAATCACGGCGTTGCTTACAACGAAGATCTTCATCTATAAATATACCCAGATTTTTTGGTATTTGTTTTATAATGTTCTTATTTACTTTGTTGCATAGGATTTTTTGGAGGGGTAAATCAACTAGGCATTGTAGTGTACACGCAGGAGGCATTGCGGTGAGTTGTTGGGGCATTACGGTGCATTAGAATGCATTCGGGAGTACACTGTTCTTAGGATCTTTCAATAGAAGTCTTGAACGTATCGGTTCCCTTCCTTTTTATTGGAATCCATGTTTGTTTGTTCGTGGTGAACCTGCTTCAAAATAATAGAAAAATGTAGATTTTGCCATTTTTTTTGAAAATCTTTTCTGACTTTCTCTTGTAATTTTTTAAGTATAAAATCACAATCAACCACTCTCCAGAAAATAAATAGTTAAAATATTCTGCTCCAATCCCCCCTTTGGTTAGCATCGTGTCCCCTGAGCGCATCTAGTGAAATGCGGTCTTATAGTTTACCAAAACTGCACCCCTCTACCTTTTCAAATAATGAAGATATCCTGTAAAACCTTTGAAAACTGGACACATTGTAGCGTGTAGATCGTAGTCAGACCTCCGCGATTGGCGAACGATACGTGTGTAATACTGTATAAATATAGCAAATTTATCTTTGATGCTGAAAGGCTATGTGCACTTATTATTTACGAAATTTTTATTAGAGAGATACACAGTAGTCTTTGGGCTTATTTACTACTTGCTGATGACTTTGAAACATACCCAGCAAAAAAAATCAATTAACCTTTATTTTTATTGTTTTTACTTCCCTCGTAGAAGGAAAGTATTGTAATCGTAAAAAGTCACCCTTCCAGGTTTTTACGGGTCTTCACATTTTTGGATCCCTAGATGCTAAAAAAATCTTTTCTCAATTCCGTCGGTCTGTCGGTTTGTCTGTCTGTTCGCGGAATAGCTATTAAACTACTTACCCGGTTCACTTCAAATGTTGGTCAAACATTAAGGGGTCGTATGGGATAACCTAGTTACATTTTGATAACAATCCAATATGGCGAAACAATATGGCGGCCTAATGAAAAGTTAAAAAATTATTACTTAAAAAAACTAACTATCCAAGAAGGCGAAACAAAATGACGGCTTAACAATAAATTATTTAAAAAATCAGCCTGAAAAACTACTTATTAGATTTTTTGTGCAAAAATTAAGTGTGATGTAGAGATGGTAAAATTATAATACGAACTCAAGATGGCGGCCAAGTAAAATGTTTGTAATCTTGAAAAAATCACGCTTGTATGAGTTTATAGATCTTCACGGTTTAAAGTCCTTAGATGCCAAATAACATATTTTGTCAATTCCATCGCTACGTCTGTCGATCTGTTTGTCTGTCCGTCAGTTCGCAGTAAAAAACTACTTACCAGATTGACTTCAAATTTTGGTTGAAATTTCTATATGGCAGAACAAAATGGCGGTCTAATAGAATGTTATAAAAACTACTAAAAAACTAAGTGTTACATAGAAATGAACTGGTAATATTTTGGTTCGAATCCCAGATGGTCAAACTAAATGGCAGCTTAATAAAGTATAAAAAAAAACTACTTATTTGATTGATTTCAAATTTTATGCAAGAATTATGTGTGATGTAGAGATAAACTGGTAAAATTGTTGTACGAATTCAAGATGGTAGAACAAAATGGCGATATTATATTATTAGGTAAAAAACTACTTATTCAATTTTTTTTAAATTGTGCCCAAAAACCAAGTGTGGCATTGGTACAAACTGGTAAATATTTGTACGAACCCAACGTGGTGAAACAATATGGCGCCCAATAAAAATGGTGGAAAGACAGTATACAATAAGTGTTACTAAATGACTATGTGCGGAACTAAACTGGAACCGCGATTCCTAATAAAGGGGAAGATTCATAACAAGGGAAGTTCTGGGTAAAGGATATTTACCGATTTTTTATTTGGTAAGTTTTTTATAATTTATAAATTTTAATTAACCTAATTCGACCATTGGGTTTATCTACATGCCCTTTTAACTGTATATATAACTCTTATACTATATACTGACCGATAATGCAGAACAGGTTTCAGTCGATGTATATTCTATAAAAGAGTGTTATTTTGTTATTTTTATTTTTTAGGGTTATTATTTATCTGCCTTTAAAATTTAGAATGTCAAGAATTGTGGTTAGGATGAGTTACAAATCATTACTTGCTGCGCTTAAGTGACAAACTTTGATTCCAAATATTTTTTCTGGATATTTCGTCTACTAAGTGAAATCAATCTCGATTTGACATACCGTTGGGTTGCTTTTCGGGCATCTTTTAATTAACTTATTATTGTTTTTTTTTCTTAAAAAATAAATGCCCATCAACATCTTAAACTTCATTCGACATAATGTAACTATTTTCCGAGCTATTTTCCTATTATGACCCATTTTTGCTTCATTGACGATACAAATATATTTAATTTCAACAAAAAGTGTTTCGAAAGGGCGACCCAAATAGAAAAGAAGGTTAAGGATAAGTATCTTTCGGTAAGGGTGTAATTTTCACCCTCGGCACAAGAGGGAATTTCAAGGGGCGAAAATAAGGGTGAAACATATCAAGAATCGGAACGTGTTTTATCATTATGATGTTCTCCCCTTCTTGGGTAAGGGTGTATTTAATAATCCAGATATACTGGATAGGGGCGCCGCGCCGCGCCGATCTGATGGGTTCAATTAATAAGCAAAAATTGATTTTTGTTGTCATTGTGTTGTTGATATTTCTTTTTGATAAAATCTAATTTGACGCAGTATTTATTTTATAAGTAAGACCGTGCAAAAATCGGATGATAATCAAAATTCCTAACAATTAAAGTTATATAGCGTCCCTTTTACCATTAACTGTCAATAACTTTAGTATCCCTACTTCATTCAATCCATCATATATCGAGCAATTTGCCGAACGGACTTTGCTTATGATCTGTTTGGTTAGGAAAATTAAACTCAAAATTTCCTTTCCGGCCCCTTTACTCGTTTCTTGAAATCCGCCGACGTTTTGTTTGCTCTTTGTCGTCCTTGTTAGCTGTGCGTCGGCCGTGGCGTGGTTGGTTCCATCATCCAACAACCCTGAATAAACTACCGACTGCAGTTCCTATTGGCTAAATTATTTGAGTTGCTAAACTAACAAAACTAACGGTCTGTTATTTGCTCTGGGCATTATCTCTGATGGAAAAGCGGTTAGTTTGTCTCCAAACAACTCAACTGTAACGACTATCTTCGGAGCTGAGATTATGTATTATTTGATACTTGGAACAGTGCTTTGTATTGAAGTGTTAATCTATCGGCGTTTAACGTAGTAATACTGTTTGAAAAAATAAACGTCTTGAATAAAGTAAAGATTTAGTTCAATGTAAGCAAAGTTACTGATGGTATGAAATTTCAAAATGACACTGTATAGGGCGAATCAGCAGTTTGTGAGGCCTATAGACAGTTTCTAAGTATATTATGAATCGATTGCTATTATTCTGTTTGAACGTGAAAATATGTTACTGACAGGATGTAAATAGTTTTAAACTTTGGTGATTTTTAGTTGCCTTTATAATGTTTGTTCATGGGGATCTCGGTGTAAAAAACCAACTGATTAAAAAAAAGTCATACGTTGTGTCTTACATTAATTTAGCAGGTTGACAGGTTGAATGAAACCAGATTCTCCTGCTCATTCTGCTTGTTTGTTAATGTATCTTGTAGTTTTTGCCAACTAATAACCACAAACACAACTTAACCAACTGCTCAAGATATTAAGAGCTGGCCTAGCACCCCCCCCCCCCCGTGTGACGCTCCTGGTTGTTCTGAATTAAGCAAAACATAACCAGACGTTTATAGCCGGATTTACGTCTTTGACCGTAACAGATGATTCCCTTTGATAGATTTTAAATTTACTGCTACTATCAATATCATTAATAGCACATTATATATATCTAATAAAGCAGGAGACCCACTCGTGTCGGCATTATTGATGTTTCGGCATCAAAGAGAATTCGCCGTCATGCCGCGTCGCAATGTGCACTAGTCAATACGAAGGTGCATACATAACTTGAAATACAATAATAATTACGAGTGATAATCTAAAACTAAAACACTGCCCTAGATAAAGATTTTATATGCAATTTATTTAATAAAAACGTTACTTCTTTACGTAAGACATAGTAAGTCGATAAAAAGTCTCGTTCAACACTAGTTTATGTTCTATCTTAATTTTAGTTAATTATTTACATCGTAGAACTGATTTTGTATACAAAATCGAAGTAAGTAAAAAAACTCATCTAATGTAAGAAAGTCCTTCAGGGATCTTAACACTTAAGTCAGCAGCCGCACACGTGCATTATTTAGGGGCTTTTGAAAACACACTTAAGATTAGTTTTGTTTATATTATTAATACAGGCTTATAGACAAATAAAACACTTTATAATTACTAATATTTTATAATTTTAATGAAAGCGAGGTTTTATCTAAAAGTAGTTTAATTGTCACAATATTCTTACACTAACTCATACGCAAAATAAAAATACATTATTAATTAAGATTTACTTAAAATTAATACCTAAAATTAAGACTTGTACATATATATATATATATATATATATATATATATATATATATATATATATATATATATATATATATATATATATATATATATATATATATATATATATATATATATATATATATATATATATATATAAAAATAATACGCAAAATACATAAACACAAATAAAAGGTTAAACATAAAAAAAGAATAAAGTCAAATCAGATCCGGATCGGACGAATAAGTAGAAGCATATCTCTATCGCTGTTTTTTATCACCTTCAACACATCCGGATCGGATGATAAAATAATTGGAAAATTTAGTTGACTGTGAGTCCAAGTAGAATTTATTTAGAACTTGCCAAAAATTATTTAAAAAAATAGTTTTTCAAAAATGATCACTTTGTCTCTAGAACTTGATAGAACTCATATTAGAGCAACAATCCTCAGTTGATTTGATGCACCTGAAGTTTGAGTCTGTCTTAGCCATGACTCTATTAAGTTGTGGTTTCAAAATTTAAAGGTAAAGAGTGTTCTTATTCTTCCCATTTTCAAACCCAAAAGCCAACACCAGATGTTCGAGGAGTAGTTACACACTCAGAATGTAGAAGAGACCATTGACGTGACGGGCGGCTGTAAAGGCCACATCACATCACATGAGCTCACGTACTGTCATCCTCATTAAAGTTAGACTGTGATGTGACGTGATATTACTCTAAGAAATATACTACTGTCATGTCTTATCATAAACAATGCCACATTTTGTATGATTATTCTAGCAATCTTTTTGTTCTTAGTTTTTAATTTGTTTTTAATATGAAATATGACTGCTGAGCTAGTTCTTCAGATTGGAAAGAG
Organism: Kuschelorhynchus macadamiae; assembly: GCA_030620095.1. Lineage (NCBI taxonomy): Eukaryota > Metazoa > Arthropoda > Insecta > Coleoptera > Curculionidae > Kuschelorhynchus > Kuschelorhynchus macadamiae. Next base: position 92,721 of record JAUTXW010002498.1, read on the forward strand.
GAAGTGGAATCTGTTGTTTTTATAAGGCTGATTGAAGAGAATATTATAATAACCAAATTATATTTAAAAAAAAAACGTATATTACAAAAAAACAAAGAATTTTCCGGACTTTTGGTATCAACTCTGTATGCAGAAAATAAGTTTTTCTCCAATAAATTAAATATTTAACAATATTTTGTTGAGAAATCAGCAAAAACAATTTCGAACGCACTACTAGGTGCACAATTTAGTTTGAGGAACAACCTAATTTTGTCAGATAATTAAAATATTGTAAACATTTCAGCTTGTTCAGAGTTCACTATGTTGAAGCAGCTTGTCGAACATTTTAATCTTGATCTTCAGCTAGACGATGATCATATAAAACTTCATCTAGACTGACTTGTTCAATTAAAAGCTCGTCCATTTTCAAAACAAATGCTCTATAACAATAACAAACACATTGAAATGTAATATCACGTCCAAAAATATGCGGAAGTACAGAAAATAAAAACGTGAGGTCACGCGTGAGGTTGACGACGATACTCATAAGGTTACTTCAGTGTGGTTCTGATAAACTAAAATCCAAGTAAAATGACAGTATGCGTATTTTGGGCGTGAGTTTATCTGATAGCACGTGAGCTCACATGACGTGATAACAGTCTGTTTTCACCTTAATGTTGGTAAACTGTATAGGCTCTGTCATAAAGGGTCTGATCAGAAAGCGTTGTACCAATACGGCATAACTTAAAAAATATATATAATTTTAGTTTATTGTGTGTAAAGAACAACCGTATTATCTGCAGCTTGAGTAATACCAGAATCAATAATAATTATTTTTATTGGTTAATTTACAGACACATTCTACTCTCCAACTACAAATGTTCAACAATCAGACCTAGTATACAATTGGATGCTAATACTTCAGGGTGTTAATTCATGAATGATTTTTAAGAAAAAAATCATGGGAACAACGAAGACTTTTATTTAAGATACAGGGTGCAAAATTGAATTCATTAAAAATGGCCTCTTGACTTTTTTGCTTGAGAAACGGTTTCGTGCTACTTTATTTAAATTAGTTAATAAAGGACCCCTTACATCACTTATGGAAAATATTTTTTTGATATAATGCAGTTCTCGATGTCCTGATTAAAAGTTGTCGTGGACACAATCTAATCTTATGGCTAGTTTTTAAAATACAGGTATTAAACTTTGTTCAAATCCTATATAAAATACATGGGGAAAAGAGGATGACACCAAATTAGTTTATTCAACCTATCTAATGAATAGTACTTCCCAAAACAAAAAAATATATATATGAACATAGGTCCGTAAATGCTTTGTTTCTAAGATATAGAGAGAATAAAGTTTACAATATAACACCCTGTATATCAAGAATACATAATTTGCGGATCTATATTCATATAAAACTTTTGTTATTTTGGGAACTATATGTTAAATATGTTATACATGCATTTATAACATATTCACCTATTTAAAAAGGCATGTAATTATCGAGTATTTAAAGATATTTGTGATGCGACTATTTAAAGCTATTTTATTACATTACTTTCATCTCTTTAATTCTATTTACATCTCTACATATATATGCATTAATTTCTATTTACATCTCTCAGGCCCTCCGCACTGTGATTTGGAAAGTTGTATACTAACGTTTTAAGATATCCCCATAGGAAACATTCTAGACTGTTAAGGTCTGGGGACCGAGGTGGCCATGATTGCATTTCTCCTCCACCTATCCAGCGGTCATGATAACTTCGATTCAAATATTCTTGAGTTTGAGCTTTAAAATGCGCAGGTGCACCGTCGTCCTTATTCCTGAATAAAATGGGAACATCTTCCAACAAAATTGGTAAATTATCGTTAAGAAACTGATGGTAATTATGTATTTACTGACCACTGCTTCTGGTGATGAGATTCCGTATTGCATGCGGATTTTCTTTGGTCCAAAAATGATTATTATGGAAATTTCTGAGAGCGTTTCTACTAAAACTGGCTTCATCCATAAACAAAATTTCAGAGTCAAGTAAAGATTTTCGGTAACTTTTTGAAGGAACCATTGGCAGAATTTCATTCGTAATGGGAAGTTCCGAGGAAGAATAACTCTTTAAATATGATAGGAATATAAAAAGTTATCATGACGAATCTTCCAAACTATGAGAAATATTTCATTATGCGCAACTTCTCTGGTACATATTTCAGGATTTTCCTCAATGGAATCTAAAGCCTCTACCTCAATATCTTGTGTCCTTGCAGTATGTTGTGATTCTTTTAAATGATTGTTTAGTTCAAAACTGCCCATTTCACACAATCTTCTGTGCGTATTTGGAAACGTTCGTGCATCCGGTAAAATTCTATATGGTAAGCGTTCTTTATATAATCGCCTGGCATCCAATGTGCTCCCATCAGCAAGCCCATAAGTATAATGCATGTCTGCAAACTCGGAGTGTTGTAAAATCTACCATTTTTTACTATATCTGGTGTTCTTGCAGTATGTTGTGATTCTTTTAAATGATTATTTAGTTCAAAACTCCCCATTTCACACAATCTTCTGTGCGTATTTGGAAACGTTCGTGCATCCGGTAAAATTCTATATGGTAAGCGTTCTTTATATAATCGCCTGGCATCCAATGTGCTCCCATCAGCAAGCCCATAAGTATAATGCATGTCTGCAAACTTGGAGTGTTGTAAAATCTACCATTTTTTACTATATCTGGTGTTCTTGCAGTATGTTGTGATTCTTTTAAATGATTATTTAGTTCAAAACTCCCCATTTCACACAATCTTCTGTGCGTATTTGGAAACGTTCGTGCATCCGGTAAAATTCTATATGGTAAGCGTTCTTTATATAATCGCCTGGCATCCAATGTGCTCCCATCAGCAAGCCCATAAGTATAATGCATGTCTGCAAACTCGGAGTGTTGTAAAATCTACCATTTTTTACTATATCTGGTGTTCTTGCAGTATGTTGTGATTCTTTTAAATGATTATTTAGTTCAAAACTCCCCATTTCACACAATCTTCTGTGCGTATTTGGAAACGTTCGTGCATCCGGTAAAATTCTATATGGTAAGCGTTCTTTATATAATCGCCTGGCATCCAATGTGCTCCCATCAGCAAGCCCATAAGTATAATGCATGTCTGCAAACTCGGAGTGTTGTAAAATCTACCATTTTTTACTATATCTGGTGTTCTTGCAGTATGTTGTGATTCTTTTAAATGATTATTTAGTTCAAAACTCCCCATTTCACACAATCTTCTGTGCGTATTTGGAAACGTTCGTGCATCCGGTAAAATTCTATATGGTAAGCGTTCTTTATATAATCGCCTGGCATCCAATGTGCTCCCATCAGCAAGCCCATAAGTATAATGCATGTCTGCAAACTCGGAGTGTTGTAAAATCTACCATTTTTTACTATATCTGGTGTTCTTGCAGTATGTTGTGATTCTTTTAAATGATTATTTAGTTCAAAACTCCCCATTTCACACAATCTTCTGTGCGTATTTGGAAACGTTCGTGCATCCGGTAAAATTCTATATGGTAAGCGTTCTTTATATAATCGCCTGGCATCCAATGTGCTCCCATCAGCAAGCCCATAAGTATAATGCATGTCTGCAAACTCGGAGTGTTGTAAAATCTACCATTTTTTACTATATCTGGTGTTCTTGCAGTATGTTGTGATTCTTTTAAATGATTGTTTAGTTCAAAACTGCCCATTTCACACAATCTTCTGTGCGTATTTGGAAAGGTTCGTGCATCCGGTAAAATTCTATATGGTAAGCGTTCTTGATACAATCGCCTGGCATCCAATGTGCTCCCATCAGCAAGCCCATAAGTATAATGCATGTCTGCAAACTCAGAGTGTTGTAAAATCTACCATTTTTTACTATATATAATACTAGATTATTTTTTGCCCTTCAAGAGGTAAAGTTCTATAGTGGCATGCAGATAAAGATCTTTTATGTTTTTAATCAAAGACCGCTCGTCAAGCGAAAAAAAGTCAAGATGCTATTTTTAATAAATAATAAACGGGAATTTCAAAAATAAAAATAAGTTTGCAAAAACACAATGGCGTATAATTGAAGGATATGTTACCGCCGAAATAGAATTTTATGCCTAGTTATATCCTAGACAAATTAAAAATAATATATCAACGATATTTAGGAAAAACTGATTTTTTTTTTTCAATTTTCAACACCACTATCTCAAATATAAAGCGTTTGCGAACCTACGTTCACATGACCTTTTTGTCTTAAATTCATCAAAAAAATTAACACTCTGCCGTCTCTGCAGAATTAGCTCCAACTGTGAAACACGCTGTATAACCAATATATGTATGCCTTTCTTCAACATTTTCTCCGTACGTCACTGGGTTGTATAGTGTATACCGACCATTTTGCGTAAATATTTGTCCCTCCGGAAAGACGGGCTGTTATTAGGAACGTCATTAATGCGGCTCTGTTTATTTTGGCCTGTTTGCTTAAGGGGTTTCGTTTCGTTTATTTTTTGAACGCGTGTAAATGTCTTAGGGCGATATGTACATACATACATGTATGCATTTGCCAGTAAACTTCTACTGAATATATCTAAAGCCAGCGTCGTTAAACAAACTGTGTTTTGTTTGCGGCAGAGCTTAGATTCTGTTAATTTTTGGAAACTTGTTTAATGTAATAGTGTATTTATTCAAGTTTCTATAAATCGATATATTTTTATAAACACATCAAAAATAAAAAAATAAATACTTTCGCAGACATAAGGCACCGAGGGGTCCACCATCTAGAAGAGAAATGTTCAGTGATTTCCTGAATTGAGAAATTCTTATAAATTTCTAATAATACTTCCTAATTACTAGTATTTCTTCGATAGTACTGGTATTTATTTCAGTATTACCAAATATTTCTAATCATTTATAACTATTACTTACTATGTATTTCTCGGCCGTTATTACCTTTTACCATTCTAAAATATTTCCACGTAGCAATAAAGCAAGTTAACAATTTCAAATATTGGTAGTGTCAGAGATGCTTAAATTGTAGCAGTAAAAAATTTTACACTCTGACTATTTAGTAAAAAATTTTACACTCTTGAAAACATTCGTTTTCCTTAAGACCGTTTTACATGCTGAAATTCTTCTTTGCAATATGCAATAGTCTTGAACAAAGGTATGCGCAGTTTGATAAAAGATACAAATGTCTTGCCACTGTGCATGCTTTTGTTCAAGACTATTGCAACTTGCAAGAAAGAATTGCAGCATGCAAAACGGCCTTTAGCATTTTGTAAAATCAATTAACTATAGTACTTTTTTACACATTGTCTTTTAAAATTTCTAAAATCTGGATATCTTAATATTAAAAATGTCATTAAATTTGCAAAGAATTTGGCAGATGTCAAAAAACAAAAAATAATTGAATTTAGATTACATTCATTAAAAAATCGTTTTATACCATTAAAAATTGTATAGTATTTGTTAAAAATGAAACGCGATGGTTGGTTTCTCAACACAGACTAACTTTATTATTTAACGCATTTACAAGAAATATGTACAAGTGGCAAAAACACATGGCACTTAAATTCAAAGAGACCTTTCGACAAAAGTACCTACGCACAGTGGCGTGCCAAGAGTTATATTTTGGGCTAAATTACAAATCTGCTTATCTGAACTAAGTCCTTTAGTTAAGATATCAGCAGGCATGTCAGCTGTCGGTAAATACTCTATTCTTACTAAATTATCAGCAACAACTTGCCTTATAAAATGATATCGAATATCAATATGCTTCGACCTGTTATGAAACATCGGATTTACTGACAACTTTTGTACACTCTGATTATCGTTATATAATCTTACACATTTACTTGCACCCGTTATCTCAGACATAAATTTTTTTAAGTATATGGCTTCCTTAGCAGCTTCAGAGAGGGAGCCATATACTCAGCTTCGGTACTAGAAAGAGCAACAGTCTTTTGTTTTCTGCTCTCCCACGACACCGCAGATTCAGAAAGTTTAAAACAAAATCCCGTTTATGACTTTCTGTCAAGTGAATTACTTCCCCAATCAGCATCTACGCAACCTTCTAGATCCGCATTCTCTTTAAGGAATTTTAAACCATGATTTTTAGTCTGTTTCAAATACCTTAATACGCGTTTTGCCTGCTTCCAATGACTCTCGTTATAACAATTATTAAATTGACTTAAATAACTAACTGCGTATGAAATATCAGGCCTAGTCAATACAGACAAATACATCAAACTATCTAAAAATGGCTGATAGTGCAACTCTTTTTTGCAAGTATCTGTTTGTCTGACAAGATTAACATTTGTCTCATGTGTCATGTGAGTAGCCACAGTATTACAATCAATGATATTAAATTTCTTTAATACCTGATCAATGTATTTTTCTTGATCTAAAGTAATACAATTATTAATTTTATCAACTGTCACTCTCATACCAAGACAATTCTTAATCTGCGCCATATCCCTAATTTTAAAAGCTTGCCCTAATTTATATTTTACATTTTCTTCTTCGGTCACATCATTCGAGAATATAAAGAAATCGTCAACATAAACGGTTACAATGGTTAAAAAACTTTCATTCTGCTTTGTATACAAACAAGGCTCAAATTTAAATTTATTATACCCCAAGTTTACTAAGAAATCATCGACCCTTGTATATCATGCTCTCGATGACTGTTTCAACCCATAAATTGCCCTCTTGAGTTTCAAAACTTTGTTTTCTCACCCATCTGTTTTATACCCTTCAGGAAAAGTCATAAAAACATCCTTTAGATAAACATTAAAAAAACCGTTGTTACATCTAAATGAGATATGTTTAAATCTAGTTTTTCAGATAAGGCTATTAACAATCGCAAAGTACCAAGGGGAAAAAGTTTCATGAAAGTCAATACCTCGTTTTTGCGTAAATCCTTTAGCAACCAACCTAGCTCGATATCGCGCTTTGTTTTCACTGTCACTTTTCGGTTTAAACACCCACTTACACTGCACTATAGTCTTTCTTTCAGGAATGTCCACTAACTTCCAGGCCTCATTTTCTTCGAAAGAGTTCAGCTCCTGTTCCATAGCTTTTCTCCAGCATTCCCTGTCTGCCCTCGACAGAGCGATCTCCACTGATGTTGGTTCTTTGTCCAGATCCTCAACTTCCGGACAAAATCCGCAACATTATTCTCGAAAACTCGAGGTTTTGGTGTTCTTTCAGACCTTCTCAGTGGCGAAGGTTCCTGGTATTCTTCGCTGTCATCACTCTCAGAGTTCTGCCAAAAATCTCCTGAGCTCTCACTAGATGTTTCGACTCCCTCTGCTTCGACTGTCTCAGCTCTCTGGGTCTCCTCAGTGTCTTCCACTGAAACTGACACTTAGAGGTTACTTGACTCACTGTTAAATAAAATATCTACTCGGTCGTCAAGATCTTCTATGATGATAACATCTCTGCTGGTTGTGATCGTATTCTTTACTGGATCAAATACTCTATATCCTTTTGTAAATTCATCATAACCAACTAAAATACATTTTATTGACTTTTTATTCCATTTTAATCTCTTTTCTTTGGGAACATGTACCATGACAGGACTTCCAAAAATTCATAAATTACTTACATCCGGTCTCCTGCCACCTCATAATTCGTATGATGTCATCTGCAGCCCTGCTGCTAAACATCTATTACGCAAATAGACAGCTGTGTTTACCGCCTCGACTCAAAAACGCTTTTCTACGCCTCCATCGAACAATAAACATTTCGCTTTTTCAACAACTACGCCTCCATCGAACAATAAACATTTCGCTTTTTCAACAATTGTTCGATTTAACTCAGACGCCATTTTGTTCCATATGTATTCATGTGTATGAATTCATTTTCTGGTGAATGATACCACTACTTTTAAAAAAAACGCTCAAACTCTCTGGAACAAAATTCACTACCATTGTCAGATCTGAGCACCTTAATCTTCTGGTTCGTTTGGTTTTCAGGCATACTTTTAAATTGCTTAAAGCAACCAAACACCTCGTCTTTAGTCTTGATGAAGTAAACAAATGTCATTTTACTGAAATCATCTTCAAAGACTATAAAATATTTCGAACCTCCCAAAGATTTCGCCTCCATTGGTCCGCAAACATCGGTATGGACAAGCTCTAACAGTTTCTTTGCTCTGGAACCCTTATGCTTGAAAGGTAATTTAGTCTGCTTTCCTTCACAGCATACTTTGCAATTTTTTATCCCTAACTGCACTTGTTCTTTAAAACAAAGCCCGTTCACCAAACCATTCTGCATTTTATTTAAATAATAAATATTTATGTGCCCGAATCTACGATGCCAAACTTCTCTTGAAACAGTTGTTTGTGTCAATAAACAATTTTTAGACTTAAACATGTTTAATTTATACATCCCATCAACTAGATCAGCTATGGCTACTGGTTCCTTCTGCTTATTAAAAACTGTATAACAATTATCCTTAAAACTAACGGAATTTCCATTTTTTATAAGCTGGCTTAATGACAATAAATTTGTCGTCAAATCAGGAACACATAAAACATTATTTACAGGTATATCATATTTACGATTTCCCACTACGGTTGTAATCATTACATCACTTGAACATTTCGCAGGAACCCTTGTTTGATTGGCTACAATAATTTCTGAAACTTGTGCAGGAGTCTCATTCCTAATCCAATCCTGTCTAGCAGTAAGGTGAACATTAGCACCGGAGTCTATGTACCAGTCTGATTTACTAAAGGTACCACTCAGAAATACCGCACTAAACGCATTAGAGGTCTTTTCAACGGCGGCGGCGGCACCGGCGCTGGCGGCGTTGGGACATTTATTTTGATAATGCCCAAACTGTCTGCACTTAAAACACTTATTCCCTTTCTATCTCTCGATTTCTGAGAATACTTGCGGTTGACATTTCGTTTACTAGCGCCGAACGCACTTGCACTATCACCACTGTCACATTGCATATCCAGTAACTTGGTTTTAATTGAGTCTGTTGTTACCGCGATACCAGAATGTTCAATTGCCATTATCACTGGAGAGAATTTATCCGGTAATCCTGCTAGTAACAACGAACCAATCCATTGCTTATCAATTTTAAAACCTGTGCCACGCAATCTCTGACTTGTCTCCACAATTTGATTGACGTAACTTGCCATCGAATCACAATTCTCCAAGCGTGTAGAAATCAAGGTTCTTAACAAACCAATAATCCTGGCAAACCCTTTGTTGTCAAAGAGCGACTTAAATTTTTCCTATAACTCGACGGTTGTCGTTGATGCGTCAAGGGTTAAAATTAACTTTGCCTTTGCTTTGGCGTGATCTGCGTCCACAACTTCTGATATGCATTTGGAAAACCCCTCCAAAACAAGAAAATTTTCGACTGCAAACGCCCAATCATCATAGTTTTCCCGTCCTTTTAATTTAGGAACATTAACTATGAAATTTGTGTTATGTTACACTTAACACTACGAAATCAACCGAACTTTTCGCGAACCCGATGTACTGGGCCCATAACCTGTTAAAAATGAAACGCGATGGTTGGTTTCTTAACACAGACTAACTTTATTATTTAATGCATTTACAAGAAATATGTACAAGTGGCAAAAACACGTGCCCCTTAAATTCAAAGGAACCTTTCGACAAAAGTACCTACGCACAGTGGCTTGCCAACAGTTATATTTTGGGCTAAATTACAACAGTATTGTTATGTTGTATCCATTTTTTTGGGATACCCTGTGCAAATGATATACAGTGGGCACCAAAAGAATGGAGCAGGTCTAGGTTTCCTTTAAAGTCCTAACTACCAAACGGCTTAATTTAGAACAAAATATTCTAGTTTTCAGAGATCTTTCTCCTGACATCAAATTTCGATTTGACCGATTAACTCTCAATATCAGAACGTGAAAAATTGATGCCTCGAATGATGCGAACTGAAATAAGGTAATCTTGGCAACATTGTAAGCTGTTCTTAAAACTGTCAAAAATAAGGAGTTTTTAAAAAGACCGTAAGATATTTTAAAAATTTTTTTCTAAAAAGTGGTTCATCTTTCGATTTTTTTCTAAAATGATTGAAAGATGGAAGATTTTTCATTTTATATTAAAAAATTATCAAATTCGACCAATTCTTTACAAGACACTACACAGCTACTGGTTTTCGATGAAATTCAAATTTAATATTGACATCTGAAGAACTGCACTAAAATATGTCGACGTGGTCACAATTTTATGATAGACATGTATTAGAACAACGTATGGATTTAAAAAACGACGATTTCCTTAATAAGTTTTTAATTTGTAATTCTATTATTTACTTTTTATAACGAATATTATTTCATTTTAAGCGCTATATGGCAATTTCTTTGAACAAGGTAATATAATTTAGGGTTGAATTTTAAAGTGAAACACTCCTTAAGTATATAGACATTTATCATGTACCATATTCTATATGTTTGAAATTTGATAATTTAAGACCTTTAGTGTAGAACTTTATTATATTAACAACCATCAGTCTAAAAAATCCACCCTTAGAAACAAATGGAAAAAAATTAGTTCTGTTTTTAATTAGAGATTAACATATCATCAATATGAGCCTTTGCAATAAGTTACATCCTCTCCAAATCTGGAAATGCGAATTTTCGAGTGCAAAATCTTAAAAACAAGTAAAACTAGCTATATGATAAGCTACATAATAATAGCTAGAATCTTCAGAAATAAAAGTTGATACCACCACCACTTTTTAAAACGCTCCGTATATTTAAAAATATTTCTAAAATGTAACAAAAATAAAAATAGAGGATCCAGACATTTTCTCCTCTATTGTTTTAGAAAAATTAGAAAATTGTAACTTGTTTATTTATACACTAGAAGAAAGCCATGGGAAAACCTTATCCTAGGGGTACTTGCATCGATAATCAGCTTCTGGTATTAATGTAAAAAAGTTATGGTAAACCCACACATAAATCATAAAACTTAAAAATAAAATATTGACTCCTTCCCAATGTATTTCTTGGTATCATTTAAGTATTACCGAGGTATTACTCGCTATTTCCATTTATTTCCCGGTATTTCTAGGAACTTCCATACCTTTCTTAGCGAGTTTCTTAGTGTTACCACCCAGTAGTACTTCATATTTCCCGGTATTACTATAAGTATTACTATGTCAAAATGTGTTGAAGCGTACAGTGATTCCCCAGGTGATTCACCTCTCGGTAGGCACACTGGCAGTAAAGGAATAAACAAAGCGTTAAACTTTTTGGTATATGAATCTGGGCTTTGAAATAATGCACGTAAGTTGAACCAGGGAACAACTAGTTAAGATTTGGTGTGTTAAATTCTAACTAGCTGGCCCTGCAGACCTTACTCTGCTTTTTCCGTTAGATGGCACAATAATCCAGGGGAATTAAAAGAATATGGGGCGCATTCACCACATCACCCAGAAATGGTATTGAAGAAAAACATATTGGTTTTATAAGAAAAACAATACAAAAAATATTGTTAAAAGGTATCAATAACCAGACGATCATTTCAAAAAAAAATCAGGTAAATTGGTGCAATACAACTGAAATATATAGATTTGACACTGTGAGCGAGCTGCCAGCAAAAAAAAACACCCTGACAATAGAAAACTACCTGATAATCCTTGTTTTAAATCTTATTTGCTCTGCGATCGTCCTACTTTTCATCAATCATGTAATCCAATCTGGCTGAATGCCGAACTGTCATGCATCGCAAAGATGAACTCGCTAGGTGACATGCGACATAGTCAGTTATTTTGTAAAGACAGGCTAGTTGATGGCTTAGAATGACTGACATATCTATGGAGGACGTAAGTGGCCTAATAGCGCCAAGGCATTGTGAATGTAATAATCATGTGTATATCGGAGGTGGAAGTGGTGCTATGCCATCCGAGTAAATGTGAATAAGAGTTAAAAGAAAGGTCATTAATTGATCAAGTCGTTAGCCTTTGTTTTGTCGAAATCAAACGAGTGCTATCGCTAACGGTAATAAGAAAACTACTTGAAAAACTAGCGCAGAGTTTGTTACGGAGTGGTCTTGTCCTGGTTTTCTTTAGTAAGGGTGCTAACGAAGTGTTCAGAATTGGAGGATAAATAAGGATGAACGAGGTTATAGATATCGGGAATAGAGGATACAGCCTTACCAGAAATTTTGGTAAACATATTCCTACATTTTGTAAGACTCCATATAGGGTGTACGAGTTGTATCTTATTCTAGTGTAAACACTTCATTCTTCGTTATTATCTTAAGTAAAGAGGTTGTATTGTCTCTTATGGTAGAATCTGAAGTTATGCGTTAATTTTGCGGCGAAATTTATGTCGTGTGTCGGTGGTTTACCATTTATCAAAGAGAATTTAAAAGCAGATTATTAGATGTAATTTTGCATGACTTTACTTTCTAGTGAGATGTAGATAATACGATTTTTATACCCTGGTTCAAGCTGTTACACATTGCTTCTCATCAGTGTATTTACTATTCCGGCTGATCCTCTTACCCTAAAAAAAAACTTGAAATAGACTATTCGAGTTAAGAATTAGTTTAAAACTGCACTTTTTTGGAGATGGCTTTTAATATTCGCAAGTCGGTTCGCAATAATTGTTTGAGTTTGGTAAAGAAGCAAAGGAAAATGACCAGTGAAAATACGAAATTGTTTTGCACACGTTTTTCATTTAACTCTCTTTTTAATCATCAGAACTTATTAGTGGTAAGGAACTTTTGCAGAGGTTTTGATTCATATTTTTGATAAAATATACAAAAAGTGATTTCCATTTTGATATGAGAGCTCATGCTGAAAATCTTGAAATATAAAGTGATGCCCATAATTATCGTTACAAGCGAATTTTTCAACCAAATTTTATACTTTGAGATTCCTAAAATACGGAACGGATTTCAAAAAGCAGGTCAGATTTCGAAAGGTCTTTTGAGTCATTGGTAACAACTTCTTAAATTTTGTAGGAATACCAAGCTATTTTTTGAACGAAACATTTCATGGATATTAGCCATGCCTCGGAATGTTTTTGGAATTTTGCGAATATCTACTATGGTTTTCGAAAAAAAAAATTATATTCGAAAAACTGTATTTTCCGTTTCTACACAAATCTGCTTTATTTTACAAACTGCGTTAATCAAGTTAGTTTTTGCTAACTTCTATCCCTCTCCTCTTGAAATAAAGAACTCGTCCTAAAAACATTTACAATGGTTTATTTAAAATCAACAACAAAATCAGTTCTTTGTTAACTATAATGATTCATGTAAAAAATGTAAACAAATACTCTGGAGTGCGTCAAACAAAAATATTCATTGGATGAACATTCAAAACCTTGTTGGGGTTCCTTTATTTAGAGTGGCGTCCATAACTCTTCCGGATATAGAATCCACTAGTCCGGCCATGAAGTTTGAATGGGAAATAGCTTCCCATTCACGCAGCATTCTTGCCTATTTTGATATTCATTCCCTTCCCGATTCAAACGTAACTTAAGGTTACTCCACACATACTCTAAGGATTCATATCCGGCGACTTTGCAGGCCAAATCATTCACGCGATATTGTTTTCCTTAAGCAAGTCGTTGACGATTCTTGTTCTATGAGGACGAGCATTGTCATCGACTAAAGCAAAGTCGCTTCCAAGATTCTCTGCAAAGGGTAAAACAATATTGCTTAAACATCTCTCTGCATACGTCGCGGCAGTTATACTTTCCCCAATCAGCACAATCAATTCAGTCCTACTATTCCTCACGATTCTACACAAATAGTCACATCGCCTCCTCCAAACGCCACCCTGCTCCCATATGAATCATTCCCCTCTTTCTCTCCAACTAAACTACGCCCATCAGAATTATAGAGGTTTAATCTAGTGTCATCCACAAGCATGCACCATTCTGCTATTCCCTAATGTTGATGGTCCATTGTCCATTCCCTTCTTGCGGCTCGATGGATCCTCAGGAGTAGGGGACAGGCTGCTCGTAAATTGCGCTCATGCACGCCGTATGGTCATTCAGGAGACATTTAAACATGTAACATTCCTTATCTCCCTCAAATTAAGAGTTTCGGCGGTTTACAGCAAACAGTATACGCTGGTCGTCTTTACGACTGCTCATCCTGGGTCGTCTTGTTCCACGACGATATGCCATCATTGAGTTGCTATTTTTTTGAGAGAATGACCCAGTCCTTTCAACCTCGGAAAAAATGCTTCTACATATCTGGAAAAAATAAAAATTATATCTTCTTACCTTGCATCATTTTCTGTCCCCCTTAGTCGTGACATTTTTGAATGAAGTTATTTATTTCTTCATGCACAACTATTAATAATTTAGTGGTTTATTGAGTGGTCAAGCTGATTTTTGTATTTATGAAAGAAAACGGATTCTGAATACAACAAAGTATCAACAAAACTGTTAATTTGAGAGTAACAATCCAACTTCCGTTGATAGGTAACATGACATTTATTTCACATCTTGTTTTATTTGACACTCTTGATTTTAAAAGGATAAGTTAGGTACTATGGAAACTTCCAATATATGGAGTAACCCGTTAGAATTAGTGCGCCGTTAGAATTAAAGCCAGAGGATTGAAGTAAAACGTAGAAAGTTAAGTAAAGTTAAAACAAGGTTTTGAATGTTCATAGAATTAGTATCGTTGTTTGACGCACTCCAGAGTATTTGTTCTCATTGATTTTACTGCTGATTTAAGTTTCTAAATTGTACATGTTTTCAGGGCGAGATCTTTATTTCAGGAGGAGAACGATAGAAGTTAGCAAAGACTAACTTGATTAGTGCACTTTATAAAATAAAGCAAATTCGTGTAGAAACAGAAAATTAAATGTTCAAAAAAAAATTTTTTTTTCCGAAAACCGTAGTATATATTCACAAAATCCCAAAAACGTTCTGAGCCATAATCAATATCTATGAAATGTTATGTTCAAAAAATATCAGCGTGGTCTTCCCACAAAATAGGGAGACAGTGAAATTTTTTTCAAAATGCAATATTATGTGTAGCACTATATATATTAGGTCGGTTTTAGATTGAGGAGCTGTAATTACTTGGTTAAGGTCGACGTTTAGGGGTGAAATCTTTAATTTATTTTCTTTTTGTAGTATTATACTTTACAGGTTAGGTGAAAACAAAAATCAAATTACCTGGAACTGAAGTATTATTCTTTATTATTCTCAAAAACAGGAATTTTGCGAGATTGTCTCTAAAATACCAAAATAATAACACTCATGTCTTACTAAAATTCCGATTATAATGTTATAATAAACAAAATATTTGGGATATTACAAACACATTTAAACGCTAAGTTGTTTCACTTTGTAAGTTTTCAAAAAAAACTTACCGGTTGGTATATTTTTACAAATGTTTGCCTTCCTTTTTTTAATCCAATTGTATATATAAAATTTTTAATTGATAACAAAATTAGTTGAAGTACACGTGTATGTTCTAAAAATACAAAAAATACATTTATTCAAGTTTTAATTGACAATTAAGTTGTTGTCGCAGATTTTAGTTAAAACCGGTATTTGCAAACAATAATTTGCAAATAAACGAACGTTCGGCAGTGAGAGATGCTTCAAACAAAAAGTATTTTGAACTTGATTTCATAAAATGCCGCCCCAATAAAACAGTTATTATAACAGTAATTGAAAATATTCTGGTAAAAAAAGCATTTTTTATAACAAAAAGTTACGCCCTGAATAAAAAATACGTTTCATTGATATATGGAACGTTCTACGAATGTGAAGTGGCGCTATAAACTAATCTCAACATAAAAAAGAGTTTTGATGTTGGTGATGTAATATTTTTGGCTTCTTTTTGGCACGTATTTTTCCGGATTTAGATGTTTCACGTTAAAGTGGGATCATACTTGAACATTTATCCCGAACAAACACTACGAGCTAAGCTCTCAAAAACATATTAAAACAACGAACTTTCTTTAATCCCATCAAAACTGAACATTCGGCGAATAATTATTTCTCTTGAACAGCTTCAATTTAGCGTCACATATGCAGAACATTTAAATCGACGTTTTTAAGCACGCCTCAAGCCGAACTATCTAACAAAGCCGGTTTAGAATAGCGAATTAAACTTACAAGATTAATTCAATGAAATCGTCCATATTTCTCTAACAGGCCTGATTATAAGAATTTAAAGAAAAGAATAAACTAGTCTCGGTCTCAGACAGATATATAATATTTTACTTTAAAATTTACTTCGTGACACGTGTTTCGACCTTACGGTCATCATCAGATCTAAAATATTTCCGAAAAACCTTATATGTTTACAAAAAGGTCAAACATGTTAATATTACCTTATAACTAGATGGTCACTACAAATTAAAACATAAAACGACTATACGGCAGACATATTAGAGGAACACTGAGGTGGAAATATTAAAAAGTATAAGCCTAATACCTACAATTATGTCGAACCAAAAAACCTCAACAAAAACAACGAATCTAAAGGTAAACATTTTAAAATAATCAAACACTGTTGTACAATATGTAATTAAAAACAAAATTATTGCTGACACTGAGATTTGAACCCATGCCTCCTAGTTGGTAGTCCAATATTGTGACCACTACACTATAAAACCTGTTGCAATACATTTGCTTATAACTTTAAGATTGGTGAATATTAAATGACGCTCGAAATTAAAAAGATCGTTGACACAGTTAAGCACTGGACTTCTGTTTGCTTTAGTAATTTCCATTTTTTCTATTAAGTCCAATTTTCAACTTTTGCCACATTCATGCAAAACACTGACGTTTTCGGAAGTTGAAAAATTGTGTCCTGAGGCTAATAAATGATTAGCAAAAGCCGACTTGGTTTCTGTAATATCAGAGTCCCTTATAAAATAGAATAAGGTGTTCCAGAACTCTTGTTGATAGTTTTCTTCCTTATTGGCCTACAGAGAGCAATTTCAATTTAAAGAATATACTCATGATTTTGAACAAGATCAGTTTTGTCCTTTATTTTAACTAAGTGTTTTTGAGGGTAGTAGGGTATAGTTTTAAAAGCAATGGAAATGTTATAATTTATAAAAAATTTGCAAAAAGAAGTTAACAAAAAATGTCAAACCACTATATTTCTTGTCTATAGATTTTAATTAGATAATATTGTAAGAAAGTTTATACTTGTTCACAAATTTATGATATAGTTTATTAATAGAAAAATCGGGAAAAACGTTTTTTGCAGTTTGTTTTATAGGCGTAAGTTCTTTATTGAAGGCTTCTCTCGAGAGCGGTAATTTAAATAATCTATAGAAAAGGGAGTTGAAGGCTGCAAATGTGTGTATGAGGGGAATTGGATGAATATTGAATAGTATTGTCTGTTGCGGACGGTTTTCTATATACCTCAAATTCAATCTTGTTGTCTTTCCGAATTAGCAAGAGGTCTAAAAATGAAAGTTTGTTTTCTTTCTCAGTTTCCATTGTAAAAGAAATCTTACTATGTAGTGAGTTAACATAGATCATGAAATCAAACAGTTGTTGTTCAGTTCCACTCCACACTATGCAAATGTCCTCTACATATCTTTTATATGCGCAAATATACCTGGCGAAAGAGCCTGCATGATCTTGTTCTCCAGACCATTCATGAAAATCTCACTCAAAATCCCCTGTTTTGAGTGAGGCACGAATCTATTGCCAAACTTGTCTTCTGTCTATACATCTTACCATTAAAATGAAAAAGTTCTGATCTAATTAATTTTGTATTTAGTAGTGGCCATCTAGTTATAAGGTAATATTAAATTAATGTTTGTCCTTTTTGTAAATATATAAGGCTTTTCGGATATATTTTAGGTCTGATGATGACTGTTAGGTCGAAACACGTGTCAGGAAGTAAATTTTAAAGTAAAAATATTATATACCTGACTGAG
Source organism: Kuschelorhynchus macadamiae (assembly GCA_030620095.1). Taxonomy (NCBI): domain Eukaryota; kingdom Metazoa; phylum Arthropoda; class Insecta; order Coleoptera; family Curculionidae; genus Kuschelorhynchus; species Kuschelorhynchus macadamiae. Next base: position 110,607 of record JAUTXW010002498.1, read on the forward strand.
GCAGGGACTAGTTTATTCTTTTCTTTAAATTCGTACAGTATTAAGCTTGAAGCCGGCTTGGAACACTCAAGTCAAGCCAAAAATATTTTTTTAGAGTTGACTTGAACCAAGCCGCTTTTTTTGCGACATAAACGTTTTAAGCCGGCTTGGAATCCGCTGATCTGTAACTTGAAGTATGGTGTCTTGTTATTATTGTCATGTGTTACAAATTTTGTTACAAAAATTGAAAAGGAACTTATTTATTTATAAATTCTGTCTTATTAAAACATGAAGAGATAGTTTTTTTTGAGTATGCAGCATCAAAAAATTCGAGAAATAATTTAGTTTTTCTGTTAAATTGCGATTTTCTCTGTAACCATTGAATTTAGGTATAGAACATATAGTATATGAAAAAGTAGGTGTTTTTATGATCATTATTAAAACATGAAGAGATAGTTTTTTTTGAGTATGCAGCATCAAAAAATTCGAGAAATAATTTAGATTTTCTGTTAAATTGCGATTTTCTCTGTAACCATTGAATTTAGGTATAGAACATATAGTATATGAAAAAGTAGGTGTTTTTATGATCATTTGCATAAATAAAAAACATAGTGGATGTCCTATTTTAAAAAAATTGACTTTTTTCAATTTAAAAAGGTGAAAAATTGATTTCGTAGTATGTCCATTCTGTATAGGTGTAGACAATAATTTTGTATTCTGTAGATGCATAGATGCTTTATAAACCGGAAATTACCATCCAAACGACCAATTTTAGATTTTTGCTATTTTTTATAGTGACTTGAAAAATAGCTCCAGTTTTCAAAAAATCACACAACCTTAATTATCTTGGAAACTACGCAGAAATCGACTATGTGTATAATGTAATAGGTAATTTATATTTATTTTCGACAATGAATCAAATAATGGGCAAAATACAAGGTGTACCATTTAAAATTTTATAGTTGATGTCGTCCCTGCAAAATTGGGACACTCTGTATACACGAAAACATTATATTTTAAAAGAACTTCAAGTTTAAAGAAATTTTTATATAAAACTTTTTTTCGTAAATATTACGAATTTGCAGATAGTATAGTGGGTACTTTTATGTTGAACACGGTGTACATGATTTTTCTTGTCGACATGCAGTCAGGTAAATAATAATATTAACAAATAAGCTTTTAACTGTAAATAAATTTCATGTTTAGGAACGACAAATACCTTAAAAGGAAATTATATCAGATCTTGTTTTAAAAATATAGTCAGATAAATATATCCAAAAAAGAGATACTAAAATGACTAATAAAATTAAATGTTATTCTATTTGAGAAGCAAAATATAGTTTGCAACTCCTATTTTCATTAAAACACGTTTTGACATTTTCTGGTCGTCGTTAGTTAAAAGAAAAGAAAATAGTAACATTAAATCCTTAGAAGCAGAAAACGAAATAATTTTGTCGATTCGTCTTTGAAAATGATAGTTAAGCTTTTGATGCGCGGATCGTTACATCTGTGGCATATATAGAGATTACTTCTAGGGGGGGGGGGTGATATTAATAAAGTAATAAGTATAGATAAAAATAGTCATTACTTAATTTTAACTATAAGTAAAACTGACTCGGGGGGGGGGGCGCTAATCCCGAAAAATAAGTCTTCACTTCTATCATTTTAATTAAAATTTTGTTTAAGTGGCTCTGGGGGGTTTTAACTCCCAAATCCCCCCTTAAATATGCCACTGTTACATGAAAATAAGAAAATTTCTATAAACATATGTAAACTTAAACGCTTGGGTGTGCATGCTACCATCTTAATTTATTGAAAAAACTTCACCAAACTTTAAACATTTAATTGGCTTCTCTAGCAGTACAAGCTACCATACAAATAATTATTTAATTTATCCCCTAAGGGCTACTTTACTCTTAAAAAAAATTACTAAAATCGTGCGACCATAGTGGTGGTATAAACCTAACTTAACGAAAACTTAGTCTTAAAAGACACTCTATAAGGGCTTAAAGCTACCGTAAAAATAATTATTTAATTCAGTCCTTAAGGGCTAGTTTACTCTTAACAAAATTTATTAAAACCGTCCGACCACCGCTATTTATAAACCAAACTCAACAAAAATTTAGTCGTGAGAGACACTTTACAAGGACTTTAAGTTACGGTAAAAATTATTATTTAAATCAGCTCTTAAGAGCTACTTTACTCGTAGATATTTTTAATAAAACCGTGCGACCACCGCTATTTATAAATCAAACTCAACAAAAATATAGTCCAGAGAAACATTTTACAAGAGCTTTATGCTACCATAAAAATTATTATTTAATTCAGCCCTAAAGGGCTACTTTACTCTTAATCATTTTTACTAAAACAGTGCGACCAGCGTTATTTATAAATCAGGTTGGTTTATAAATAGCGGTGGTCGCACGGTTTTAGTAAACTTTGCTAAGAATAAACTTGTCCTCCTGAATTAAATGATTATTTTTGTGGTAGCGTATACTACTAGTGAAGCTAATTACAGTGTGAAGTTGAAGTTTTTCTAATAAATTACGATGGTAGCACGTTTTTTATTCTGGTCAGGAAATTACGTATTTCCCTTTATCTTCGTCAGTGGCGGTATTTATAAAAAAACTGACATGCGACTGTTTTTTTTATTTTTTTTTCTTGTATTAGGTAACGCTTTCTTTACCCAGGAACTTCCCTTTTAATGAACTCTTCCTGGATGAAGTTTTTAGTTGAATTTAGTCCTGCATATATTCATTTACTAGTTCCATACTTATATAAATTGTGAACATTTGAAGTCAGTAGAATAAGTAGATTTTTAACCCTGATTTTTTTCTCGGCAATCAGCTATCCCCGAAACGTGAAGATCTGAAAAAAGGTTGATTTTTTTCACGATTACAATATTAAAAGTGAAGAGGGATCTAACCCTAAACTTATATAGAAGCATATGGAGTGTAACTTTACCGAGCGTAAGAAAAGCATTACTGGTTATTTCTAGTGTCATCAGCATAGGCGTATGCAGGATTTTGTCCAGGGGAGGGCGTCAAAAATAAATAAGATTTTTAATATATAACCTTGTAATAATATATATGTAATGTAATATTTTTAATATATAACCTTGTAATAAATTTCGAAATTTTCCAGGGGGATAAGCTCCCTCCTCTGAACGCCTATAGCCATCAGATTATTTTCTGGGCACTGCGCTCAAGCTATCAGTTAGCAAAGAAACTCTATATTCTCTACCTATGTAAATAAATTAGTGTTTACTCTTAGTTTTAATTAAAACAATAACGCAAAATAAAATAATTAATGGTATCATTACGATCGCATCATGCATACTTATAGCAAGCAATGAATTTACTCACCGTCAGCTTATAGATGATTGAACCTAAGTGTGTAACAAGTAAAATAAAACCAACTATAAAAGCAAACAGCAAGCATATTATTTTTTTGTTTAAACATATGCGCATCGAACGGCTGTACCTTTTACACAAAAGCAACTAAAACAAACAATATAAAACAAACGTTAAATTAATGGAATGACATTGTGCTATCTGTATTTTGTAAACAATAACGTTTATTTTGTAAATTGTGTATGTATTGTTGTAACGTGCCGGATCCGTGGAAACACGATGTACTAAATTCAGAATGAGTTGTCCCTGTGTGATATTAGTTAGTTCAGTGGCGTGTCCGGGCTATTGTTTTGGGGGAAATATGTAGGAAGCTCCCCTTCTAACGATATTCGCATAAATTGTTCTTGACCAACGAATAATTTAAAAATGTTGTGTGCCAAATAAAATTATTTATATAATTTATAGGCATCACAGTGTGCGTAGTTAAATAAGAGTATTTGCTACCTAAATATTTGAAGGCGTTAAAGTCGGTTTCAGAATTATTATTTCTTGATTTTTTGGCTGTATTAAAATGTATCGTAGCCGTAAAACTAGATAGATATTGGCTACCTGAATACAGGTCTGGATGTTAAAATGTTTAACTACAACTACTAATATAAAGTCTTATTTATATTAGTATTTGTGTTTGTCAAACTGTGCATTTAGTAATATATCTGTTATTTTTTCATAAGTTATTGATGTGTTATTGTGTTACCAAGTTTAAAAAAAAATGTGGCGACCATGGATAAATGATGGTAATAGTGCAACTGAAAGTGGTATTTTAGAAAAAAAATTATCCCGTGATGCCAATGAAATTGTAAAAAACGTTTCAAAAAGCATATAATATTAAAAAATAATATATTTGTGACAATCTTGCTAGTGCCTCTGGTCCGACAGTTTTGCATCTTCCTCCGTAGTATTGTATTTGAATCCTATCGAACATATGTGATATGAATTAAAAGCCATGAAGAGTTAACCCCTTAATAATTAGTTAGGCATAGACGAAAATGACAATGATAGTGAAACAGAAGTATATATAGAGTAAGTTGCACGGAAGCCTGGAAATTGATAAACTCCGTCGAAACCACTCATAAAGGAAAAGTAAATCTGTGTTCTATAAAGTCAGAAACTTGGGTGGAGCACTACAGAAAACTGTTAACCGAAGATATAGTTGAACCTCTAGAAAACACCTCTACACCAGGTATAAAGACTGAGGAGGAAGTGGAAAGTATGGTAAAAGCAATGAAAAGCTTAAAAAACGCAAAGCTTGTGGCTAAGAAGGTGTTCCTGCAGAACTAATTAAAAGTGGATCACATAAGTTTTATCAAATGCTCACAAAAGTATTTAACTATTATTTGAATGGATATCCTGTCCCAAGCCAGTGGAAGGTGGCATACATCTCCTCAATCCACAAAAAGGGAGATAAGAGAAGGTGTGAAAACTACAGAGGAATCTCAGTGACCAGCATACTAAGTAGGCTATACCGAGTATAGCCCATACGAAGAAGAAGAACAAGGTGGATTTCGAGCCGTTCCTGTACGGATAACATTTTCTGCCTAAAACAAGTAATAGAAAAGACAATCCTAACGTTTGTAGAGTTGAAAAAGGCTTATGACAACTTACCATTGAACAAAGTGTGGGAAATCCTGATTTTATCGCCAATAAACCATACTTACTTTAACAAATGCATTACAAAATTTGTATGCGGGTTCACTCTCCAAAACTAAGAAGGAAATTATCTAACCAACAGTTTCGCAGTAACTAAAAGACTAAGGCAGAGATGCTGTATAGCTCCAACACTATTTAAAATATATATAGCAACCGAACTTAAAAATTGGAAAAGAAAAATAAATAGAATGTGTATGGAGCTCAGCAATACTTGCCGACCAGGTCGTAATCGCAAATGAAATGGGAATTGGAAGTAAACATCGAGAAAACAAAATATCTCTGTCTTGGTTTAGGACATGACATAAATCTTACTGTTGACAACAACCAAGAAATTGAATCCTGCCGGGAATATTGATATCTGGGAGTTGCATTCGATAGAACAGGCACCGATGAAAAAGAAATAAGTTTGAGAATCATACAAGCTAAGAGAGCAATACGCTGCCTTAATAACATTTTATGGAGTAAAGAAATATCCAAGAAAAGAAAATTCAACATATATGAAACCATGATTAAGAGTAGTCTTCTATATGGAGTAGAAACATGAAGAATCACGGAAAGAAATCGGAGAAGACTCGAGGCAGTGGAAATGGATGCAGTTAGGAGATCGTTAAGGATATCTAAAAGAGATCGAATCCTGCCGGGAATATTGATATCTGGGAGTTGCATTCGATATAACAGCACCCATGAAAAAGAAATAAGCTCGAGAATCATACAAGCTAAGAGAGCAATACGCTGCCTTAATAAAATTTTATGAAGTAAAGAAATATCCAAGAAAAGAAAATTCAACATATATGAAACCATGATTAAGAGTAGTCTTCTATATGGAGCAGAAACATGGAGAATCACGGAAATAAATCGGAGAAGACACGAGGCAGTGGAAAAGGATGCAGTTAGAAGATCGCTAAGGATATCTAAAAGAGATCGAATAAGAAAAGAAGATACGAAGAACCGCATGGGAATAGAGGAGACAATCACACTGGTTATAAAAAGGAAGCAACTGATTTGGTATGGACATGTAAATTGAATGAACAACGAAAGACTTCCAAAACAATTTTTAGAATGGCAACCTCAAGAACATTGGAAACGAGGAAAACCCAAAATAAGCTGGACTAGGGAAGACCTATGGCAGCAAAAGGAAGGAGTGGAGTTTGGGTATCGGATAATCGCAAGATGTTCTAAACCGATCATACATTGATGATTTTGATTGATGCATATATCTGAAAGATGTGGCGAGTTATATATTTTCATTGATAGAAATATTTTCCCTGAATAGGTTTTTGACCACATTGTATAGTACTGATTAGTTATAAATATTGTGTATATATGATAGAGATAGTTCTTATACGATTTACATTTTAATGGTCCCTATAATCTCTAATGAGCATAGTTAATTATTTGAACCAACGCTAAATATTTTCGGACTCAGACGGGTGAGTTTTTTTTCGGTAGCGCTTTTGGGCACTTATAAAAAATTACAAAACCTATCGCCTATAGTTCCGGCTTATTTTTTAATTACATAATTACCAAGTACCAAGAGGCACTCGGAGAAAAACTTATTTTACCTGATCAAGTTTGTTGTAAAACGACGACCGATGTCACAAAGATGACATAGATCCTGACATAACTAAAATTATAAATAACATAAATATTGCGATGAATTTTAAACATATGCTTAGTTACCTACAACCAATAGCAGTTGCATAGGACAGAGCTTAAAGAGTTAAAACGACTATTGCAGTTGCAGTTGAAATTCGGTATAAACTGATCTTAAAGAACAACTCTTAGATGTTACCAAAAAACATTCTTATCGAAGAACAGACATGGCTTTATATGCACCACATTACCTAGCTAATATGCTTGATCATCGATTTTTTTGGTAAACCTTTGAATAACCATCAAAGAGAGAAAGTATATACTTATTTAAGTAAACGAAATCTTATCTTAAAAAAATTGGATTTCCATCTAGTAACGGCTAGTTCTGTTCTGTTCATATACTTATTTAAATGAAATTAATCCAAACTTCACTCCATTTTTAATGGCGCTTTTAGCTGAATCTACACCATTCCCAAAATTTGCATTTGGATCTAACTTTAGGAATACACTACCTATGGTGTGATGGAAAGGAATTATTATTGATGATGCAATTTGGCCAAATAAGCAAAGCTTTCTATCTTTCTGCTTATTTTTCACAATAAAAATATGTATCTCAATAGTTCTTTGATTTTATTTGGCTACTATAAATATAACACTTAAAAAAATAATAACAAGAATAAATATCAAAATTTGATATATAACGGATATATATCCGTTATTTGATATATATATATATATATATATATATATATATATATATATATATATATATATATATATATATATATATATATATATATATATATACTGAATTCAGTGTTCAGATCTCGTGGAGTAAAGATCCCTGAAGATGCCTCGTGCAATCGAAAACGAAACGTCGGATAGTAATTCCAATTTGACACGGTCTAATCCCAAGAACCATTATTTCTTAATTGACCAAAGCCGTGAAAGCTTCCGTTCTATGTTTGCCTTTACTAAGGTTTAGGCAGAGATGGGTTTACACTCGGTGAAAAAAAGAACAATTTATAATTCGTACTGGCAAAATTAAATCTACCCTGGTTTAAACCCGTTTTTTTTTGTTAAAAACTTCCTTTAGTTTAGTTTAAACCTGGGAGAATGTTTTATTAGCTTTAAACAATATATTTTTAAAAACCCCGCTTGTTGCTTAAACCATTCTCAAGCTAAAAACACGACCTATATGGTATGTGTGTTATATATCATCTTGCATTACACATGTTTAGTTTTAAGCTTTTTAGACAGAAAATATATTTATAATGTGCCTACTTTCAGCTCCGATCTTTGATTCTATAACGAGCCAAGTTAAATTCAAAGGTTAATCTTAAATCGATTTAAGTCCCTATTTTGTTTTTTGGTTTAAACCCATTTTGTTAATCAATCGAATGCTTATTCACAAAGTTTAAATTATTTTGGGGCAAGAAACCGACTGGTTTTAACCTCTGTAGTTATCACTAGATTTTCCTCAAATAACTTTCATCTAGCACTAATGACATTTATTATAACTTTCAAATATGTCTTTAATCTTCATGCATTCTGAAAGTTCACTGGCAGTACAAGTAGATAATTCAGGTATATTTAGAGAGAATTAATAATATTTTATAGAATTAACATTAATTTACTCACAGTGTTATATATAAACATGTATATTTAATTATTATATACAGTGTATTTCATTGAAATTTAATTAATTTTAATATCATTGGGTAAATAATAAATTCGCCAGTGGTCAGGTCAATATTAATAATGAGCATGTTTTCAGGGATTCGATAGATGTCGGGAATGATTATTAAAAGCTAATTTTAATGTGAAATTAATGCCGATTGGGGACCGGACTAATTAAAATCATTAATTCAGTTTCGCGTGGTTGAAAATTGTTTAAGTGCAATTGGATATATTAATTATATTTGTTAATATTCTGTTTTTGCACATAATGCTTTTATATTTGTTGGTAAAAAGTTGTGATAACTCAATGTCATACAGCCTTAACTTGGTTGTTGATCATATATAATGTGTATTGGTGTATTGTCTGTTGGCTTTATGTGCCGATTTTAATAAATGGTATGGTCGTACCTAAGATTTATTTTTGCCTATTGTTTTATTTAGTTACACAGTATTTTAGTATACAGCTGTATTTGATATATGTATGTAAGACAGGCAAGTTACGAGGGAAAACTTACGGTAGTAATATGTTATATAATCAGAATTTTCTAGAACCATTCATGCTGAATGAAGTAGCTGAATTTAAGCTACCTCGATTCATATTAATCTCAGTGACTGTGAAGGAATGCTGTATTTCTATACCTTCTTTTCTTAAGATCTTACTTCACCTTATTGTACCTTATTTGGGTAATTTTGCGTCACTAATTCAATTTCGTGTTATGGATACGATTTTTAAATGTCGGTTCCGCTTTTACATTTGCGACATGAGGCACTCCAGCAATATTGTGGCCCTTGCGTTTGTATCGTCTTGGTATCAGTGCTACCGAAAGATATACACTAATTGTGACTAAATTCAATTTAGTACCACTTCGTATTTCAGAACTGCTGCCATGACGTTCCTGGAATCTAGTTGCGTCAGTGGGGTGACTTTAAGTTCCTTGGACACCATTATGCATGTTTTGGGCCTGTTTTCTCCTTGATCGCCTGCATACATGGTAAAGCCGGGTATTTGGGGTCCGGTTTTCTGTTCTCTATAAAAAACGTACTAATATTATTAAGTTTCTGTGCGTTTCTCTGCCATCATGCTAGATAGTTAAGCGGAAGTCTCTCTGCTGTGTTACAGATCAATTTGTGTATATAAATATTAGGGTGCTCCATTTAAAAAATATTTACTTGATTCACCTTTTACTTCAGTTACTATGTATATTAGACCTTGTTTCTGAGGTATACGGGCTACTAAAACCTAATATGTTAGTTTCTAATATGAGTTTCACCTTTCTGCCTCTTTTAATGCTGCATGGGTTTAACGCATCTAAGTAATAAAGACATTAATTCATTTGCACATCTCACGAAAATGATTATTGCAAAATTAATATGTTTTCTAGTTAAATGCCTATATATACACTGTACAGTATAATATATATGTGTATTCATATTTGGGATTGTTGCAACGAGCTTTTTAATTTGATACCCATTATGGTAGGGTCATTGCGAGTCATTGCTTTGGTTATTGTGGGTGACGTGACACTTGTAATGGGTCATTTTAAACTGTAATATTTTCTTCCATTAAAAAAGATCCTTATATTGAGTATTATGAATAAATGTATTCGTACAACTCACTATATTGGATCAACTTATCAAATTTATTTAATTTATTAACGGATAATTTGCAAGAAAAGTGTGGGAAAAATGGATGAAAAAAACTGGAATATCAAATATATTCATCCTTATTGGCACATACTATAATGCCATCAGATAAATAAATTAAACATATTTTTTGAAGCAAACCACTTATCTACCTCAACTCACATAATCAAAAATTATGCCCTCCGCCGCATATCCTCAATTGGTACCAAATAATTCATTAATTTCAGTTTTGGGAAATCGATACATTTAAATGTTAGAATAATACATTTCCGCTTGCCAATAATTGTTGTGGTGCTTATTCTGTCCCGTTTGCAAACACCGCACAGTGGTCCCAAGATGCTTCTTGACTGGACATAACTTGATTTAATTAACTTTATATATTTGCAAATTTCAGATTCAGATTACAACAATAATTAACATTAATTAATTAACAATAATATTTCTTCAGAACCACTACAAGAATTAATTGAAAAATCAAATCTACCAAACCTAACCACACTCGTCAATCCTACTTCTAAAAAAACAAAAAACAGTGCAACTTCTGACTGAGTGAATTGAAAGTATTGTTTTTGGTTTTTTTAGAAGTAGGATTGACGAGTGTGGTTAGGTTTGATGGATTTGATTTTCAATTAATTTTTGTAGTGGTATATATATATATATATATATATATATATATATATATATATATATATATATATATATATATATATATATATATATATATATATATATATATATATATATATATATTTATATATTTTTATATTTCTAAATATCAAGTACTTTCTTGGGATGAGGATATATATATATATATATATATATATATATATATATATATATATATATATATATATATATATATATATATATATATATATATATATATATATATATATATATATATATATATATATATATATATATATATATATATATATATATATATATATATATATATATATATATATATATATATATATATATATATATATATATATATATATATATATATATATATATATATATATATATATATATATATATATATATATATATATATATATATATATATATATATATATATATATATATATATATATATATATATATATATATATATATATATATATATATATATATATATATATATATATATATATATATATATATATATATATATATATATATATATATATATATATATATATATATATATATATATATATATATATATATATATATATATATATATATATATATATATATATATATATATATATATATATATATATATATATATATATATATATATATATATATATATATATATATATATATATATATATATATATATATATATATATATATATATATATATATATATATATATATATATATATATATATATATATATATATATATATATATATATATATATATATATATATATATATATATATATATATATATATATATATATATATATATATATTTACTTTTTTTTACCAACCGAGAGGGTTTGGTCACAACATAGACTATATGGAGTCAATTAACAATAATATTTCTTCAGAACCACTACAAGAATTAATTGAAAAATCAAATCTACCAAACCTAACCACACTCGTCAATCCTACTTCTAAAAAAACAAAAAACAGTGCAACTTCTGACTGAGTGAATTGAAAGTATTGTTTTTGGTTTTTTTAGAAGTAGGATTGACGAGTGTGGTTAGGTTTGATGGATTTGATTTTCAATTAATTTTTGTAGTGGTATATATATATATATATATATATATATATATATATATATATATATATATATATATATATATATATATATATATATATATATATATATATATATATATATATATATATATATATATATATATATATATATATATATATATATATATATATATATATATATATATATATATATATATATATATATATATATATATATATATATATATATATATATATATATATATATATATATATATATATATATATATATATATATATATATATATATATATATATATATATATATATATATATATATATATATATATATATATATATATATATATATATATATATATATATATATATATATATATATATATATATATATTTTTTTTACCAACCGAGAGGGTTTGGTCACAACATAGACTATATGGAGTCGACGGTGGGCCTCCATGTTACTCTGTCTCGCTTTACCGGGCCATCCATCGAGTCGGCGATTTGCCTTTCGGTCTCTTGCCCTGAACCCTGCCTTCAAGCATAAGCTTCTCGAGTTTTCCTGTTCTTCTGGAAATATGACCTAAGAACTCAAGGTAGACTCGATTTATCATTTATAGAAGGCGGACTTAGATATTCAACTCCTCTCATACAGATCCTTCACGAACCCCCGACTGAGTCGTAAATTACTTTTGCTGTGTTGCCTATTTTAAATTACGAATCAGCTCCACCAAATGGGACAGTGTACCCATCTCAATAAGAATGTGCCAGAGAGAGGTCCATTTTACCTTCTCGAATGCTTTGGAATAGTTGACGAAAAAGAAAACATGGGAACGCTCTCTGGCTTTTTCGATGAGTTGCCTAGTGTTAAGTATCTGTTCCCTTGTGCCCTTTCCGAGGACAAACCCTGCTTGTTCCTCTGCTATCTGATATCAAATAGGGTTTTAGCCTATCGCAAATTATGTTCAGCATGATTTTGCTAGCATGTGATGATAGCTTTCTTTAGTTTTTAGTTGCTGCAATCGGTCGGGGATCCTTTCTTAAACGAGGGTATTAAAGCAGATTGTCTCCACTTCTCCGGCCACTGGCGTGTGTCCCATATCTTCTTGCAGAGTGCATGGAAGACAGACACGACTATGTCTCCCGTGTATTTGATTAATTCGCTAGTAATTTCATCTCACCCTGGGTCTTTCTTGTTTTTGAGAGGCTGGATCGCTTTTATCAATTCCGATCTCAAGATGGTCTAAAATTAATAGTTTTTCGTATTACATTCTAGAATATATTGGTAAAATTTCCGAATGTAGTTCAATACTTTGCGTGGTACGATGTAGTGCAGGTTCGGCGCTTTAATTTTAAGGGATTCGTCACATAAAAGTCATCAAATATGTTGCTATAAACTTCATCTTTTCAGACTCAAACTACGTAAGTCCCGACTAACCACATCAGAGGAGCGAGCAAAACTTAAATAAAATAGTTTCGATGCCTCTTTTAAATTTACGATAATAATTAATCGTTTCTGATAAAGTAACGTTGAACATGCATTTTTACGAATTTTGTGTCTTTCTGGCCTGGTATAGTTATATACTCATGTCATCTTTTTTATGAAACTGTAGTAGTATTGTTTCATTTGAAAATCGTTTGCCTACAAAACTTCATAACGTAAAATTATTTTGAACAACTGCAGCCATTTTAACTTAATTTTATTTTAGGGACTTAAGAAATAAAAATGACCAATTACTTTTTCTTTTCGAGAGTCCATAAAATTCCATCTTGATTTTTGAGGTTTTCCGCTTTCTTAACCATATTATAGGGAAATGCGTTCATTTCTCGAGCAGCCTTCGAAGCTCTTCAGTCATTTGGCAAAAGCGTTAAAACTGTATTTTTGTGGCTCAGTTAGGTTCTATATTGAATTTGTGAAATTTTTGTTTGCGCGCTTTGAGAAGTTGAGCGGGTAATTCTGGTTCATCCTATAGGTGAGGACATCAAATTACAGCTAATATGTGGCGAATATTTCTTATCTAAGAACACAACAAAAAACATTTGACGCAAAAAAAAATTAAATGTAAATTTTATGTGGAATGACCCGTGTGTAACAGATTGCAAAGAACATGGAAAATATCGAAACATTGAGCTTTGGGGTACCTCCTCGGGTCCAACTGGGTCTCACCCCAGAATTTACTGAGTAGACTGGGTTTATTTGTATGAAACCAAAATGTACTAAATATTAATAACAAGATAAATACAAGTAGTAAATATACATTAAACAATTGTGCATAATTATGGTTTTCGCGTTTATTATAAATTGTTTTGTCGTAGCGGAATGGACCGCTGAGACTACTGCACACCGCACTCGGTCGGACCTATCAAACGCGGTTTTCTGGTCAAACACGATAATAGTGACGTCACATAGCGGTCAACCGCACGTCTACTAACACACTGTGGTCGCATTAACATTAATATTATGTACTTCTGCTGCAGTTTGACATAATTCAGCCGTCGACACAAGTAAATGAATTAGTAATAGTGTTTTACAGTCTGGGTACAACATTATATTTTTAATCGGCGATGTCGAATTATTCACTCAGGCTTAATTACAACTCTATTGACCGTGTTAACACTGACAGTGTTAATAAATGTGCAATTATGCTTTAGTGAGCTTTTAGTTAAATGATTTTTATTCTTGTTTGGAATAAGTTCTTCAGTTAACAAATAATGTATTTGGCGAGAATTAATGTACCCAAATCCAATAGCATAGTATTGAGGTTGATTCAAAAAAACGTACTGAGAATTTAGAGGCGATCAGCATGGAATGAAATGTTTGATATTTGAGATATGGAATTTGAATGTGATTTTTTTACTCAGACCCATTTTATTCTGACAAACATTATTTGTAAAAATAAAATTTTATTACCTTAAGGCAAAATCGCAAGTAATAAAAAATAATTGTTATAATCATATTTTTTTTACGAAACAAAACGGTGCCTTTGGTAAAAATTTCTGATAAAATCGTAGTCTTTTGTTATATTATCGGTTTTGTAATCTCCCTACAGTTTAAATTATTTGCGGAAATTTTTCAAGTGCATGAATTTTTTGAAAATTGTCTTGTGCTTCGACACAGTTAGAAATAAAAAAACCTTCTGTATAGTAATAAAAGTCAATTCAAAAGCATTAGCTCAACTTAGACTGACATCAATTGTATATCAGAACAAGATATGTAGATTATTTCTTCCTTACCCCAAATTCGTAACATAAACTATCCTACTGTATAAAGAAAATACGTTGGACCTTCACTTGTTAACTGATGAAATGATTGTTCACGACGCCAACGTGGCACCTGATGATTGGTAACAGGTAAACAGGGTCGGGCAGCTATTTTTTCTGCAATACTATCTTCCTCGCTATCTTCTGAGTAAAATAATGTCTTCAACCGTTGCCTCCCCCTCAAACTACGGCCCTGCAAGAGAACCCTGGTAAAAAGTATTTTCTTCTAATACTTTTTCAGTCAAAGTGTTTAGCGTTGTGCTGGGTGTGCGATATCCGATGTATGTTGAGTGATATTTACAAGGTTTGTTTCTTCTGCGCTTTTATTGAAGTTGAAACAACAGAGTTGAAACATTTATTTGTTTTCGCCGCTAAATGTTTAACTATTTTTAAAATAATCTAGATGATAGACTCTATCCGTAACGAGGTTAAACTGTAAAGGACCTACAGCTTAAAGTGGACTATGAACCATGATCCCTGGCCCACACCCCATATTTGACCTATCAACTCTAAGGTTACAATGTAGCCTTTGATCTTCATCAAGTGACCCACTGCTTAGCGAGTGTATATCTGAACCAACAACAAAGTTTGTGCGTGTTTAATGCTTGGCCATAATGGACTATTTCTTAAAATTATTTTTGTAGAGTACGTTGGTTTGATACTGACCAGTTGGGAAATTGATATTAATAATAAAAATCAGTAAATTTCTTTTACTTGACACTTCATTCGTTATGAATTTCTTAGGAATATTAAAGTATGACCCAACTTAGTTCCGTACGATAATAGGATACACTGTTTATTCAAAATTTTTATTGGGCGCCATTAGGTTGTACCATATTGGATTCGTACCGATATTTTGTCAATTTCTATCTGTGCGCCACACTTGAGCATAAACTAAAATAAATTGAAAAACCGTTTTAGCCATTTTTTTAAAATTTTATTAGACCACCATTTTGTTCCGGCATATTGATCGTACGATATCTTTATCAGTTTATCCCTACATCACAGCTAATTTTTGCAATTTCAAGTCAATTGAATAAAAATGATTTTTACCTTATTTGGTCGTCATTTTGTTCTACCATCTTCGCCACCAATTCGCACCACAATTTTACCAGTTTATTTCACTCAAACCTTTATATTACACTTAATTCTTGATATTGAAAATGGTCTAATAAATAGTATTTATGCGGCTTTTTTAAAAATAATTTATATTTAATAATAAATAATACCAGTGTATTCGTATTGATTTTCGTGCAAAATTTGAAATAAATTGGAAAACTAATTTTTTAGTAATATATTTCTTAACATTCTACTAACCGCCATATGGTATTTTTACCAAAATGTTACCAGGTCATCCTCATATGATCCTTAATTTTTGAACAAAATTTAGAGTCAAGCCGGCAAAGTAGTTTTATAGTTATGCCGCGAACTGACAGACGGGCCGGCGGAGTTGAGAAAGCATTTTTTTTACATCTAGAGACCTTAAAACCTGAAAATCTGTAAAAACTTGGGGTGATGATTTTTTGCAACGCAGACACTTCCCTTTTGCAGCTAGACAATCCCTGTATCTGTAATGAGGGATACTGCCGCATCTCTGCATTGTTATCATTTTTCCAATTTCTTTTCACTTTCTTTTTCGTGTGTAACTTTTCTCATTGAAGTTTTTAATTTGTTTGGTCTGTTTCTATAAGAATATTTTCATTTTGTCACTCTGTATATTTTCTCGAAGCTCTTTATTCTGTTCCTTAATTCTTTCAGCTTGTAGAACTTTATCAACTGCCTTTTCTAGTATGAGATTTTCACCTAGTTACAACTGCTGATAATTTGTGGTCTCTTATACCTACCACAGTTTTATCACGTGTAAGCTCATCAACTAAATGCCCTTAGTCTCAGAATTTTGACAAATTTTGTAAATTACCAAGACACCTTCATGTTGTTGGGGTAGATTCAGTTTTGACCTTTCATAAATAATATTCATCTTTCCATCAAAATATATATCAAAAGCTTTCTTTGCATCTTCAGCAATTGATTTACCTTTGCACCCATATGTAAGAAAATATTTGTGATTTGCATATTACTGGAAGTTTCATCTCTAATTGTGTGACGCTCATAGTGAGATATCCACCTTGGCCATTCTACATTATCAAAAGTGAACTTCTATACTGTTGGAATTGAACTGATCGTAATACTACTACTTGCAAAGGGGGCGGTAATCGAGGATGTTGTGGTATTATGCATTTGTAGAGCTGCAACTACTTTTCTCAGCTCTTGCTGTTTCTTGTTTAGTTTATCCACTTCCTCGATCATTTTGAATTCACATTTTGATCACAACAGACGAATGTATTTTGGGTATTTTTGGATCTGTTTAACACCTGACACCATGTATTATGACCATTTGTATTAGTAATATTCAGATTTAATATAATATAGAAGATCCAACAAATTGTTAGTTAACATCAACTTTTATTATTGTCACTGGCCTCTGACATTAAAATATTAGGTTGACAAAAATAGTGTTCTTAGAAGTTGTCACAGCTATTATCCCAAATATTTTTACTTAGGAGAGCCAAACACTTTTCAATTTGACAGTTTGGACATAAATCGTGTTATTGGCGGTTAACCAATCGTTTATCGTGCTTATTATAGTTTATCTTCTGGTTCGATCGTAGATTAGGTCTGACCTTAGATCGGAAGTTTTGTTTATTATTAGCTGCACTTATTATTTCAGGTTTTCCACCTTTTTGGCATTTTGCAGATAAAATTTTCTCCTCCCACTTTTATTCTTCTATAAATTGTGAAATATTATGGCCCCTCTATAATCTTATCGCACTTAGGTATAACCAAAGACCAATCATACTTCGAATAGAAAGTCTATCACATACAAATAAATTAACCACATTAACTGCTCGTGTAGCGATAATTAGAACGCGCGCAACAATATGTGGGCTTTTGGTGTTGCAGGAGCGTCTATTTATTTAGAAATCAGATACACTAAGTCGCGGACTGGGAACTCTGGGCATGGTACGAGGCCAACATCATCAGCCTAGCGCATTGTGCTACGCGGAAATGTCTCGATAGATCGCGACTATACGGACAACAATACAAAGTTGGGATCCATTTAGGTGTTAAGTTATTTAACATTAGATGGATCATCTATTCAAAGTATTATCTGTTACTGTAATCACTGTATTGTCAAAAATATTTGAAAAAATCATTGCATACCGACTTATCACTTTTTTACTAAATATAACATCTTTAGTTACAGTCAGCATGGTTTCCGTAAAAACCACTCTAAAAAATGTATGCGGAATTAGATAGTGATAACTTAGTATGTGCTTTATTTTATGATCTAAGTAAAGCATTTGACCCAGTAGATTATAAGTTTGCAACGGCAAAATTGTATAACTGGGGTGTGAGGGATGGTGTATTACACTGGATTAAATCATTACTGAGTGAACAGTCAATAGTCAAATAACTATAAAGTAAATTTGGGAGTAGCTCAGGGAGCAGTGCTCCCTTAATATTTTTAACATATATTAACGATCTGTCATCCCATATAACATCCTCCTCATTCAAAATTTACTTCGCTGATGATATAGCAAATTATTGTATCTGCTAAAACAGCAGATGATCTGTTAGAGATGATCAATGGTGTGAATCATCAATTAGATGTCTGGTCATACAAATTTACAATAAACTTCCTTCTGCTATAAAAAATATCAAATTTCTTGTTAAATTCAAACACAACTTGAAATGTTTTCTATATCGTAAAGCATATTATACACTAGAAGAGTTCTTTCTTGACAGATTAATGTCTTAGATGGGTTTCGTTTGTGACTTTTTCTTTTTGTCTTATTTTGTATTTATTTTTAATAATTTGTATTGTTGATTTTTAGACCTATTTCATAAATATGTATGGTTAGTGTAGTACTATGATTTCTTTTTTATGTTATAAATGTTTTGTATTTTGCTATTTTATTGTTAGTTTTATGTATAAGTTTTAGTCTGAATGTCAATTATATGTTGATTTTAAAAGACATATAAAGAAATATGAAAAAATATGAATATCAAGCTTGTAATCAAAACTGTTTTCCAATAGATCATTTCATTACGTTCAAAGGCAAAGGCCACTTGATTGAAAGTATTTTTGCTATACAACGCTCCAGTGTGTTTTTTTTCGTAAAGCTTATAGGAGGTTCGTTACCATTTCCTGATATAATTGCTTTGTACTATGTCGCACACTGTATACATACGTATATTGCAGAACTAGTTGTTCGTGTTTGAGCATATACATAATACGCAAATCTCATGTAATTGTGTTGGCTTCGCAAACAACCCTATCGTCTTTGCGTAAACATAGATACCCATGTTACTGCTTTAACACACATCGAGTATCAGCAATTAGTGCAGGCAACAGATTCATATCTGGATAAAGTGGAGGGGATGGATCAAATATTACTGATAGCAGACAGCATCCAAGACCGTCATGGCCGTCAATTTAATTGAATTAAATTTAGGCAAGTTTCATTATAAATAAAAGTCGTTAAATATATATATATATATATATATATATATATATATATATATATATATATATATATATATATATATATATATATATATATATATATATATATATATATATATATATATATATATATATATATATATATATATATATATATATATATATATATATATATATATATATATATATATATGTGTATATGTTTTAGACGATGATTCTTGAACCTCTAATATATATATTTAAATTAATTTTTGTTTTCTTGGGGACAATGTGAAAGTGAATAATGAAAAATCTGTTATTATTTATATTTCTATAATTCGGCCGAATTCAGCCTTTCTCAATGGAATAGTAACAAGACTATATATATAAGATATAGATGCTATTGTAATAATATTTAAAAATTATATATATATATATATATATATATATATATATATATATATGTATATATATATATATATATATATATATATATATATATATATATATATATATATTAGTTTTAGTTGCTTGTAAGGCCAATTTCAAAAACAAAAAAAAAGATGCGACCTACTTGGGAGCACAAGACGACACATCTGTGCAAAATAGAAGAGAACAGAAATATCAATTTGTGTGCGGTTCTTGTCGTAAAAAGTTATGCGGAAGAACTAAAGATAGGAAATTTCTATTTCACCTATGTGTCAAGAAACGACCAAAACATGACGCTCTGTTTGTCTCAGAACAAAGGAGCCATTCTGCTACCGTGGTATCTGCCCCGGCAAGGCTCATCAGGCAGTTTTCTTCGGGGGTATCAGTTTTAAAATCAAAATACCCGAACTGCAGGTTCTGAAACAAACAGAGCGTCATGTTTTGGTTGTTTCTTGACATATATATATATATATATATATATATATATATATATATATATATATATATATATATATGTATATATATGTATATATACTTACTCTGCTTTTCTTGGTAAAATTTATTGCCATGAATGTTGCGTTTCTTTGTTAAACCATCTATTAATATCAAACTTAATATCATAAAAGTGATAAAGATATATTATGTTATCCTTAGTTATAAGCTATAGATTTATTATCATATATAGATCTAAATCTGGGAAAGTTAATGAGATATAATGCTTATATTACACGAACACATTTATAAGTTATGCATTCTATCGAGGTAATAGGCGTATTGTAAAGGCCGGGTCAATTAGTTGATAAATTAAACATAGCCGTGGTTAATCATGCTTGAATATTTTCAATTAAAATAATCGCTAACTTTTATATAAATCATATGCTAGAACGTAAACAGATCCGCTAATGGGTTCATAACAATGTAGACTTTTTATAATTGATACTTAGATTGTGTGACGGTTTATTTTTAGTACGGAACAGGCACTATTATGTATACTATTTATAGAGAAGACCTCCACGGGGATTTCAGATTCATAAATAAACTAAATTGTCGAATTTTATCATTAAAAACACCCTCCTTTATTACTCGACTAAAAAATAAAATCTGTAGTTTTATTAAACACTAAGAATAATTGTTACAGGTATTTCAAATGTTGCGCCACGTTACGTTTGTTCGGGCCCCCTCCTCCCTCCTTCACGTCACACATCATTCTCCTTTCTGAGTGCATATTTTATGAACGGCACCTTGGATGCATAGTTGAAATAAAAGTCATCACTGGATCCTAGAAGCTGGTAAAATAATAACATGTAGATTGAAAGGCTTATTATCAGGTCTAACTACTATTTTCTTAAAAAATGTCCTGAGGTGTAAACTTGTATGGTGTTGGATTGGTATTTTGGTGTATATAGTGTCGTAGGGAAAATTTCATAGACAATATTTTGTGTATGTGTATATATTTCAGTGATCCAGTAGTTCTGGGAGCTTCTGCTTCATATACATATATATTATGTGGGTTGATAAAAAGCATAAAATTGATACCAAGTTGATTCGATCAGATATAAATAGCCAATTTATATTACCATTATAAACGAAACTAACTTACATGTGAACATTTGCCATTATATCCATTATTTATTGGGTTAAATACATTAGTTCCGTAAATTGTTATTACGAGTAGAAAGGCAATTAAATTTAATAGTTTAATGACAGCGCACGATTAAAATTCAATCTGATTAAACCTAATGAAAACGAATCTATTATTATATAATTAAAGTCGCCATTAGCCAAGTTATTAAAGTATAAAATAGTCGCTATTTCCACGACTTGTCATGCATTTTTATCGCCGAACGTTTCCTGCTACAGTAGAAATATGAATTGCTGATAGCAAGAAGAAAAGATTTGTAATTTTAAATACCTCATTATTAAAATTATATGCACCGGCCTAATAAAAAGGAGATAAAACGTTAAAATTGTGAACATACCATGATTATCTTTCTTTTGTTTTGTCTAGCAATGATTAACTCAAAAAATGAAAAAAATTAAAAATTAATTGGTAAAATATTACTTCACTATATTACTATTTTTTAATACGTGACCAACATTTTTTTCTTAGTTTTTTTTATCAATTGATATTCTACATTTTTAAAGATAACTGAAAACTCGACCACATTACTTTTTTTAGTATGTACCTATGAAATAAAATCATTGAATTTGGAGCAGGCTGATAATTTTTTTGGAGTCAAGACCACATTTAGCGCTTCAATGTGTCGACAGTGACCCAACGTAACAGCTTCGTCAACATTTCCGCTCAATTTAGAAAAGTGTTTATCTCTTCCATTTTTTCAATATTCAACATCATTTAGAATTTGGAAGCTATTTAACAAAATATCCATTTGCTTGCCATAGGCAAAAATTGAAGCGAGAGAGCCTGGTATTTAGAATTTTAGATTTTACCATTTAAAAATTTTTGTACAAAAATTGCATAAGTAAGGAAGAGTATTTCACCAAATCACTCTTAAACAATATGACATAACAATAAAGTGCGAGTGGCAATAAAGTTTCCTAATGGAATGAAAATATAGATAAAAATAGAAGAAAAAACTATAAAAAAACTACTTTTGGACGACAGAACCTACACAGTAATCCAAACAGACTCGACCAACAAAATCCAGAGACGGATATCCAACCATATAAACGCATCCAACCTGCCAGCAGAGAAGAAGAAGGTGTTAAGGCCAAGCAGCTCAAGGGTCCCGCGGTTCTACGGACTACCTAAAATACATAAGATTAGTAAATATCTTTCAAATATTCTTAGTAATTTTACAAGAAAAACACACTAATGTATATAGACCTCTACGCACTTTGTAGAGAAAATAAAAGCAATCCAATTAAATCCAAAAGATATCTTAATCAGTTTCGATGTAGAATTGCTATATACGAATGTGCCTATAAATGATTCAATTTCCATAATATCAGATTTATTTCACCATAATAATATTAATAACTCACTTTTAGATGTGATTGACGCATGTCTTTCGTCAACATATTTTGTTTGGAGCATCCATGGGATCGCCCATGTCACCAGTAGTAGCCTATATCTTCATGAAAGCTTTTGAGGTTGAAGCCTAGGAGTCATCACCATTAACAGCGAAATAGCCGCATGGTCCAGAAACCCTTCCCGTGTTTCTTGATCATCTGAATCAGCAACATCCTAATATAACATTTATAATGGAAATTGAATCGGAAGACACGATTTCCTTTCTAGATGTTCTTGTACAAAGGAATCCTTAGGATACTCTGTATATAGAAAACCAACGCATATGAATACATACCAAAATGCAAATTCTTATCATCATCTGGCACAAAAACAATCAGTTATTAATACTTTGGTTTACAGAGCCTTCGCGATTTGTGACTAAAATTCTTTACAATTGAAAAGAGAAACTGACTCAAGCTTTAAGAGGGAATGGACATTTTTGCAAACGGAAGCAGTATATGCAATTGCTTGTTCCAGTTGTGGTGATGTCTATATTGGAGAAATTGGACTATTCATATTGATTCGGCTTAAGGAACATGAAGGTTGTATTAGAAACAAACAAATTATACAATATGCAATATACACCAGCATTCCACTGGACATGTCATAAATGTAAAAGAAATCAAAGTTCTTGCATTGGGATTCTATAAACGGACAATTAAAGAATCTGTTGAAATTTATAGGCATCCTAACAATTTTGTTACAGACACGGGCTTCAGTCTACATCATACGTGGGAACCGATCGTTACACCGGGTCACGGTTCGGGAATACAGGTCGACTATAAATATCTAGCCTAGGTCACTCCGAGGTCATTCAGTGTTCCGATCTCGTGAAGTAAAGCTCCCTGAAGAAGCTTCGTGCAATCGAAGGCGAAACGCCGAAAAGTGATTCCATTTTGACACGATATAATCCGAACAACCATGATCCCTTAAATAATGTAGTATCTAAAATGTACTTATTTTTCTTAAGACGATTTTTAAAGAAGAATTGCATAAGTACTAGGCACAATTTTGAATTTCTTTTGTAATGAATAATGTGTAATACACAATACATTGAAATAAAAAAAGTATCTGACATCGAATGTATATATATATATATATATATATATATATATATATATATATATATATATATATATATATATATGTTGTATGCCAAAAACGATTTGCGTGATTAATATGGTCGACAGACTCTTTTAAGCAATTTAAGTTGAAAACAAGCTTAATAGACGTGAAACGAACACTAATTATAGTTCTAAATGCAGATCGTAGGACTTTTGATACCGCCTGATGTTTACCTAATTGTTCGGCAATTCGCAATGCGGCGACGGGTTCGTACGGGTTTCTCCCTAGTTACGGCATTTCAGTTTTTTATATCGTGTATAAACCATAGAAATCAACTCACAATTAAAAGAAAATATTTAACTAAAAATACAGTAACTCCTTCGGTAACTCCCAAGGATTAAAAGGACAGAGGGAATTAGTTTTAAGAGAGTCGTTCTTGACAAAAGTTTTGATATTACAAAAAATAGGATTTGTCGAAATGTGTATTATATATGGTAATCGAAAAACTAACAAAACAGAAATTCCGCTTAAAAGTCAGCTACATACTTTTTAGCATAGTATACGATAGCTTTCACAGTCATTTGAGAAATCATGTCTTTTTGTGTTTTCGTGTCAAATCGGAATTACTTTCTTCATCTGTAATCAGTGTAATATGCTATTTTACCAAATACATAAATTGTTTAGCCAATATTTTAAACACCTTTACAGGGCGATCTAATTCTTATCTAAAGAACTCCAAAAATTTTGCAGAGGAACTTAAATATTTTAAATTCGATCCCAGCGATATTTTAATCAGTTCTGATGTAGAATCCCTGTATACAAATGTGCTTATTGACGATCCAACTTCTATACTTTCAAAGATATTTTAATATAACAAAAACGTACTCATTATGAGCAAACCTCGGGCATGGTCATGGGATTTCCGCTATCTCATGTGGCATAAAGCATCTTTATGGAAGCTTTCGATGTCGATGATTCTTCTGGAATATGGATATATGGAGAAGAAAATCTCACTAATATAAAATTTAGTATGAAAATTGCTCGGGAAATTGGGTCGTGATGCAATTCCCCTTCCTTGATATGTTAATACCAAAAGAAAGAGAACGGCACTCTAGCTCATTCTGGTTACAGGAAACCGACCCATACGAAAAGAAACTGACTGAGGCCTTAAAATTAAACGGATATTGCACTTAATATATTAGGATTTCGATTAGATATTACAACAATCTTAGGCCTCAGTTCAGTTTTATCTGTTATACAGAGTACAACTGATTAAATTGCAAGAATTCTTGGGCGGTGTAACAGTTGAACTTTGGATTAAATACACAGAAACAACAAAACAATACACCGTGACCCCAACCACCTTGCACTCCGAAAATTACTACTCTTCGTCTGTTGGTTTCGGAAACAAGGTGTTTGATTTAAAAATATGCTGTCCAAGAATGTCACTTATGTCAGTCATATTGGTTAGGTTTATCGATGAACGTCTTTTACGAGTTTTTTGTATGTTGTAGTTTTAGTGTTAGTTAGTGCTTAGAGCTTAGACAAATGTAGTATTAGATATAACTTGACTGTAGAAATAAGTAAAGTAATCCGTTAATAAATAAAGTTTGGCTTATTCACAGAATTAAACAGATTATTTCCTGTTGTACAATTTCTAGTTGTAGAACAATATTATGTTTAATATATATTGTTTTAATTAAAAGTAACTTATTTCCAAAATAAAAAAGCAGATTGTTATTTTATTACCTTTTGTCCTCGTCCATCTATGAAATATATATATATATATATATATATATATATATATATATATATATACATATACATGTATATATATACATATATATGTATATGTATATATATATATATATATATATATATATATATATATATATATATATATATATATATATATATATATATATATATATATATATATATATATATATATAATATACATATATATGTATATAAATATACATATATATGTATATATATATATATATATATATATATATATATATATATATATATATATATATATATATATATATATATATATATATATATATATATATATATATATATATATATATATATATATATATATATATATATATATGTATATATATATATATATATATATATATATATATATATATATATATATATATATATATATATATATATATATATACATATATACATATATACATATATATATATATATATATATATATATATATATATATATATATATATAATGTGTTTTCATTCCGGGTGTACATCCGTTCACTACTGTCGTTCTGAAAAGAACAGTTTTGCTGACGTTTCGCCAAAATCACATTTGGCATTTTCGAAGCTTTCTTTCTCGCGTCCGGATTCCTTGATATGTTAATACCAAAAGAAAGAGAACGGCACTCTAGCTCATTCTGGTTACAGGAAACCGACCCATACGAAAAGAAACTGACTGAGGCCTTAAAATTAAACGGATATTGCACTTAATATATTAGGATTTCGATTAGATATTACAACAATCTTAGGCCTCAGTTCAGTTTTATCTGTTATACAGAGTACAACTGATTAAATTGCAAGAATTCTTGGGCGGTGTAACAGTTGAACTTTGGATTAAATACACAGAAAAAACAAAACAATACACCGTGACCCCAACCACCTTGCACTCCGAAAATTACTACTCTTCGTCTGTTGGTTTCGGAAACAAGGTGTTTGATTTAAAAATATGCTGTCCAAGAATGTCACTTATGTCAGTCATATTGGTTAGGTTTATCGATGAACGTCTTTTACGAGTTTTTTGTATGTTGTAGTTTTAGTGTGTTTTTCAGTGCTTAGAGCTTAGACAAATGTAGTATTAGATATAACTTGACTGTAGAAATAAGTAAAGTAATCCGTTAATAAATAAAGTTTGGCTTATTCACAGAATTAAACAGATTATTTCCTGTTGTACAATTTCTAGTTGTAGAACAATATTATGTTTAATATATATTGTTTTAATTAAAAGTAACTTATTTCCAAAATAAAAAAGCAGATTGTTATTTTATTACCTTTTGTCCTCGTCCATCTATGAAATATATATATATATATATATATATATATATATATATATATATATATACATATACATGTATATATATACATATATATGTATATATATATATATATATATATATATATATATATATATATATATATATATATATATATATATATATATATATATATATATATATATATATATAAATATACATATATATGTATATATATATATATATATATATATATATATATATATATATATATATATATATATATATATATATATATATATATATATATATATATATATATATATATATATATATATATATATATATATATATATATATATATATATATATATATATATATATATATATATATATATATATATATATATATATATATATATATATATATATATATATATATATATATATATATATATATATATATATATATATATATATATATATATATATATATATATATATATATATATATATATATATATATATATATATATATATATATATATATATATATATATATATATATATATATATATATATATATATATATATATATATATATATATATATATATATATATATATATATATATATATATATATATATATATATATATATATATATATATATATATATATATATATATATATATATATATATATATATATATATATATATATATATATATATATATATAATGTGTTTTCATTCCGGGTGTACATCCGTTCACTACTGTCGTTCTGAAAAGAACAGTTTTGCTGACGTTTCGCCAAAATCACATTTGGCATTTTCGAAGCTTTCTTTCTCGCGTCCGAATAGGAACGAATAGAAATGAGTTTCTATATATATATATATATATATATATATATATATATATATATATATATATATATATATACATATATACATATATACATATATACATATATACATATATATTTATATATATATATATATATATATATATATATATATATATATATATTATCTCTTGCAAAAAATGAAAGAACTTTTAATATAAATAATATATAAATATTTTATTCATATTCGAACTTTTTCTGTGTATCAAAAATGAAAAGATTCTCCAAAAGTTGATACGGTTTTCAGACAATTCTCAAAGAAAGTAAAAATTTTTTCAAAACCATAAACCATTTAGAGCGACGTGGAACATGGAAACTAAAGAGAACTTTAGAATACGTGCACATGTGGCTCTGCAAAATTTTACTTAGATTTCTCTCTGTATTTTTCAACTAGAGGCAATGCTTCAACTGAGGCGTGCCTTGTTGTTGGGGAGGGGGCAGAAGAAGAAATAAACAGACTGAAAAAAAAAAGTCTAGGCTTTCGTATTGATAATAAGAATAAAGGATATATGACTTTTTTATTATAATAATTTCAGTATAATTGTTTATCTAATATTATATCGAAAAACCCACTGTCCGCAGTAGTCAATAGGACACAATGAATATAATAAACGGTACGAAGATGCTTTCATCAGTCTCGGGATATTATGAAGGACAGACTATAGAGTCCGATGAAATCATCAAGAACCCTTTCAATAGAAACGAGTGCTGCGTGCTATATCATGGCGAAAAAACTAATCATGGCAGTGAATCATGCTTCTGTGAGCACAGGTCGGATATAAATACTTAAACTCGGCCAACTGGATCTCAATCTGATTTAATGTCTTAATATCGTGCACTGAAGATCATTTAAGCTGCCTCGTGTAATCGCAGGCGAAACGTTGGAAAGTAATTTCAATTTGACACGGTCTATACTTAAAAATTCTAATTTGTAATACCTTATTTTATAGTAAAATATAAATACTTTTTTTACGGTTTTAGTGTTTATACGGTCTTATTCAAAATGCAATGAAAAAAAATTATATGCATTTATTTTTAAGATGTCACAAATTATTCCTGTTTGGGAATTGACGTGTAAGTATTACAAGTCGTTTCACTCGGAAATATCAAGCGATGTCGGCCACGAGCTAACATTTCTCTAATAGCGTACGTAGTTAAAATGTAAGAAATACCAACCGACACTTTAGGCTCGAATTAGACTCAACAAACGTAAGAGGAACATTAATTAAAGTTTTAATTAGTAGAGTTGAGAACACCGCCTCGCCGATAATTAACTGTCTAATTAACCGGGAGGTTGTGAGACGGGGACCGCCGACGCTGCGATTAGGCCTAAGCCCGTATCAGACGAATATTTAACGGCTTCTTGGCTAATTGCAGGCAGCTATGTCACACACAGTGGCGGATAAATATTAAATGTAATTAAATAATAACCTATAAATCGTTCCGAAAATTACAACTTTTTATATTACGAGGGTTGATGTCTATGTACGTGCTCATCAATGCTTCTTTTTTCTTCTTTAGTTCGTTATATCAATACTTAAATTTGGTTGGATTGACACAAGGGAATCGGCTACAACATTTCGGTCTTTATGATCCTCTTGCTTGGAATTCTAAATTGCTTGTTCTTGTTAAGGGTTAAAGATTCTGAAATTAAATGTTTGATCAGGGCATATTGAAAACAATACTGCTAGAAAGCTACTAAATAAGTTTCGAACGAATCCGGCTCGCTCTAGCGTGTGGGAAATATATCGCTCATAGTTGGGAATAGACACGCGGTATCAAGTTTTTACCCCACGCCGTTCTCATGGCGGGTGTCACGTCAAGTCAGACCCCACAGTATTTTAAAGATGGCTCCTTTAAAGTTTTCATCAGGAGACGTCGAAAAATTAATAAATTATGTTACAGGGTAGCCAGCTTTGTATAATGCAGAAATAAAAGATTACTAAGATAAATATAAGAGATGCAGCGTGGAAAAAATAGCCAGTGGACTAGGAAAACTTAGTAATTATTTAGTTACAAACATTTAAATTTCAGTTTTTTTGGCAAAAAGAGATTTTTATGTCCCTTATGTCTTTCAGTTAATAATTAAAGTTGATGTTTTATTCTTAAGACATGAAACTCTTATATATATATTTTTACGCATTTTGTATAATAGGTATATCTGAATATAAAACATTATATTTTACTTTAAAATAAAAATATTATCCGTACGCAAATGACAAAATTGGTAAATTTCCTTTATCTGTAATTTCCCTGGCTATGAATATTTCGTTTAATTAGCAATAGTGAAGTGTTACTCGAGGTGTAACCCAATTTAGTACCGTACGTAGTCATTTGTTACTTTATTATATAGTGAGTTAAATTACATTTAACTTAATGTTTTTTCAAATATTTTCTTCAACCATATTGGATTCGTACTAAATAGTTTCAACCTATGCCATACGTGATTTTTGGACCATAATTTAAAATAAGCTGAATAAGTATATTAATTTTTTTAAGAAAGCTTCTTTGTTGGGTCATATTGAATTCGTCAGTTTATTCCTATATTACGGAGTATATTACAGTTTAGTAAGAACTTTTATCATATATCACCATCATAATATCACCTTTAAGTAAAAAAAAAGGGAGTTCTTGCAGAAATTTTCTAATTATACCATTCATGAGACTTTATAGGAGCCAAAAGAAGTATTTTGTGAATATATCATATTTCAGCTAAAAGAAAGTTGAGCCAATAAATGAAATGTATAGATATGTCGCTCGGATTAATATTAAATTCGCCCAAGAATGTCTTCAAAAGCTAGGTTCCTTATAATCGGTGATATATTTTAGCAAAAGCTCGAAGCCGAGTGGCAAACCACTGAGGAAGTCGGTGTACAAAGGGAGGAAGTATTGAGAAAGTACCGAAGGTATCGAGGAGGTACGAGAATTTTAGAGGACGTGTGGGAAGTATCGAGGAAGTACAAGGAAGTATTAAGGAAGTTTAAGGAATTATTAAGAAGGAAAATAGGGGACTTCCCTATCCGGAATATCGCAGCCCACGGCTTGCTGCAAACCTAGTATTTTCTCGATACAACTTTATGAAGAAACTACGGCATAAAACATATACCTATTCCTTGTTAAGTAATTACTATCTTCCTACGTTCTTAACATTTATTTGGATAGTTTTCTTATCTCAGTCTTTTGCTGGTTGTTTAAAGTCATTAGTAAGGTGATTTAGAAATGTTTTTTTAAATAAGTATTGCCACCACGAAACATCCCGATTACCAGTGTAGCCGAAAGGCATAAATCTAATTCGTTATCCTTTTTTTCGCGTCTTACACTTTTGTGTGTTAAAAAATATAAAAAAAAGAAACCTGGGCGAACCAAAACCAGAGTTCAATTATTAAAACACGATTAAATACAAAATAATGTATCTTGATAAAAAATAGAGATGTGTTGTTCGTGAATGATTCGTTCACAATTATCGAATCTTGAGAAAGACCCGTGATTGACTCGGTCTCGCAATGTGATCCTTTAAATCTTATGACCCGAAACTCAGAATCCTCTTCTGCGTGCACTAGTGTGCAACTTTAAAATTATTACATAGCCTACTGCCTACTTAATATTGCCACATCAATTTTTTAAAATTATCTGAATAAAATAAACGAAAAAACGTCACGTCTTAATATTGTCAATCAATCAATCTGATCCTAATAAAGAAAGCGATACATCTCGACTCGATACTCGATGATATTTCGATTTCCATCATAATAGAGGCTAATCAAAGCAAAGCACAGTAAAGCAGTCATATGAACGAATCATGACCAACGGGTCATTCTAATGATTGGTGGTGAGACACAGTTCACGAAAATCAACCGGGTCTTCCCAACCCGAATAAAAAAATCTGCTCATAAAAAACAACGACTGAATCGCTTCTATATATGATACATACAAAACTCCAATATTTTTGATTCAATTTACTAATTTACATGGTAATTTTCATTTGTTTGAGTCAGTATTACGCCGGTGAACAGCGGTAAGTTATTACTTTTTATGCCACACTATTAAGCAACCGACTACACACCTGTACGAGGAAGTAATGCGGATGTACGTGAAGTTTCAAGGGATATAGAGGAATTATTTGCACAATGAGTGTACAAGATTTATGACAGGGGTTTGCCCCCTCGCTCGAAGACGTGTAATGCGGCTGACATTTTTCTAAATTTGATTGGTTGTTTATATGTAGCGAAAAATAATCACCTAACTCTGCATCTGAACCGACCATATAAGGTACCTAAATTTCAAATAGATCTTACAGAGAAGATGTCAGGCTGGCTAGTAATTTCAATGATACCCGATTTAAAAATTAAATAGTTTGCCAGTGCTCGTGTTAAAACGAATGTTAAAGCCATCAAAGCGTAAGTGATGAGATATAAAATTTTCACATAAACTGGAAAAATTTCACAGAAAACCAATTTTAATTTACATCACGCTGGAATGAAACTGTAAATGGATTAACGGGTAATACATCGATTAGGTCGGTGCCAACTTTGGAAAAAATGTTACTATAGATAAATTCATTATTATAGACTAGCGGTCAATTATTTGATAAAACTAAAAAAAGTTTTTTTATTTGTTATTAGTTTGATATAATTTTTTGTGTATGTTAAGTTTTTAGTTTAAATTGTGCGGGTGAAATATTATGCATGGATTTTAAATAAAGCTCTCTATATGAATCTAAATTTTCTTCATTCTAATCGAACAAAATGATGCTTCAGATTTGAATGCACAGATTTTAAATTCGCCAATATCGTGTAAGCAGTAAAGGAGATTAAAAATGTGAAATAACTCACCCAACATAAATCTACGCTACGAAACAGATTTATTAGAAGTCCCCACTAATAAAAATGTTGCAAACGAGAAAAACAGTATGAAAAACCTTTGAAATTTTAATGGAAAACATGTTAACACATCCATTCCAATGATACCCTAGGAATAAAATCCTTGAAAAATAAATAGCCGCTGTTGTAGCTTTTTTTTCGAGTCCCGGCTTTCGCTGACGAGTGTTTGCTTAGCTTTGCGCAAACATTGTGTTCTCTGTTTGTTTTTCCAGTTCAGTGCAAGCTCGATTTTGCCAGTGCAGTATGTGCTGTGTTTTTACTTGTAATTGACAATTAAAACGGGAATCCCTCCGTTCCGAAAAGCAAATACATGTCTTTAAAGCAACTACAATACAAAAGATGTAAAAGCAAAATCTTTGAATTACCTTCGTTTATTCTAAAAATAGGGGTAGGTTTTTTGTGCGAAAGATATTTCCAACATATATCAGAATAGGCCACACCTGTGTACTGCCGAAAATTTAATATTGATAATGTATACAAATAGTGGCTCTACAAAATATTAATAATAGTAGTCTTAATCATTTTGCTTGACATACATCTTGAGCGTAGTTCGCGTTCGCTCAAGAATGGATAGGGATTCTCATTAATTGTTATTAATGCAATATATCTTGTTTTGATACACATGGATATTTTGTTATATAGGTTGATTGGTATAAGCCGGAGGAGGATTGTGAACCGCAGTCGCAGTTCAGCTGCCAGTGGTGTAGTTAAGATTTTGTTCCGGTGGGAGGGGAGGGTCTGAGCACGTACTGTTGTTGACAAAAAAATAAAAGATCAGGGGATCAACCTCCGAAATTGTGAAAAATCTAAATTATATGTTGTGCGCGCGTTTTTCTTATAAAGAAAAGACCGGCAAGTTTACTGGTAATTGTTCTATTGACTGACGTTACATAGTTTGATCTTAAACTAAGTATAGTATGGAATGACCGACCGTTGCGGTTATGAGTGAATACTTCACGATTAACCCTCTGTCGCTTAAGAGAGTCTCTCACGTACTGTCCTAAAAAAGTGACACAATATTGTTTATAATAAAAAAGTTCGTTGGAAAAATCGGTAAAACTATTAAGATTATAAAAGCCGTTGATTTGTATCAGCAGTTTTGAGAAATAACAGTCAACGGTCGTCGGTCCGTTAATAACCGTAAATATGCACAATATAAGTAAAAAGTATTAATTTCTACATTTCCTCCCCTCTCTTGACATATTATTTATGTCAATTAAAGACATAAGCAGTTAAAATCCTAAAAAATCTAATTAACGTTAAAACTTATAAAAAAAAATAAAATGCAATAATAATAAATAATTACTTCAATACATTAAAGAGCGTTATTTATAGGGCTAATTGATAAAATAACTAGTTTACAAAGTTAAACAAAGATGGAAAAATTAACAATTAAATGAAATTTTAACGCGTCCTCGTTCGCAATTAACTAACTACACCCACAACTTCACATCTCTGGAGGGACAGCTTCGCTGACAGGAAGGACAGGAGGAATGTCCTCGTTACCTGGGAGAATGTCCTCATTGACAGGAGGACCAGCTTCGCTGACTGGAAGAATGTCCTTATTAACAGAAGGACCAACCTCGTCGATAGGAAGAACAGCGAGTTTTCGAATTGACCTTGTGAAAACTCCATGGCTGGTACGTACGTCAGCTACCCGTACAAGACCATCGGCACCAGGGAACACCCTCTGGACACGGCCCATTTTCCATTTCATAGGGGGTAGGTTATCCTCAAAAAGAAGTACGAGAGTACCAACTGTAATGTCAGGAACTTTTTGGCACCATTTTTGTTTAGGCTGAAGTTGTGACAGGACCTCCAGGCTCCAACGTTTCCAATAATGCTGTTTTAGTTTCTGGATTCGTTCCCAACGGCTCAGCCTAGATTCTGCCACCTCTGTGTACGTGTGTTCGGGCAGCTCCGTCAAACTTTCTTCGATAAGAAAGTGGGCGGGGGTCAGCACTCCAAAGTCGAGTGGATCGTTGGAGATTGGCGACAGTGGGCGAGAGTTGACAATAGCCTCAATCTGGGCGGTAAGGGTTACTGCCTCTTCAAAGGTTAAATTAGCATTAACTACTATTCTTTTAAAATGAAATTTAGCAGATTTTACTAGTCGCTCCCAAAGACCTCCAAAGTTCGGGGAACGCGGTGGTATAAATTTCCATATTATATTTTCTTGAGAGAAAAAGGTTTTTAACGGATTCTGATTTTCACGAATAAAATTTGCAAAAATGTTATCTATTTGTCTTTTCGCCCCTATAAATGTTTTCGCATTATCACAGTAAATATGAGATACTTTACCGCGTCTTGACATAAATCGTTTAAGGCAGTTAATAAAACATTCAGTTGTTAAATCTCCCACAACCTCTAAATGAATTGCCTTCGTAGTCAAACAAACAAATAATGCAACCCACGCTTTTGAAATTTTTGTACTTCGTTTACCCCCATGCTTAATGTTTATAGGTCCAAAATAGTCCGATTTTCAAAAAGGGCCTACCCGGAGTAATTCTGTCTGTTGGAAGATCTCCCATTTTCTGGTCCGCTAAAATAGGACTAGCGCGGAAACACGTGATACACGAATGGATTACCTTTTTACCTCATTTTTGGCTCTTAGAGGCCAATATCGCGTACGTAGCGATGACAATGTTTGAGTTATTCCGGCGTGCAATAAAGAAATATGCTCTTTTTCTATTAGTAATCGAGTTACGCAATGTTTTGTCGGTAATATGATAGGGAACTTTCTGTCGAAGTTCAACGGTGAATTACGTAATCTACCTCCTACTCTTATTAAATCATTTTTATCGATAAATGGGTCGAGATTATATAGTTTACTATTTTTATTAACCTGCTGATTACTTTTAAGGCACATATATTCTTCAGAAAATTGGTGTTTTTGTACTAAATGCATAATTTTATAGTGAGATTCATTAAGCTCATATGTAGATAATATATCTATACGTTTGTTAGTTTTATTACGTAAATTATACATAAATCTAAGACATAAAGCTAAAATGCGTTGTAACTTTGTGAAGGATGAATATTTATTAAGTAAGCAAAATTCTTGTTCGGGTTTAACCATTAATGAGATTTTTCGCTTTTCAAGAAGCGAGTCATCAATATTTGAACGAAAGTCGGCCAATTTAAATGGTCGTATTTTAAAAAATCCGGACCTTTCCAATACAGCTGACTGTTTATTTGTTTAGGATAAGCTCCTCTAGACAGAATGTCTGCGGGATTGTTTTTGCTTTCAATATGATTCCAATCTTTGATATTAGTTAAACTTTGTATTAATGAAACTCTATTAGCTACATACACTTGCCACGTGTTGGCAGATGCACTTAGATAATGTAAAACTATCATTGAGTCTGTAAAGAAATATTTTTGTTTAAAATTTAAGTTTAGTTCCCGAGATACGGAGTCCGCTAATTTAGCTGCAAGTACCGCTGCACAAAGTTCTAATCGGGGGAGAGACACAACTTTGAGAGGGCTTACCCGTGATTTACTGCACATCAAATGTGTTTCAAAATTATTTTCACCTATTTTGGTTCTAATATAAACTGCGGCACCATAAGCCTTAAGAGAGGCATCACAGAACACTACAAGATCGGTTTGTAAATCGGCCTTTGGAATTAGTTTTCGAGGAATTGTCAATTCGTCGAGGTGTTTTAGTTCACCAACATACTTCAGCCATTGGTTTCTAATGTCCTGTGGGACTGGATCATCCCAATCTAATTTTAATGCCCACAAGTCTTGCATTAAAATTTTTGCTTTCGTCACGACTGGAGAAATAAGACCTATAGGGTCATAAATTTTGGCGATAGAACTTAATATTATTCGTTTTGTCAAAATAATATTGTTAACTTCTGGAATTTGTATTTGATAGCTTAGAACATCCTTACAAGGATCCCATAATAATCCTAGAACCTTGGAAATTTCCGATTTGTCGAGGTTTACCTTTTGTTTTGGGTTAGAAATCGCTGAGTCCGATATTACATTTGATACATTACTGTTCCACTTTGCTAATTTAAATCCTCCTTGATCTAAAACTTCGCTCAGCTGATCTCGCATATTTTGACCTTCCTCAACACTTGCGGTCCCAGTCAATATGTCGTCTGTAAAGCGATCGTTCATCAAAGCGCGAGCAGCGAGAGGGAATTTATTTTTTGCTTCTAATGCTAGTTGTTGGATGCATCGAATTGCTGTATATGGAGAGTTTGTTAGTCCGAATACGAGTCTTTTAAGTCGTAGTATTTTCACGGGCTCGAACTCGTTAGGTCTCCATAGTATAAGTTGGTATTGTGTGTCTTCTGGGTCAACTTTTATTTGCACATTTTTTCCATGTCGCAAGATAAAACCACTTGGTGTGTACGGAACCTTATCAATATAGCAAAAGAGTCATTTTGTAGATTTGGACCAGTCATTAAATTATCGTTTAGACTTAGCCCGTTGCTTGATTTAGCGGAACCGTCGTACACTATACGGATTTTTCCACCTTGTGAGTTTTGTTTATAAACACCTGAGTGTGGTAAATAAAAGTTTGTCTCACTAATATCCTTAGAAGTGATTTCTTCTAGATGGTCGTTTTCCAGAAGTTCGAATATCGCTTTATTGTAGGTTTCCTTGTAGTTGACATCCCTTCTGAATTTTCTTTCCAGAGATAAAAACCTCCGCATTGCATTCTGCGATGAGTCACCTATATTAATTTTATTTTGTTTAAATGGCAATTTTATTATAAATCGTCCATCTTCTGGATCACGTCGATATGAATTCTCGAAGTGTTCTTCGCACTCAATTTCTTCCGCAGACCAGTTGTTATGTGTGGCGTCGATTTCTTCCTGAATCCAAAAGCGTTCAATCAGATTCTTCAACTCGTCTTTTGGGTTACTTTTAACAGCTAAATTAGAGGACATAACCGTATTACATCCGCTATTTTCGTAGGCACCTCCTACTACCCATCCTAGTAAGGACTTCGAAAGATATAAATTAGGGCTTGACAATTTTATTCTACCGACGCTCAGAATATCCCAAAATACTTCTGCTCCTAGCAATAGATCTATGGGACCGGTTTCGTTAAATTGAGGGTCAGCCAATTCTATATTTTTAGGAATTTGTAATACATTTTTGTCAACGGATTCCGTAGGGAGATTGGCCGTAACAGTTCTCAAAATATAACAGTCGATTGATTTTCGAAAAGGGTGATGCATCGAACGCAAATTAATTCTAGAAGTTTTTACGGTATTGCTACATGTATCGTTAATACCCGATATTGTTAAATTTGTTTTATTGGTTTTTAATTTTAGAAACTCACATACTGATTCAGACAAGATATTTATTTGTGAACCTCCATCTAGTATGCAGCGAAATTTGTGGAAAACTCCGGAAGAGTCTTGAATTAAAACAATCGCGGTAGACAATATAACCTGAGTTTGCGGTAAAGCTGTGCAATGACTTGCAGCCATATTATTGTTTGAATATCTAGAACCGTGTAATAAAGTATGATGACGAGACCTACATATATGACAGCTCGAGGATTTACATTCGGATAATAAATGATCGGGTTTTAAACAGTTTATACAAAGATTGCGTTTTTTAACTTCATTATTTCGATCTTGAACCGTCAAGCGTAAGAATTCGTCACATTTGTTTATTAAATGAGGCCTTTTACAAAAGTAACACGATAAGCCTCCCGTCGCGGCGTTCGTAATACGATACTGATGTACATTTCTATTTACGATAACATATTATTACTACTTTGTTGCTGTTTTTCTTTGTGATCTTGTTTAGAATTTTGATTTAAAGATTCCAAAACTACTCGTTTTTTTTCTAAAAATTGTATTAACTGTTCTAAAGCTATAGGGTTTGAATCTAGGGTATTTTCGAACTCGCGTTTTGTCTGGTAATCTAATTTATTCATAATTATTGTGACTAGCATTGCGCCCCATGTTTCTACAGGTTGTTTCAAAACTTTTAGCGCCTCCAAATTATTACTTATATCGTCGATAAGTTTTTGTAATGATTCCGCAGAACATTTTCCGATCTCAGGAGCACTTAAAATAGCTTGTACGTGACTTTGTATAATTAGACGCGTATTCTTATACCGTTTTTGGAGAGTAGTCCACGCAGAATTATAATTATCGCTAGATATAGATAAAGACTCTATTGCACGAGAGGCTTCACCTTTTAAACATGACTTTAAGTAGTGAAATTTTTGACAATCGTCAAGAGATTGATTATTGTGAATTAAGTTTTGAAATGCATCGTAAAAAGGTAACCATTCGGTATATTTCCCTGAAAATGCAGGTAGATTAATGACAGGTAATCGTACGTTGAACTGAGGAGTCGATTGATTTGTTACATTTGGCATGTTATTTTGAATATTGACCTGATTAATGGGAGAACTTTGTTCAAATAAATTTTGCAACAGTGACAAGACGGAATGCCAAGTTGCTGAGAAATTATTTATTTCATCCAAACATGACTTTTGAATATCGGACGAACTATCCTGATCATCAGCTGCTAGTTCGCAGCATGCAATGTCAAGACTAACGGTATCGAATTCCTCGCGAATTTTGATCATTTCATCGATGCGATTTTTTAATTCGCGCGGGTCTTTGCTAGCAGAAAATTGATTTGCGAATGTCTCGATATTTTGAACTTGTGATTTTATCACTTCTTTTTTAATTATTAAACGTTTCAAATGTGCGAGCGACGTCATTTTGTTTGATTCGAAAAAATACTCGAAAGAACAATAGTTAACACTAAAATAACAATTTTTGAAAAAGCAAATTCCACTTACCGAAGATTAAAGCTGCTGTAGACACAACTCCGTTCCTGGATAAACTCTCCGTTGATTGACTTCGTAAGTGGTGCACTTTTCGTAGGTATGTAGATCTTCACGTTCAATGAAGAAGTTCTGATTTGCTTTTAGCACCCGGTACTCGTTTTCCCGGATCCGGCTCGAAGGACCAAATGTGCGCGCGTTTTTCTTATAAAGAAAAGACCGGCAAGTTTACTGGTAATTGTTCTATTGACTGACGTTACATAGTTTGATCTTAAACTAAGTATAGTATGGAATGACCGACCGTTGCGGTTATGAGTGAATACTTCACGATTAACCCTCTGTCGCTTAAGAGAGTCTCTCACGTACTGTCCTAAAAAAGTGACACAATATTGTTTATAATAAAAAAGTTCGTTGGAAAAATCGGTTAAACTATTAAGATTATAAAAGCCGTTGATTTGTATCAGCAGTTTTGAGAAATAACAGTCAACGGTCGTCGGTCCGTTAATAACCGTAAATATGCACAATATAAGTAAAAAGTATTAATTTCTACATATGTTAGTGGAATTATACCTTTCCTTAATATGTCAAGAGCTACAGAGGGATGTTCAGATCCCCTGGACACCCCCTAAATACGCGCAATAACCCATAAATAAAACTTGCCGGATCGCAATTCTTAAGCACCCAAATTTGACCATGCACAAAGCTTATGAAAAACCAGCTTTAGTGACATTCGCTGATGTTTTATAGTTGTAGACACCCTGAATGAAAGTTACTATGGACACCTCAAAATCGTTTAAGTCGTTTTAGAAATATAGCCCTCCGAGAAGCCCTTTACAGAAAAATCAAAAAATACAGAAAATATTTTATTTAAGCTCGTATACCAGCGAGTATACCAGGAAGATTTGATTAGGGTAACTTTGTTTCAGCCCTATTAAGATTGCTAAAATATATTTCGATATTTTAATCTAAAATATTCAGAGTGTCTACGAATGGGGTTTACAAAAACACAAATTCTCCAACAAATGAAACAAAGAATAATTTTTCCAGTTTCATAAAAAAAATTCTGTCAAGAAATGATCTTTTCACGTTGAGAAACTTTATATTTTTGTAGACTTTAGTCGGTTAAACTCACTTTATTTGCAATTTTAGGATAACAAATTACACCATATACCTACCGCGTTTTTGGGATATCTTGAGTAAATAAAAATATAAAAAACGAATTTTTGATAACCAAGTATTTTTCCATTTATGATTTTCTTCTGCCAGTAGTCATTGAAACAACTGTTCTATGTAACTTTTATTTTTCTAAAACGGCAAATAAAGTAAGTTTAACAAACTAAAATGTACAAAAATTAAAATTTCTGAAAATTTAAAGTATGTTTCTTAGCAGGCAACATTTTTTATGAAGAATGGTCCGTTTGTCCCTTGATTTTACCTATTTCAAAAGAGGTAAAAAAAGCAATCCTTATCAAATCTTGCTGATATATTAAAAATAATATTTTAACTATATTTTGCACTACTAAGCTTTTTTAAAAAGGGTCATTCGGAGGGCTGTATTTCTAAAACGGCTTGTACGATCTTGACGTGCCTAGGGTATCCCAAGTATCACATCTAATCATATATGGACTAAAATTCTGTGATATTGGCTAATATCCCTGGCTAATTAGCTAAAATGGCTAGCCAAAATAACATTCTATTACAGTATAAAAACGGAAATATGGCTAAAGTGGGAAATAATAATTTGGCCATAATGGGGTAAAAATGGCCAATTGGCAATTATACGACCCCTCTCTTTTAATTTTATGGTTGGGTTTATTAGCTACTTTTTGACTTCAAAATCGAGCTTTTTTAGCTGAATTCTGACTTGTTTTTTAGCCGAAATATGAGTAACATTTTTTTCCGAAATGTAGATAACAAATCATGGTTTGACGGTTGGTAGGAACAAAAAAACACTGCGAAAGAACTTTTACTGTTAACAGAATCTAAGAAAGGCATGTAAAACACGCGCCCCTTCTTGAAACTAAAAATTTCAATTTCTACAAATATTTTTTTTTATTTTTTAGTTTGGAAATGTATTTTACTAAGAAAATTGATTAAAGGGTTCATGACGTAAAAAAAACATGCGTGAAAATGCGTATTTATAGTTAGAAAGAATATGTTTGTTTAAAGTGGTCAAGTAATGGCTGCTAGGAAATTAGTTTAATTTTAATTTCAATCATGACGGATCATAAAAAGCTTTGGGCTATTTTTTAAGCAAATATTCTTTCAAATTGGCCACTTTGTAAGCAAATATTTATCAAATAGCAATAATTTTCAAATGTAGCAACATTTACTAAAAATTTGCCCATAAAAATGCCTACTTGGTTTGCTTTTAGTACTCGCTAAAAAATGGCTAATTTAAAACCCAGGAGCCAGCGAAACAAAATTAATTACGACGATTACCCCAAGATGGCGTTTTTCTATGATATGTGGTGGAATATTTAATATTTTTATTAGACATTTTGCACGGTAAATACTTTATATTTCGTTTTTCGAAATATATCTTCAGTTTGGTTAAGTATAGTTTTATAGGTTATAAACGTAAATTTGAAAATGTGGCACATTTTGGCAATATTATAGCAAAAATAAGCGAAATAAAACTACCCAATTTTAGTTTAATTTTGAAACAAAAATATGATAATAAAAGCCATATTTTTTCCTCTCAATTTTTGTTGCCTTAAAATGTCATAATCTGGCTATTATTACTATGATTAAACATAAATACTTTCTAAAATATGTTTGGTTGGAATTTGGGAAAAATACCTACTTATTGATTA
This sequence comes from Kuschelorhynchus macadamiae, assembly GCA_030620095.1. Lineage (NCBI taxonomy): Eukaryota > Metazoa > Arthropoda > Insecta > Coleoptera > Curculionidae > Kuschelorhynchus > Kuschelorhynchus macadamiae. The sequence goes on from JAUTXW010002498.1 coordinate 153,024, forward strand.
TATTCTAACCTCGATTTCTATTGATTAAAAATGCAATATTCTGGCATTTTAAACAGCTATGCTTACTATAATTTAATTAAGGTTTAATTACCTCATAAAAGATATTTTTTGGCCAAGTAATTATGCTATAGCCTATTTAGATTAAAAACTGCTACTTTTGGAGCCAAAAAATTTGATTTGAAGCGAGCTTCCATGGCTAGAAAACAAACCAAGAATCATTTGCCAAAATTTGACAAATCTCTGGTTTTTATGTGTCTTTTATGGCTAACTGTTAGACAAAAAAGCTCATCAGCTAATTTGTGTTACTTGGGATATTTTGTTCAAAAGGTAAAGAACAACAACATATAAAAACATTAGCGAACGTCATTGAAACCGGTTTCCAGTAAGTTTGTGTGTACTCCGTTGTCAGGTGAAATGCGACACTTTAAAAATGTTCAGCGCGGTATACCAATTAGGTGCTACTCTGATTAATTTATTTAAATTATTTACCCATTATTACCTATTATTTTGCACACAAGTATGCACATACGACGTATAATCAATTCAGTTCATTGCAACAACCCCACTATTACGCCTGAATATTCATAAGTAGGTAGTAAAATGCATATTTATTATTAATTTCATCAGTATTATTGTAAAATAATAAAATTTATTGAGACTGAACTCAATTACATAATATCATTATTATGTAACACCAGTGTGAATCAGGTCAAAACAAATAATGTTTGTGTGCACATGAGTATTCTATTTATAGGCATTACTTTCACCAATATGAATTATAACTAGAGAAATATGATTATAAACATTATTATTTTAATATAAATTAACGTTATGGGGGTTTGATTTATCACATGTATATATGACTCCGTGGCGCAACGGTAGCGCGTCTGACTCCAGATGAGAAGGTTGCGTGTTCAAATCACGTCGGGGTCAATTGGTTTTTTTTTATACTTAAAGAATTATAAATAAAAACTGTCTGTTTAAATACTTTTCCTGATACAAAAAGTAAAAACGTGTGTATTCATTAAGCCTTACTGAAAGTATATAGGTAAATAATATCATATCCTACTTTGTTGCTTTTTCAACGGGGCATTAAATACCCTCTTAAGATTTTGTACATAGTTGTCACGTGTTATGGTAAAAATATTTTTATTTTCCCTGCTTTGTTTAGGCCCTCAGTTATACGGGGTTATCACGGACTAGCCCACTTTTTTTCCTTTGTTTTTTTAAATATTAGTTTGAAAATTTTTGAGCATGTGTAAAACACAATTTTGTTCACTTCCGGTTTAACCGGAAGTGTCACCATCTAAGAATTTTTAAATGCAAACCCTGAAATGTATATTTACATACCGATAAAGCTTCAAATTCTCTAAATGTCAGTTTTTAGATTTTTGAAATCGTATACAAAATGGCGCAGGGCATGTCTTTTATTTTGCTTAGTTGGTCATGTCACAAAATTTAATGAAATTTTGGGTTTTTAATTCAGACTTGATTAAAGTTAACATACGAATCTGAATCTGTGAAAAGAATAGAGTAACTATGGAAACGGTGCAATGTTCATTCACGGTTCACTACAAGTCTGTATACTTATACATGGAAACAGCCTGCTTTTGACATACCTCCCTCTTTCGTCGTGAATTTAGATGTGTGTGGTGGACTTTAGTAGCGTAACGAAGGATAATGTCATTTAAAACAAAAAAAGGCCATAACGGACAATACCCGTTATGACCTTGAAAAGCTGAACAATATGTTCTTTTACCTTTTTTAAAAAAATAATAAAACTAGAATTTAAAGAAGTGCATTTCTTGGACAGTGGCGCCACCAGCTTGTCACTAAAGTTTTTCTTGCGTGTTCGCTTCGCTGTTCCCTAAAGGAAAGTGGTATTATTTAAATTTTTACAAATGTTCACTAGAGGAAAGTGGAGTTACTAAAATGTTTGCAATTACAATTAAACGTTAAAAATCTGACCACGAAAATGAGGAAATCAAAAAGAGAACAGATATGCAGTGGGCAGGATTTGAATTGCTTAAGCTAACAGTTGTTTGTTTAAAGAATCGGTATACATAAAAAGATAACACTCAAACCAAAATCGAATCTGAAATGTAAATTTGATATGAGGTAACATTAAGTTTTACTAGATTAGATATTGCGAGGTTTCTTCATAAGTACTAAAAATATACAATTTTTGCAGTAGTGTAGTGTTAGTGTGGGTCAACGTCTGTTCAGCTTTGGCACTAAGTGTACCTTGGGTGTTAACGTAAGAACTTTTTGGTAGGATAACTTTATTTTATTTTTAAATATAATAAAAATCTACAAAAATCATGTTTAAACTTTTACTACATAGGGTGTTTCACTTAAAACTCTAAACTTCATTTTCTGAGGAATTAACGGTTATGTCAAAATTTGGTACAAACATTTTTTTGATGGAATAAACAATTGCAAGAATTTTATGAGCTTGAGATTTGAAAAATACGCCTATTTCTAAGACATTTTTGTTATATGCATTAACTTGTTTACTATACTAGTTAAAGTGAATTTATTAAGAGCTAAAATAAAGTCTAGGCTTAGCAACGACAAGAAAAAAAAACAATTGTAGAAACTTAAATAAAATTAAATATATGTGTGTTTCTAAGACTGTGTTTATTATTTGCACGAGAATAATTGCTGTAGTGCTTTATGAGATATAGCGTGCGTCTTTTAGTAGAAAATTATTTTTTTTTCAATTAACTAATTGTAATAATTAAAATTGACTGAATTAAAGAGTTTCTTCCTACCAAATTTTGATATTCGCTAGAAATCGACGCTGATGTATATAACGAAGATGTTTTAGAAATAAATGTATTTTTTAAATCTGAGGCTGTTAAAGTTCTTGCATTTGTTTAGTTTTTTCCTGACGCCGCCGCGACGCCTAAAATGTTCACGGCGTCGTTTTAATTTTAGGCGAAAATAATTTCAATTTACCCAATCAAATAAACGACTTTAATCAAATGTTGATATCTTTGTCGATTCCCAAGAAAACGAACGGTGGATAGTAACTCCAATTTGACATGGCCTAATCCCAAGAACCATGATTTCTTAATGGGTGTATTATGTATTAGTCGGATTTTGTCAATTTTGTTCAAATGCATTTAAATATAAAGGTATATTTACATTATCAAGAAGAATTTAATTGATATAACTAATGAAGTATTACTAATGTTTAAGCCAACCCGAACAACACACCATTTATATATTTCACAAGGGTTAGCGGTGAATTATTTCCAAATCAACTACATCAATTTCTTTGTTAACCTTCAGCTTACATTCTTCTTCACTGTTTTTTACATTTACAGGATTATAAATAGTTTTCCTTTCTTTCTAGACTGAAATAGCAAAGAGACTGAATGCAATCATAGCACAAATCCTTCCTTTCCTTTCACAAGAACATCAACAACAGGTTGCGACGGCGGTAGATCGAGCGAAACAAGTAACCATGACAGAACTTAACGCTATAATTGGGGTAAGTTCATAATAAATCTAATAATAACTAATTGTTCAACGAATAAGTCAAATTTTTGAAAATCTTCTTGTTTTAGTATTGGTATTAGTCATTTCAAAAGAAAGCATACAAATTATTTGGCAGCTATTTACGAAAAACAAAACCCACAATTGTTTAACATAAAGACAAAAGATGCTTATTGTATTCATTCATAGAAAAACTTAAGACAACACAAATAACCCAAGAAAATAAACTGGAACTACAAACACGCCTATATAAGTGTTTTCTATTTACAATTCATTTTTACCCGGAATAATGTTTGCCCAGCACAAACACCGATCTTAGCAATTTGTTAAATAAATATTACATTCTGTCTTTCGTATTTATTAAATAGGTAACTGATGTGTTAAAACAAGCGCTTATACAAAGATAAAGACGGAAAATATGAAGACAAAGTGTGCATAAATGTTTTATTTGGCTTTTAGTACTATGGTGACGAAGCTTTCACGAGTAATTTAACTGTTCTTTTTAGAACCAATCAAAAACATTGTTTGCATAGTAATTCTTTTGTTAAATCATCGTTTTTCCATTTTCTAATTTATAGAAGTATTTAATTAACTTAAAAACTTTGTCTAAAATAATTGATTATCGATTGTGTTAATTTTCTGTAGATCTACAGACAGTTCGTATTTGGTTCCGTAAAGAGCAATGGTTAGAGTTAATAAATGGATGAGTCACCACTTGGAAACACCATGTGTCGTCTTTAGATAGAGACCTTTAAGTAGTAATCGAAGGGATACCATAATTATTCAAGTTTTCTTATAACACTTTTTTATTTTGTCTGAACCGAGTGTTTGGATTTGTTTGGAACACTGGTACGCACTGTTCGCTGTGCACCCTATTGAGCACAAGAGTGACAAAGTCAGTTTTAACTCCCGACAGTCAAAAAAAATCCTTAAAGGGCAGCAGCACTCAGTTTCATTTGGACTAAACCCAGAGAGGTTTAATATCGACTTAACTGTGTTGGCCAGATAATTTATAAACATTTCAGGCGTTTAAATTGCGCTAGGGGGTCACTCACAGCACTTTCTTTCGTCTAGGTTACATCTAGCTAGAAAATTTGAAATAAAATCTTTTTAAAAACATATAATATTTCCATATTTCCTAAATTAATTATTCTTAAAAACCAACTGAAAATTCGAAAAAATTGGTCAATCGGGGTAATGTAAACGATTTTTGCAGACTTTATTTCCAAATTATCTAGAAAAAGTATAAATAAAAATTGTTTTCTTTTGGTTGGAGGTTTCTTCTCAGCTTAGAGTGTTAGAATATACACAGCAAACATGAACATTTTTGTTAAAGTACAAGTAGGGATTGTTTTAATGTGTTTCCATTTACCCCATGAATGTTTCCATTTACCCATCACATTCGGGTAAACGAAAACAAGTTGATTATCATGAATATCACCCCGCGGCAAATGAAAACATTCTTTATACGTTCTTGAATAGTGGCGAAAAAAAATTGCAATAGGAGCAGTGTATTCATGGAAAATATAAAACATAATTCTTTCACTTAAGGAATAAATGTAAATAAAACATAAGTAGGCAACTTTAGTACAGTCTAGGACTTTTAGTGATAAACATAAAAATAACTCCCTAACAGTAACGGTAAACTGAGATTGCACGGAAATATGTAGCTATCAGTAGCCTTATTGGACTTTGTAAGAAATTTAACCGATATGTTAATACCCAAGTAAAGTACTTCTGCAACAAAATTTTTCTTGATTGGTTTTTTTAGTACCGAGATTGTAAATAAACTTCACAATTATAAAGTCTCCAACTTTGAGTTTTATTTTTTCACGAAGTTCTGTAAGTGGCATGTTCCTCTCTGTTCATCCGAACTTTCAAAACTTTCGGGTTTTACTTCCTTATTGTTTTCTGAAATGTTCAACTTCTCTTCTTCCAGATACATAAATGTTGAATCCTCAACTGAATTCACAAACTTAGAATAGTCGGATTCATCGTGAAGAGAAATTGTGTCATTGGAGTTATCGTCGGATGAATTTCTAGATTTTTTCTTTAGCTTTTTTTCTGCAGTGTTTTGCTGGTTCTTCATTTCTGAACTGTCGTGGGCCGTTTTGTTTTCCTATTCTCAGTTTCTTTGAACTTAGCAGTTACCTCTACCTTTCCATACTGCAGCTGCAAGGGGTGTTGGCTTTTTTACGACTTGGCTTTCACTTGTCAAGGATCTCTTTTGTAATATTGCTTCAACAAAGATCTGAACAACCGTAGAGGGTCCGATCTACTGGATAAATTGATGTGGTAATAAATCTTGCTGGAATATTTGCGTTTGTCGGTTTGTCATAGCTTCCGCCCAAACTAAAGCCAAGAGTTCAACAAAATCACGTTTTTGCAAACTTCTCGTTCCAAAACTCATATTGGCTTTACCAAACTCCACCAATTTTCGGTTCCAGCTCTTTTCACCGGTCCAAATACGCACTTGTCTAAGGGTTGATTTTGTCCGTTAGATGGCAGGGAAATGTTATAATTTGTATATTAGCCTCCATAGCTAGTTCTATTATGCGTAGACTCATGTGGCTGCTGTGACCGTCATGTAAAAATAGAGCAGTTACATCCGGTAGCCCCAGCTCAGTACGTTTTTTACGGACATAACTTATAAAACAAGTTTGCAACCAGTAAAAAAGCTGCGGTTCTTCTATTTATCCGTTTCGCGATGCTGTGTATACTGTTCCAGGGAAAGCAGCGGGTGATGTCCAACGGGCCTGGATCGCAGCTTCTCAGCATTCATCAGCATTAAAGGTAAACGATGGAAGGATATTGTAAGTTGCAATACTTCCTCCAGTTTATCGTAGAAGTCATAAACTATTTCTGGGTTTCGTGCTAACATCCTTGACTTCAGATTTTTTAAGCTCAGTTTTGGATGGCGTGAAATAAAGCCAATTACCAATCGTGCACAGGTTTTCCATCCTTAAAGCTCATTTGTATCTGATTTTGTATCACATAGCTCTGCACTAATTGAAACAATCCTTTTAAACAAGGATAGCCCATTTCGATCTTTCCTTGAGACATTGAGCAATATAATTTTCAACTTCAGGTGTCAGAGTTGGCTTTCTCTAATCGGGTCCTTCGGAAACTTTACAACCTTTTATTCTATTGAAGATGTTAGAAATTGGATCTCTGTAAAGATCAGAAGCTTGCCGATAAGTTAAATTATTTGTTGAAACATCAGCTACCATTCTTTGTAAGTCTTCTGCTGAATATGGAGGCGACCGCGCCGGACTCTTTTTAACATACGTTCGTGGCATCTGAAAGATTTTACACTAACTTGGGGTAAAAGGAAATATGTTTTCTTTTTACCCCAAACATGTGTGTTTTCATTTATTTGGTATTTGGATGAGGTAAATGAAAACACCTCATAGTTTTCATCCGAGCAATATTATCGACCTAACCTTAAAAACAACGTCTTAACAGACCATTTGTTTATCGTAAAACAAGTTAAAACGAACAATATCAAGATATTTTTTAACGAACAAAAATTCTTTGTTTGCTTCGGCAAAAATGCGAGTCAAATTATATTGTAGTAAATATTTTAAATCAACTGATCTTCACCTTAAACGTTTACCGCTATGACATATTATGAATGTTAGGAACAGTGTTGCCACTACAACCAACAGAATAGGGAGTTTGGGCTGTTTTCATTTGCCCCTAGTTTCCATTTACCCCGATTGACCCTATATTATATTAATTAATTATGAAAGAAGTTTTCTTTTTTTTTAGTTTCCAACGTATCCGTTGTTGACATACTTAAATTAGTTGTTTTTACAAGCTTTTATTTAACATGTTTTTTTCCAATGTCTTTCTTTCAGGTTCAACATTTGTAATCCATTTTCAAACACTTGCTGGCAGCCGGTTGAACTAAAATTTGGAATACCTGCAACTTTGATGACAATATAATAATATCGTACCATATAACTACTCTGGTAATGGAACCGGGAGGTAGCCATAGGAACTCCTCAACTACACAACATAACCCCGTCGTGTTTTTGCTCGTTGGATTTGCCTTAACCAGAACTATTAAAATTTAATATTAAACATATTAATACGCACGCACAAGTGAAGACATTAAGACAGATAATTAAATAAATTCAAATCCTCAAAAGTACAAAATTAAATAAACGTAAAAAGTATTTTTAAAAACAAACTTTTATTTATAAACTATTGAACTAAAAAGTAAAAAATAATATTTAGTGTATGAAGTAAAATAGTAATAGTAGCCTTTGATCAGTGAGGGTAGCGTTTTCTTTAGATTTACTATCCAACTTCATACACTAAATATAAGTTTTTGCTTTTTAGTTCGATAGTTTTTAAAGTAGTAAAATAAATAAGTAATGCATGTAGTAAATTGCACACCTGTGAATTTATATATTTTTTTATTTTTTTTATATATAACTTATATAATGTGGAGGCGAATTGGTAACTATTACATATTTCTGTGATCCGCAGTGAGTTACTGGGGTTTTCCTGAGGGTTTTCCGTTCAATGCATGAGTTTAGACTGCCTCTAAACTTCATATTTTTTAGTACTGCCTCTTGTAGGAGCTCCTTTTTTTTTGGCATTTCTTCCACTTGAGTATAATTTCATCTCCCTGCACATAACCCTAAACATCTATCTATAATCTCATCTCCCTGCACATAACCCTAAACACAAGATTTTTGAAAATAAAATTAGACTAATATGGTTCAACAAATAAGTTTCCTATACTACATACACACAAAATATCAGAATTATCAAAAATTAAATGTAATGCTTTAGAATTTAGAAAAGAAAATAGGGATAAAACTTGGCATTATAATATAGAAAACCAGACAAAGGTTTCCAGGGCAAGTTAAATAGTCTCCTTAATTAGATAATTGTTGGGTCTTTGGTCAAATTATTGGGTTTAAAATTCAGAAACGTTAGTTGTTAGTTGCTATTTAGAATTTAAAAACTTGATTATCAGTTCTTTGTCCTTACAGTTATCTACATTTAAATTACTGTATTTCTAGGTTTATCTGATACCCCTCTTTAGTTGGATGTCAGATGTTATTTTAATCCGGTATGCAATTTATTCTAATTGCAAGAAAACTAATCCGGCTTCTCTCCGTTTTTCCCCTCATTAGAAACCAGCAGCAAATATTACGAAGGTACGTTCACGTCTTTATTCGCTACATGGCGTGCCATTTTCAGCTAAATGAAGCACAGTCTCTCTGTTACCTATCTCTCTGGGGATTCTCGCCAACACATTGATATTCAGCAGGGATCCTTCTGTATCAGGTTTGCACACTTCTTGTTTTGTTGGATTATCCTTACACGATATGCTCGCCTGCCTTTGCACGGAAAGGACATAAATTTGCCCGACAACGTTTTACATGCCTTATATTCTTTCGCGTTTAATGTTGCAGAAGGGGGAAAATAAAATTTTTAGAATGATGTATATAAACAGTGCTCTTACGGAACGAAATCTTATTTTAATGGAAATGGTGAATGTCAGAAACTTGAAGGGTAAAATAGAAACAAAAATTCAGGCGCTGTTTTTATAGTACTCAAATGCTGTTTCAGAAAAGAGACTTAATTTTCTTGAATCATGAAAGTGTATTACATTATAAATGTGTGTGTATGCCTTACATTTGCGTTTTTACACGTTTACATTACGAAAGTTGTTAATCAGGCCACGATTCTTTATTTGATGTAATATAGGGATTTATTTGAGGGTAAAATTGAAAAACATTAATGGCAAGATAGAGCAAAAATTTGTTTTAAAACAAACATAGCTTTTTCGATTATTGGCCATTATCAGCTTTATTCGTGAAATATATTCATACAAATTTTAGTAACTAAACGTTGTTGAGTAAACATTTATGTCGCAGTCTCGGCAACAATACATTACGGTTCTTTGATGTAGTTGATGTCATGTATAAAAAAAAACCTTGTAAATTATTTACTAAATTACGGTGTAGTACTAAAACTACTGATCCAATTTATCTCAAATTTTGCATAAAAATCAAGTATTATTTGGGAATCAACTAAAATTTTAGTACGAATCCAAGATGGCGGGACATAATGGCGGCTTAATAAAATATTTAAAAATCCAACCTGAAAAACTACTTAAGAGTCTGATTTCAAATTGTGTGCCATAAATAATTGTGGTATATAGATGAACTAGTAAAGGTTTTATATCAAGATGACGGAACAAAATGGCGGCTTAATATAATATTCGTATTCGTGAAAAAATCATCTTCTCCGGTTTTATATATCTTCACGTCTTAGCGTCCCTAGATGCCAAAAAATATGTTTTATCCATTCCATCGGTCCGTCTGTCAGTTTGTCTGTCTATCTGTCAGTTCCCGACATAGTTTAAAAAGTACTTATGAGAGTGAAAATTGTGGTCAAAAATTAAGGGCCGTATGGGGTTGACCTGGAATATTTTTTGGTAAAAATCCAATATGACGGCCTAGTGACTACTTCAAATTTTGCACAAAAATCAAATGTATGGAATGAGCTGGTAACATTTTGATATGAATATAAGATAGCAAAACAAAATGGCGGGCTTTTAATAAATCAGCCTGAAAATACTACTTATTAGATTAATTTCAAATTCTGTACAAGCAATAAGTGTGATATAAAGATAAAATGGTAAAGTTGTGGTATGAATTCAAGATAGCGGAACAAAACGGCGGCCAAATACAATTTTTGAAAAATTAACGTAAACAAAACCTTATTCAATTCACTTTAAATTTCTCAGAAAAAGTAAATTACTCATTAGAGATAAACTGGTACGAATTTAATATGACGTAACAAAATGGCGGTGTGTGAGTGTTATATGAGAAAACCGAGGAGAAAACTAAAATAGTCCGAAGAATTTGAAGCTGCCTATAAAATGACGGAAACGAAAAGCTGAGACATAAAAATCCAATGTTAGAAGCGATTACTGTTAATTTACATTAATTGTCGTTATTAGCTTTAGACTGTATATGTATTTTTTCTGCTGGTATTTAGATTAAAGGAAAGTACAAATATGCAGAAATTAAATATAAATTAAAAAAAGTACAAAATAATCACAGTAAAGTCGCTATCAAATAATGTTAAAAAACTTAATCCATTTCTTGGAAATTAAAACCTTTAAACACTTAAGTTCGTGCAGAGTCTAGAAGCATAAAATGTTGAGCTTTTTAATATGTTGGCATACCACGACTTTAAGTTCTTTTTAATTTGAACTTATTAAAGACAGAGGTCATTTTACCACAAGGAAAATATAACATAAAATTATTTAATATAATATATAATTTATTGCATGATAAGGAATAAAATAGTGAAACATTACCAACACCAATGCGGTTAGATATAGCATTAAACTTATATATCACTATTAATTAGAAGAAATGCCACTTTTAGACTCTAGACAAACACCGATTGGCGCTGAGGCCTGGTATCCCAATTAAGGAATGCAATAACAGTTTTATTACATTACAATCAAAAAAACTTTAGGCACAATAAATGCTTCCACTTCAGACACACTAGTATAAAGATATTTTTAAATACCACTTGAATACTATATTTCTAAGAATATAAATAAATCCACCACGTTGGCCAATTGGGCGGAATCAAGGACGACTGGCGTACTGATCATATCAATCACGTTAACTCCGAGTGCGCGCATATTTCAAATCTGATTTGAGGTGTGATTTTTATGAAACCTAACCAATCCTAACCTAACCTTACCCGCATTTTTATTAATTATAAGTTATTGTTGTTATTAATTATTACTTTTGTTAAAAAACTAAAAAAAAAAATCATTCGGAACGGGGGAATTCGAGCACAGCGCTGCATTTACAGCTGAGAATCCTACCACTAGGCCAGGAAGCCTGCACTGAACAATCAACAAAACTTGTTTATACTCCGCGGAAATAAACGACCAACCAAAAAGAGGCACATTGAACAATCTATGTTGTGATTGGTATGATCGGCACATGATATAAGCCGTATTTCGGCTAGGTATGTATTAAATATTCTACGAAAAACGGGGTTGCCACGTAGGTTTATAAAACTAGATTTAGTGAATATTTATACCACAGGATATTGTTAATTCCTTTGAAAGGTGAGATTATTTTTATCTTAGTAGGGGTCAAAAAAATTGTTTATAATTCAGTTTTAAGTACAGGGTTGTACGAAGAGTTTGAAAAATACATAACTTATTTTAGGATGATTGAGAAAGTGTGTTTCCCGAACAGATACTTTAATTTTTCATTTCGTTCAAGAAGCAAACAAATAATACATGCATTAGTTGAAGTTTTCTTGCCTTTTAACATTTTACAAAATCTTAATATTTATGCATCGATATTCTTTTATTGAAACCAAAACTTCAATGTATTACCATAAAAAGTAGGATCTACTAATTAACGCAAAGACGCTAAATGAATAATACCTTTACCTAACACCAAAGGCAAACAACTTTATTTAAATATGGGAGTAATACTGTTAGACGGTGTATATTTTAGCGGAATTATTCGAGATGGGGCCTCAAAGCCGAACCGCTAATTGTCTTAATTTGTTAAATTCACTCCGAGTTTCTCGACGCTGCGCAACCAGGGAAGTCGGTAAACAGACTTGTATTATGTGTGGGCTGTAAAATGGATGTTTAGCGCGTTTTGTTGTCTCGGGGGTCCAATTTGGACGAATAAATTAACCTTCTTCGCATTTGTTTACATTCTACCTCGTTTTATATTGGTTTTTAGGTGCCCCCAGTTATTCGGCTATTGTCGTAACCCCTTCTCCTCATTTTTCCTATCAAAATTGATGTAATCATAGATCTAAAATAAGTTTAAGAGAAATAGTGTATATACATTTTACTTTGTAAACAAAAGATGTTTTTCTGTAATAATGGAATAGTTATTGGTTATAATAAAAGACAGCAGTGGCGTGGGGTGCATGGAAACGATGAAAGCACCACTTCCCTTACTCTTATAAGATCGAAAATAGAAGATCATAAATTGATAATATTTTATTTTTCAAATTGCCTTTATTAATCTTTTCCCATTTCCAAACGTATAACCTGTATTGTGTTTCCAGTTGACTTTATAAATCTCCACCTGGACGAGATTAATCATTCACTTCGACATCGAATCTGGAAATAATCGGAGACCGTCGGGCCAATAGAATTTCCGCCTTTCGATATGCGAAAGACATCGGAGCTTTTTTTCGGCTGTTGCAGTGGTGGCTTTTAAGGAATTTCTTATTGCGGTGGAAAAGCTCTAAGTTCGGTCGCTTTTCCATATTCAGTTGTGTGTTATCGGTAGAGTATGATGAAATAGATAAACTATCAACCTCCTGAGTTTCAGAGAGCAGACAATGTCGTTGCATAATTGTGTTGTGTGTAAAATACTGGAAAATGGATTTTGACGGTGTAGTTTTCAGGAGAAATTAAACATTATTTCCTCAGGTAGGCATATGCCATATATCAGTTTAGACGCTAAAGTTAAACAGTCTATTAAACCAATTACTAGAAATTTTAAAAAAGACTTTTATGATAAGGATGTTGGGGTGCAAAACATTAGTTAAATTATTTTGCTGGCCTTGTTTTTTATATTTTGTCGACCACCTTAACTGTCTTATTTAAACTACAATGATTATTTTTTTATCAGTTTTAGAATTTTTATTTTTAAAATTAGGGCAATAATTTTTTTGCTAGCGTGTAAAAAAGAAACTTACTTAAAACCCTACAAATTAGCACAACAAAATATTATCCCAACTATAAAAATAAAAATTTCAGTGGTTATCAAAACATATGAGAAAAATGTGTTTTTTGAAGTTAAATGTTTAAAAATCTGTAAAAGTAAATGTAGTAATATATAATATTTTTGAAAAGTTCTTCGAATGCTCTTTCAAATAGCGCGAAAATTATAGAGGGTTTTATTAAAAAATATATATAACTTTAGAAATGCGTGTCTTTTGGAACATTCTGTAGAGAAATTTTGTCTTTGAAAATAATATGTACATGCCTAAGAACCTACAAATTGGTAAAAAAATCTGTAAACTGTAATTTGAATAGTAAAAAAAAGTTAAGGGGGGGACAAAATATAATCAGTAACACCTTACATTGGTTTTCTATATAGGTATGTTTTCTGCTATTTATTTAACCATTATCCTAATCGCTTCCCTCACTAAATATTTCACAGCACGCCACTGAAAGACAGCATCTATGGCGGAACAATGGGGAAACACAATCTATAAAATAATATTTTCTAAATAATAAAATTCGATCGATAGAGTGTCTACGTAGAATTATTATGGATATATACGTTTATATATATATATATATATATATATATATATATATATATATATATATATATATAGATTACTTTGAAAATTGGCTCTGACCATAGACGAACATAAACTCTCTTTTTAAAGTAATTTAATTTGTGCGTTGCCGCTTCTACTACTTCAAATAGGTGGCAACATTCGTTTTCTAAATGGAAGATAATGGCCTCGATAATGGCGCTTGAAAATTTTCATCTTTGAAGCGCTGTAACTCCTAAACGACTGAACTTGAAACGAAATGTCTTAGTTTTTAGTCACCTATCTCCTGACACCAGTTTTTTTGACAGGAAATGTCAAATTTTGACACCTCCTGTCAAACTAGAAATTGGTGTGGGGAAATAAGATAATTTAAAACTGGGATAGGAGTGAAATCCATTTTGTTGCAAGTTAAGTCGTTTGGGAATTACAGAACTTCAAATGGTCAAAAATGTCAATTTTCAAGCGTCATTTTCTCGAAAACAATTGAATTTAGATATAGGAAATATAGCACAAAAAGTGTTCAGAATGTTCATGACAATACAAAAACGCAATAATATACAAGGCATTTCATTTAGAAAACGGATGCTGCCACCGGTTTAATGTATAATATTTTAAAAAGAGAGTTAATGATCATCTATGGTCAGAAACAAATTTTCAAAATAATCTATTTGCTGGTTCTCCAGAGACTTCTAATAGACCACTGAGTTTGGAGCACCCTGTATATATATATATATATATATATATATATATATATATATATATATATATATGTATAATTTTTTATAGTCAAACCTAACCACGAACACTTTCGAGATACAGGCGAATGTTTTGATGCCACAATAATGTAAATTGATCCAGACGTTTACCTGTAGTTGATAACCAACAATGGAAACATATGTACTTGCATACTGTCATACATGAATGTTAAACGCATTACCGAGCACGTTACCCCTCTTTGCATGCCTAGTCTGGTAAAAATCATTATTCAGTGGACAATTTTCAAGAACATGTAACTCCAAAATAAATCCCTTGGGAAACTACGTTTATATAAATATTTTTTTATATTTCAGGCTCTGGAATTCTATATAAAATATATGCTAAATGTAATGTGATGTAAATTTTAATTTTATGTGTAATGGTATCATTGATATGAAGTTAAGCATTCTTTGTACTGTTGTTAAAACAGATATTAAAGTGTACTACACTTAAACTGTTAATTTGTAAATTTTGCGTGGTCATTAAAACGTAAGTCGGTTTGTCATTTCTAATGTTTTATGTGATTTGTAGAACTCGACGAATTATCGACAAGATATTATCACTAATTAAAAAATGCGATAACTCTAAACGGCTTCTGGACGTTATTATTCATGTTGCGCTCCTGAAACTTTATTTTGTTTCCAATCCACTTTTCTTCTTTTCCATCTTCCAGTACGGTTTATACTAGTAAAATGCGCCTTTGCCATGAAATATTTATATTTTAGTTAGATTTTTGCATGGATAATGTATGGTGGAACGAATCTCAGAAATATAGGTAGCATGTCTGCTTGCATTTTAAAATCTCGTATATTTTCCATTCCGCTTTTATTGGAAACATATCTGTTAAAAATGGAGTTCGCGTGTTAGCATGAATGCTGATATTTTTATTAGGGGAATAGAAATGCCTTTTTTCATTTTGAACGCGAAAGATGATTTGGTTATTGGGGAAGAGGGCGGGTTTGCAAATGGAGGAATATTAGGAAAATAATTTTATTTCGTTACAAGGATCTTTTAGTAGTTTATTTTTACTTCCTTCCTTCCTGTTACGGATTCTAGCGTTTTTGGATTCTTAGTGCCCAAAAACAGATCCATTTGCATCGGTACGTATGTGAGAGGCATAGCTCATTATTATTTTACTCTAATAATTAACTTAAAATCAAGGACTCGAGTTGGTTGCGGAACAAAACTACGGCCTAATCAAAAATCGGTATGAAATATTTAATAAAATTATCCAGTTAAATCCAAATTTTGGCCAAAAATCATGTATGTTAGAGGGATGAATTGGTAGACTTTTGGTGCGAATCGAATTTGACATACAAATCAAAATGGCGGTGTCATAAAAAGTAAAGTGTTTGAAAAATCAATATCGAAAAATTATTTTTTCAGCGGTACGGTACAAATTTACCCAAAAATCAAATGTGATATAGAGATGAACTGGTATATGTTAGGGGCTAATTTATAATAATAAATCTAAGAAAAAAATAATAATTTATACCGAGAAAAAGTAAATACCATTTTATTTTATTACAAGAATAAAATGACTAAAATAAATGAATAAAATGAATGATGTATTACGAAAAATGTTCAAATGTTTCAAAGTCATTTACGTACCCGTTTCCTTCTTGGTTTCTTCTAAAATGAAACATTCCGTATCTTAAGAAAAGTGAAATATTTTTATATGTATCTCTTACTAAATAACTACTAAACTAGACCATATTTAGTAAGAAGGAAAGTTCTGAATAGAGTCGATTTACCGATTTGTATTCATTATTTATTTGTTAAAAATATTTTTATACCCAAATATTTTTTGTTTGATACACGTTGTAACGTTCCGTTACTCGTTTTTTTTTCATTCAACCAATCAGAAATATCTGTTTAAAATTAAAACTTTCGTCATAGAATAGAATATCCGGCTAGGACTGGCGAGCTCACAGATGGCCACCTTTATTTTTCCTGCCTGATAGACAGCTGAAAGGTTGTTTTATTTCTGATATATTTTTGCGGCTGGGTAGACCTTTAAGCCCATCATTCCATATGGAAATCGTTGATCATCTTTGTAATTGATTTATGGAATGAAGTGAACTGAAACCATTTGGGTGAGTTTTTTTTATATAATTCTTGTTTTCATTAATATTTTTATTTTATGAAATGTTGACTTTTCATAACCTCGTGTTAGAATGTGTTTGATTCTAAAGTCCTTTTTGGATTTATTTAGGCAACCCAGTATCTCCTATTATTACTACTATATCTGCTGCACTGATTAGTGATTACTAAGGAGTCAAGTTATGGTGCTGTTAACTTCTTCATTTGTTTATTTTTTTAATGAGTTACCGTTTGGAATTCCTAATTCATCAGTGGCTTATTGAGTTGATGTGGATGATTATAGAAGTGTCCACTCAGATGTTCATGGACTGAGTGGGCTTGTGTGCACTTGAGAGTCCCGACGCCATGAGAGATCAGTTGGAGGACCTCAAAACACTCACCGTGGACTGAAACACTCCCCTAACCTTTTATACAAAGATGAAAAACATAAGTTACCTTAATTTATATAACTTTTAAATTTTAAAGCTAAAAGCATTTGTTTTAAACCATTTTTTGTGAGAACAAACTCAAGTGATTTTTTTATACGTAAACATTTCCCCTCATGTAGGTATATAATTGCAATTATAAGAGGTCAGCATTGGTATTTACCGAGATATGTACCATGTATTTATATGTTTTCTAAAAATAACATCACACACACATTTTTTTAAAGGAATTAAACACCTTTAACAGTTGAAATTTGTGTTTTGGTTGAATACTTCAGATTCTGTTATTTACATTAAAGGTTATTCATGGGACCGAGTTGTCAGCTGAATCTATTTAAATTGGATACAACTGGCAAATTTAATATGCAAAGGCAACCAACACGTAGGTGAAAAGGGAAGAAAGAGCCACCCCTATAAATAGATAGGACACAGAGCTAGCTGTTGCGGCATACGTCATGTATTTCAAGGCCTAAGCTTAACATTTTTAAATTACATGACGTTATAACGTGAAACTTGAATTTTATGAAAAAATTGGCCATAAAATTATCATTTAAGCACTAGGTATCATTTGATCAAATGACTCATTAAACCTGCTAGATTGCAGGACATATTTCAGACGGGGATCATAGTATCCTCGTAATGTTTACGTAATATGAAATAAAAAGATATTCAGATCATTGCCCATAACAATAGCAAGGACTCATAGTGTAACCCATTGCCGGTCGTAGTAATGACCAGCGGAGTAATTGTTTTTGTGATTCAGTTGTCTTTATAAGCACTTTTTTGAGTGTCCTAAATGATTGGGGATAATTTACTCACATAAACATACTCGCTTTTGATGATGATACCCTTGGGCTGTTACTTTAGATGTTTCAAAATTATCAGGTTAAGTAAACTCTGTGTACCAGAGATTTTTTAATTGCTCAGATGCCGTATTAAGTATTCTTTTGGCAAATTAATCTATTTAAATTTCAATAATATTTATTTATTTATTATAATCGATGTCATCTTAACATCTGTGAGTCCACGTAGACTTCCAAATATTGATTGCTTCTAAAAAAAATCAGAAGCAGTTGCGACTGTTTTCCGCTTATAAAGATTAACAAATTTCTTCTTTTATTACAAACCCTCCCTGCTTTTTTTTCATCTTGATACTTGAAAAAAATTGAGGTTATAAACATTATTTTCTAGTCTG
The DNA here is from genome assembly GCA_030620095.1 of Kuschelorhynchus macadamiae. NCBI lineage: Eukaryota > Metazoa > Arthropoda > Insecta > Coleoptera > Curculionidae > Kuschelorhynchus > Kuschelorhynchus macadamiae. The sequence continues at coordinate 171,336 of JAUTXW010002498.1, forward strand.
ATTACTTGTGTTGTAAATTTAGTATATTGTTTAGTTAAAAACTTTATGCATAAAAAAATTAATAGGGATAATATTTTAAAATGATTAATTTTTTTATTTTCCCAGAAGCTAGTTTTTCAATAAATTTACCACAAATTAGACCTTTACCCACTGCTGATCTACTTAATTACTAGCTTTTCAACAAATAAAATCCCAGTAAACGTCGAAATAAAGCAAAACCCAAATCCTATCTATCGTTATTAAATGGAGGTAGCCTTCAGGCGGAGCAACAAAAGAAGACACTTGAAAACAAATGTTCCGAGTTAATAAAACCTGGGGTAACTCCGCAAATATTTTACAATGGTCTCGAATTTTCCCGAGCAATCTCCGCAGTCGGACGGGCAAAACAATTTAGAGCGTGCAGACGGAATACGAAATCACGGCTTACTTGGATGAGCCACATAGGAGTATTTGAGCTGGGTTGGGAAACGTTCACATCCACTTATTTTACCTCAGAGTCTTTGCCATAGACGTGCATGTTTCTTTTTATTCTATTTTGGATTTGCGCACAGGAAATATTAAAAAAGTATTAATGTTTAAACTCTTTTTATTCGTGCCAGTTTTCTGTCGCTTAAAGTTTGAATATAAAACGGCAGCAATAAAAAAAGAGGCAAATACTTGAATCTTGCAAACTACATAACTAATCTATTAACAATAATTCAGTATTCCCCAGTTAAAAGGCAATTATAGGCTCTTATTGGACTTCATTGAATAATTATCGTCTCAGCAATACGAAATATTTACTTATTATTATTAAATGGAGATAATCGAAGTATCTGTTTAAAAATATAATTGAAAGTTTGTGACACAAATTAATTAAATTGCTTCTTATAATAATGAAATTTTAATGTTAACATCAGGATTTCTTTTTATTTTGTAAATGGCATAGTTAAAGAATATAAATTATATCTCAAAGATAAAGAAAAATTATCAGATAGAGGCCTATAAAAATTATTTTGTTGTCTTTAGTACATTTTTGAATTTATAATTTTGCTCGGGTTTTATCCGGATTTTATAATCTATTTTGTAATTTTATGAAAGAAATATTTTAATTTAAATTTTTTAAAAATTCTAAATTAAATAAAATTTGTAAAGATCGCATCTCACCTCTAAAGGTGGCACTCTCTTAATTCTTTAACCTTCTATTTATCATGATTATGTTACCATAAACTGATAAAAAAGGGTTTATAATTTTTCAGAATCCCCTACCTAAAGTATTTTTAGTATTTTATCTCTAAATGTTCATAAGTTTGTTTTTATGGTTCCATTTTGTGCTTTTTTGACTTTCTTTGTTATATTAGTATAATAATTCTTAAATTTTAAAATACGCAGTTGACTTCAAAACGTTTATGCATTTTTGATTTGCTTTCTACTTATTGTTGGAAACATATGTTTTAATCGCTGAATATACATCTGGTAAAAATTACCACTGTTATAACTTGTTCATGCTTGGCTTGTGTATCTGTCGTTAAAAACCTACAGATAATAAAAAGATAAAAAAATGTTTTACAAAATTTCTTTTTATTGTTTTCCCATAATAAGATATTTAATCTAACCAGTGTAAATAGTCTATAATAAAACCAGATACAGCAATATTTCGAGCAAGAGCAATAAAATCTGCAGAGCTAAAAGCGAAGCGTAAACTCAGCTAATAGCTTCCTTTAACCTATTTTATCCCGAGTTCCTACTTTATAAGTATTTTACGGTAAACTTACGAAAGCCATAAAATATTAATATACTTTTCACCCTCGCGGAAAACCTCTGCAGGGCGAAATCCCTAGATATTTTCGTCTCTTCTCCACCTAATCAACATTCCAATCACCTTTAAACTTTATCGGGAAGGGTCCCGCCAATTCCCGACTGGAGAATTAAGTGGAGTCGGAAAATTTCTCCCCATATGGAGCTCGAGAAATGACGGGAGAGAAATCTTATTTTGCACTCGAATCGATAGGATATATTGCAGCTGTGTCGCACAAATGTCTTGAGGCGCTTCAAGGGAAATAACTGGATTTCTGCACGCTTGTAAATGCCGGTGTTCCGCTTTATGAAAAACGGAATTTAGATGGGTAGTTGGAGAAGTCAAAGGAAATAAATTCGATTGTCGCGAATGGGGAACATAATACGATCTTACATTTTATTTTTATTTATAAGTTTTTGCTGAATATTAAATATAACTTTTGATTTATCTATGAATGAGTTGTTAGTAGAGTCTACCGGAAATTTTCGGAAAAATAGAACTGTTCTTCTCGAGTTTTTTATATAAACAGTTTGGAACAATCTGTACCTCAAATTAACATCTATATATATTTCAAAGTAAAACCTTTAATGGCATTAATTAAATGTTTGGTTGTTTTACACGTACATATGACCTGACTTAAATCGAACCCTATTTTGGGACACTCTCTGTAAGTTAAAAGACCCCGTTTTAAACTTATTTTCTTAAAATGAACCAGGGTTATCATTAAAGAAAGAATTTATAAAGATAGCTTATTATAAAATCGCACATTTCATAATTTTTGCCTAAAATCAACTGATTTTCAAAGTTGCAAAGCAGTGAACAAAAAACTGGCAAAAACGTCGCGGGATATTGACTTACGTTTTAAAATACTAATACATAAGAACAGGAAAAACCTTTCTTTAATTAAAATACTGCTTCTTGGAAATTTTAAATTTTTATATTACCTTCATTTACTACCATGTACAACGCCAAAATAAAAATAAAGCAAGAAAAGCATACCCCGCTGCTGAATCTACATGAAACAAGCTTTTGGAATCCGAAAAGCAGGTTTAAATCGGTTAAGAAATGTAGGAAAGATTGGGGATAACTTACATAAAAAAATATTGTTGATTTTAATAGTGGTTAAAAAATAAATAGGCATATATTTTTTTCTTTTGTCATACTTCAAAAATTAACAGAAATGTTACGTTTTTTATTTTTTTAACAGTTTTCGTATATATATATATATATATATATATATATATATATATATATATATATATATATATACCGTAAAGTTACCTAACTTTGACCGAAATTGAAGTTCAATTGTGAATATCTTTGCTTGGCGTTTAGCTAATTTGTTCATTTAGTGGACCACCTTGGGTCTTCAAGTAACCCTTTAAATTGCACCATCAAATTTTTTGTTAGCAAGCCACATAAAGCATTTTTTAAAAAAAAACCTTGGTGGTCAAAGTTAGGGACGATGAACCTAACTTTGACTGACCCCTTAAAATGTATGTTATCTTAAATTTAGGGACCCTGTTCAATATCATTGACCATCAGATTCGTTTTTAAAAAATATTAGAGAAAATTTGGTTCATTTTTTTCAAGAATAAAACACAAAAAATCAAAAATAAAGTATTTATTCTTATAAATATAATAAATGCAGGTACTAAAACAGTCTCGATTTAGTAAAAACAAACTAACATATAAATCAAACATAAGTAGGTACCTAAATACCTACATAAAACAAAAAACAAACAAAATTAAACTTAAGAACGAAATAAATATGTTTAACATTTCGGAACAAGAAAATATTATTCTATTTTTAGTTGCAAATTGTCAACTTCTGGAAATACCAACCCGCGTTTGAAATCACTAGGTTTGTTTAGTTTCAAAATTATGTCCTTTTTGAAACTAGTGATATATCATCTGCTATGGGCCAAATAAATTTGGAATTCTTATTCCGCATGAATTTTATTTGAAATTCTTGCTCCTCGGAAGTCATTATTTGACCAACATAATATTTTGGTTGGTTATTTAGGGTTTTTAGGGACACTACTACATAGTCATCTGTAGCACACTCTTCTTTTTTGTTCATTAAGGTCTTTCTCAAATCTGCTAGGTTCGTATTTTCCTCTGCTGAATCTTCATCGTCGAGTTGGACTTCAGTAGTTTTATTTAAAGCCTTTTTTTCATTAGCTGCCCATGTCTCAAAACAGCTATCATTTAAAGTGTCCGCGTATATTTTATTGCCTTCATCAATACTGTCAGAACTTTCGCTGGCTAGTCTCATTCTTTGCGTCTTTTTCTCGAATATCTTTTTAATAGCTGTCTTCTGATTCGATGGACCTGGAGTTGGGTTGACGTCATTGTCATTCGAAGTGAGATCTTCTAATCGGATTCCCTGACCTGGTTGGACGTTGATTTTCGATTTTCTTGTCTTCTTAGGTGCTTCTTGATCCCCATATCTCATAGTTTTTAGCATTCCTACTACGACTTCAGAAACTAACTCAACTGAGCGATCTTCTGTCGTCCCTTCAGTGCTATTTCGAGGAAGCCTATTTATCACTTCCTGTGGATTAAACGGAACGATTCCACATTTTTTAAAGCCAGAAATCAAATTAGTAGAATGATTGTTTGGAGAAATGCTCTTACAAAGATTGTTTAATAGGCGCGGAAACTGGTCCTTTTGAATTACCTGGGATTTTCTTTGTTGGTTACTTTTCCAGGAATCTAATATGTCCCGCCACTTCCTTTTTAATGTCGCATAGAAGGCGACATCCAGTGGCTGGCACAAATGGGTCGAATTTTTAGGAAAACATGCGAAAATAATATTATTTTCATGTGCAGTTTTTAAAACTTCCGATGAACAATGACTCTCTAGATTATCTCCAAGTACTACGATTTTTCCATCCTTATGTTGTTTTTTAACGAATGGTACAAATTGGTTGCAGAACCAGTCGGTGAAAATAACAGAGTCGAACCATCCGCTTTTACTCCGATTGTATCGTGTGTGGGGGGGTCCTCCCTCTGTCCATGTGGACCAAATGTGTTCAGATTTGTACACCACGTATGGCGGCAACATTACGCCACTTGCGGATCCGCAAAACATAACGGACACACTGGCTTTTGTGGAATCCCGAATCCTATCTGGGTATTTCGTACCTTTTTTAAATATGTACTTTTTCCTTCCCGGATCGTCGGCTAGGTTGGTTCCGTCGTAGTTATAAATTCGGCCGGGGTCAATAAAGTCTCCATCATTCTGTAATGTATCTTTCAATGCATTAAAATATTGCATTATTGTATCTGGAGATATTTCTCCTTTTGAAACCTTGAGGTTTTGACTCATTCTATGGCTAAGTGCCTGATGCCGATTTATAAACTTTGTCGTCCACCTTAGAGTTGGCATATTTCCTTCTTTAAATTGTGAAGCGGTCACTCCCTTTTTATCTAAAAGGTCGCTTACTAAATGTTGCAAGTCTTTACGGCTAAAAGGGAACCCCCACTCGCTAACTTTTATAGCATGTGCAACTATAGCTTCTTCTTCAGTGGGTGTTAGCACGAAGGGGCGACCGACCTTACCCAAGTGTACTTTTTTACACTTATTAATTAATGTACCCTTTGGTATGTTAAATGTTTTCGCTGCCTGGTTTTTTGATATTTGTCCCGACCTTATCATGTTTAATGCCCTTTCAAGGTTAACTCGATTTTCCCTTATGTCGTACTGGCTGTACTTTCTTTTCGGCATTTCTGAGAAAAAAATAATAAGTTTTTATTAAAATAAAACTCAACTTTGACCGTGCCATTAACTTTGACCGGCGCGGCGGTCAAAGTTATTGACAAAAGTTGCAATTTTAGGTTATGTTTACATTTTTTTTTAAATATAGAAAAATGTGTGACCAGTTCAGTTCACGTTATCACAATCACTTCCTAATAGTTTAAATCACTTACCTGCGTAATACTAATGATTAAAACGAATTAGTTTTTGCTCAGCAATGAGAAGTTTACCGGTAATATTTTCGCGGCACTTTTTCGGGATGGCGGACAAAGTTTCTATCGGGACTATTTTTTCGCGCACGTTTGAAAACGCATTAAAGGCCATCTATGATGCACTGCCCTACTTATCAGGACCAAAATCGCAACGGTATCTACTTTTGCTGCTTCATAAATTCGGTTAAAAACATTTTTTGGATTTGTGGTCAATGTTATATTCGGAGTCAAAGTTAGGTAACTTTACGGTATATATATATATATATATATATATATATATATATATATATATATATATATATATATATATATATATAACGAAAACCTTCTGAAACTTTCGTAATAATTGAGGTAGAAAAAAATAAAAAGACAAGTATAGATTTTTTCTCAATTCTCTGTAGTTTGCAATAAAAAAAAATTAATTTTATTTTTTATGCGAGTTTCCTATTATAAATATCATATGAAACACCTTTTGCCGTTCTTTTTGACGAGCAGTTTAGTGGAGAGAGGTGCCTAAAAAAAATGGCCGGAGAAAAATAATAAAAAATAAGGAGCCACTTGAACAAAGTACCAGGGGACTAAGTATTAGTCATCGAATAGGTTATAAAGTTTCACGGCCGACTCGGTAATGTGTCTTCCAACTGACGTGTAGTAAGGGTGTTGAGTTTGATTGTTTTTAATTTATTTTTATTTGTAATTATGTAAGAATGTAAAAAAAATATTTAATCGTGTATAAAATACCATTATATCTACATATAGAGACGTGTTTTACTTTGCTAGACTGAAAATGCCTGGTTATAAGTATCTTTGCTTGTTTTATTCTAACAAAGATAGTGAAATGGTGAATAGAAAAACCTTTATTCAGGTGTCAAAAAAGTCGTCAAACATAAGTATATCTAAACGTATATCATACAACAGATTACTTGTTTAGAATTGTGTCGTAATTTTATAAATAGATTTAACCAAGTAATCTTGATTTTGTTAATAATAGAACTACAATAATTAAAAACTGTGCGAGGATCATTTTGAAAAAAAAAAATATTTCTATGACTCAACAAGTATGAAAAGGCTACACAATGACGATCTATTACTGAAGTAGGATCTGAAGAGCCTCCTCCAAAAAAATATGTATAAAATAAAATTTATATTGTACATGACATAGGTACATGCCTCTCTAAATTTCGTAAAAAATAAGATATTATGTTAACATCTCCAACAGGTGGGGAAGTATAGTATCAAAACGTTTTAAATAGAACATCATTGGAGCGGGCAATTTTCTAAGACACGTTGCAATAGCTATAAAGACATGATGGTGCAAGCCGCTTTAGTCTGACGCGTCAACTTCATTGAAACTAAACGATAAATTTGACAGTCTTTCGCATCTGTCTGGTTTTATCTGGTCGGGTATTAATCAAAATATACGTAGTCTCTGAGTACTAGAAAATCCGAGGGAAAAACCTTTATTTTGCAAAACATCTTAAATGAGTGTAGAACTTTTGAGTTACAACTTTTTCAAAAAGGATAATTTCACTTAGTAATACTATTACTACACACACCAGCTGTTGTAGTTAAAAAAAGGTTATTTGCAATAATCGAAAAGAAATTAATGTACATAACGAAATTCGTATGAAATATGTTTTCATAATATTGTTAATATAAAAATTGGCTTTGTTGTGACAAGTATCCAATAATAAATTTCATACATATTTGCGGAACAGTATTTAGAATTGCCGGTTCCAAATGGTAAACCTACCCTTAATGAGGATAACTAGAGTAAAGCTTGCAATTCGCCAGTGTTTGTAAACTTCGATACTCCGAGAGAGTTTGTTAATTACCACAGGGTGTAAATTTAATTTAGTCGATGTTAATTTTCGAATCCCGCAAACTATGTTTTGCATGGAACGGTGTCTATTTTGCAGATTTTGGCACATTACGGTTTACTAATTTCGTCCGCTTGACATAACATTCTGATTTGGGGAGGGCGCCAAATTATTGTTGGTCTTTTATGTTCCAATTTTTGTAATAACGAATTTAGTTTTTTTCAGTATCTGCATAAAATTTTAACACGCGGTGTACGAAATTAAGGATGTCATTTTTTGTCATATATAGGTATAATGTTATTATTATTTTTATAATTTCACTCGCAGTATTTAAAGTTGACGCCATAATAATAAATTGCAGGTTTACTATTGTTTTTGAAATTACTTTTAATATGGCTGTTCGCACATAATCAAGGACATGACATCGCATATACCTAGGAGATCCTTGGTCTCAATAGATTTTTCTAATTTTTTAATATGTTGGTAAGATCCATTAAAATGTCATTAATAGGGTCGCCAATTTTTTGGGTGTCTAAAAACATACATGTATATATATATATATATATATATATATATATATAGATTTTTGTTCGCTTTTGAGAGATATAAAAGACATAAAATAAGTGTTTAGAGATAAAGAAATTCGATAGTGATAAAATATTAGTTTACCCCAAGTACGAGTGAAACGTCAACAAATGTTATGCACAAGGGGACAGAGTTCACTAACCACACTAAATTATGTAAATCTGAGACTTAAAACATGAAAATTGTGTTTCTGCCCCAGTTATAGGAATCTGGACTTGGAGTTAAAATTTATTTCGATAAGTACACTCTTCTTAAGCCACACTGTAACTTTATTTTAGAATCACTATTATTCACTAATTATTCAGATTTTATTGGTAATTTATAAAAATGTAAAAAATAAATAAATAATTAGGTAAAAATTGTTCCAGCTATTAAAACATTTTGTGTTCAAAATAAATCTCAAATAATTTTGTATAATATCTCATATAGAATGTTTAAACACTAATGTTTTATCGAGCCACTCGGTAAACTCCCCAAAAATTGGAATAACTTTTGGTAATATTTGAGTGGATCTAATCAACATATAAAAAACTACTAAACATAATACAGATAATTCTTCAGATACATTTTAATTTTTATAAATTGCAAGAACAACTAAAAGCATTAGATTGTTAACCGATTTCTGCTGTACCTGAATTCCATATTGTTATGTTCAATATAATACTAAGGGCATTATTGCCCAGTCTGATTCAACACACAGGTGCTAGAACTGCACTTGTTCAGCTTCTTTACGTCTGTTACATATAAGTTCAAAAACAAACGATATTTGACAATCAGTTTAGTGACAATACTTGACAAGTACAGTTGAAAATATAGGTGTGTGAATATTCAAAATAGTAATATTAAGGGACCATACAACTAATTTTGCTGTAGTGTATTTATTATCTGGCCACAAGATGCATATTCTGAACAAGCATCATTTAGGAACCTATGATGACAATTGCTATTATTTATGATGAATAGTAGGATCAAATGAATATTAGTACTCGTAAAAAAGTAGATGTAGAGGCTGATCTGATTTATCCTCAGATTTATCTGATAACTAATTTTTGTTTCAAAAGGACAACAAATGTAGATAACTTCTATCAGGCAAAACATTGTTGTGTTAAAGAAAACTTTTTGTTTTGATTTTTTCATATTTTAATTTAAATTCATTGGTTGGTGCTAATGTTAATATATGACAGTATGGTATTTATTTTCTATATAAATATTAATAATATTTAAAAGATGCCAAAATTAATTTAAATTATCATTTCTGCTGCTCCACCTGATCAGAACAGAAACATAATAGACTTAGTAAGCGAATCAAATCCTTAGGCAGATAGGCTAGATATAAAGTTTGTCCTTGAAAATAGGTTTTCGTTTACTTAATAAAAAAATCGTTTAATTTTTGAAAGAAAGGCATAATAAAATGTGTCTCAATTTTATAATATATATATAGTCCATAGATTTTTAGTAACCAAAACATGTTTTACTTTTCTATATTTTTCATAAATAACAACATATTTTTACTTGATACATTCTTTTTCTTGTCGATAAATAAGAACTTAAAAAGAAAGCTAAAAGTTACTCCGTTATCCCCGAAACTATTATTATGAAATATAAAATATAGTAAGTAATTTCATTGTTTATTTTCTAATGAGTTTAAATTAATTATTTCCCGAACCATTTGAATTTGAGCGCATAATAATATACCTATAAATAATTACAAAAAATGCTTTCAGTCTTCCTAAACGCCTTTCTACTCTTCTATTTCTTTATGGATAAAAAATATGAAATAGTTTTTGTGATATTGCAGATAAAGCAAGCGGAATCCGCTGTTGCATATTTTTACATAAAATCGCACCCTCTCGAAATGATAATGAACTTTTGAGATTAGTATTAGATAAAGCCCGCAAGCGAAATTTCCCCGAAGTGTTCTCTCGGAGATTTAAATTTGCAGAAAACTCTCTTATAGGATTATCGGGAAAGGAAAGAATCCTTTGTTATTCATGCAGCACCTCTCGCGAGAGATTTATAAAAAGGTGAATAGGAAATTTGCTTTTTCTTTTAAGTTTGGTGCGCGCTCTGAATTCACATTTTACTACATTAAAATATGATGTTTAATAGAAAGGCGAGTAGAAAGGTCTTTAGAATTCCAATTAATTACTTTTCAAATTTTATTATCAAAGTTAACAAGTTTGTAACAGTCATGTTTATAGTCTTCAAACGTATTATAACATATATATTTTTTATTCAGGTGAATAAATTTTTACCAATAACCACTTATCGAATATTAACAAAAGAAAACGTTTTATTAGTTCTAGTACATTAAGATTATAAAATTATTTAACAGGTCAGTGTTATTTTATTGTAACTAAGATTACGTAATGTAACGAAAACTCCTCGGAAAACTCTTAACACTTCAAATATCTTGTTGAGCACTCATCTGATTGTCATATAGATTGAAATACGTTTATGCCAAATTATGGCAAAAACAAAGATTATTTACAATAGACTGTTGTATTCTATTGCATTAGAAGTAAAAAATACTACTGTTTAGAATATCGTCTGTCCTTTCCCAGAAAAATATAATGAAATGAAATTTAAAAAACTTTCAACCTGGTCCATTTAGAAAACGGATGTAGATATCGGTTTCAGTTAGAAGCGGCAGTACCGCATAATTTAAAATATTTTAAAAATAGAGTTTACGTTTACCTATGGCCAGAGCCAAATGTTCAAGATAGTCTGTTTATTGGTTCTCCAAATACTTCTAATAGGATATTCATCGTGAATAATCCTGTATCAAAAAGTAAATATATGGGTCGTATGTGAGTATACATACTTATTTTTATCAAGAAAAGTGACACATATTAAGAATAATATAACTTTTATAAACTTTACCAATTTAGTTACGAGGAAAGTTCCGAGTAAAGCCACTTTACCGATTTTTGTATATTGCAAAAGGAAAATAAATAATGTTTAAAAAAACAATTCGTGGTGTTAAAATAATAATAATTAAATAATATTATGTACAAATCTCTAGTTTATTGAAGAACGTTTAACGGACATTGGGAGTACATTGACTATTTTACATATATAACTACTAGCGGGTACCCGTGACTTCGTTCGCGTATGTCGACAATGAAAAGGGTAGAAAAAGGTACTTAAATCGTCTTATTTAAGAACCTCTTAAGATCCGTTTTTATGTAATACCCTGTATACATTAAAAAAAATTAAAATATGTAAAAAATAAAATAAAATACACTTGTTAAAGCTTTTTTTTTTGAAAAACTAACCGTCTTGTAAATAATAAGAAATGTAATATTGCAGGGGCCGGGCGGTTTTACCCCTTGAAATTGGAAGTTCGTAAAATCCCCTTTTATCAAATCTTTACATCACACATTCAACCTCTGTGCCAAAATTCAGCTTTTTACGTCCAGAAGTTTGAGTGGGATTGTGATTAATCAGTGGCCCAATATTGTACAATTTTTTAAAAAATCTTATATGTAAAGTATGAAAATAAAAAATACCCGAAATCCTAAGCGTTTTTTCTTTAATAGAAAATAATTTAATACTTAAGGGGCGGTTTCATCCCCTTACAAGTCTTTTAAAAAATCACACTCACTATCTGCTATATATTTTGATCACCCTTTCGGCTTTATTTTTCACTTAAAGTGGGCGCGCTGTTGACCCAGTTGCGAAAAATGTGTCGTGTCCAAAACTCCGTGTCGACACTTTGCTCCTCGCTTTGCTCAATAAGTGTCTATAATTGTTCCTTGGGTTGGGAATCGCTCACTAAATATATTTGGACTGGCGTTGAGTTTCTTGCTGTTTTAGAGGTTAAAAATTGAATAACAACTTTTTTCTCAAGTATGTATCTAGTCTAGTCTAATAAATAAATTTAGAAATAGTTGTAAAGATTAATTTTATATTTTCTAAATATAATTTGCCAGCGAGTTGGTCAGTTTCACAACTTTATTTTAGAGTGTGCTAAATTTGAAACAAATATTATTTATTTACGTATCTGTAATATTAACTCATTATTAAAATATTATTATCCCTCGATGCCTAATAATATACCAATTTGCAATTTATATTTATATATTTAATAACGGCATTTAAATTCTAATTTAGTGATGTAAATTTATAATATTTTGCAGCCACATCAAATATTATAGTAAATATTATTTGAAACTAGTTCCATTTTTACAGTGAGAGTTATTATTATTATTTATATCTAAAATTAGTCAGATTTCATCATATAAATACAATTATTATATCAACATTTTGAAATATCCATATAATACTTTAATATGCATATTGTAGCTACATACTTCATTAAGGTTAAATAAATTTTGTCTAATGGTTGAAATACATTTTTCGTGTAGTTAATATTTTGTCACCCTGAAAAAGTATAAAACTTCAACTGCACTGATTTAATGCAATATTATTTTTTGTAGTCATTTCTGGAAAAAGTTCATTTAATATTACGGAGTTTTCAGAGAGAACCCTAATTGCGCAAAATGGCATTGCCTCGTTTTGAGAGCTTGAAGTCTTCGTTCATTTCGAAATATAATTTACAACTTTGCTGCCAGCTTTTAGTTGTAATTTCATTATGTTATGTGCATTACAATTACAAAACTTCGTAAGGTTAATCCCTCATTAACCATTTTTTCTACATGCGAAGGTCTCGGAACAAAATTATTTGATATTCTTTTTCATTAGACCATTTGGTGAATGGAAAATGACACTTATACAGATTACACCCGATCGATTTTTTTAACATTACAAAACACTTTCTGTTATTATATGAAACTAATAATAAACGTGATAATAAATGACAATTTATAATTTAATCATCAAAAATAATATTTATACCGTTAATTTGTTTTTTTTTTCAAGTTAAAAATGGTACCATTTATTAAGGTTTCCAACTTATACAAAGCTTCTAATTTCCTCTCTAGATAGAGTAACCAATCACGGGGGTCTTTCTGAGGCAATCGCAGATTCTTATTATTAAGTGGTATGAGGTTTCTTCCCCTGTTTTACTATTAGGACAGAGTGGATTACACTATGACTATAGATGTTTGTAAAGTTAGTAGTAAAGACGTGCTTAACAGCGACTTGTATGTCGCCGGTATACCAATGACAGCGACTAGACGATCACTGGACTCAAGTCGCTGTTTAAAATAATAATTAGTCAAGTTGACACGTCGCTGTACGTCAATCCTACATTGCTGTGTTGTTTATTTTGGACTTTGGTCGCTGCTAATTTAAAAACTGTCACCGGTATTCCCGGTTACTTTTTAGATCGCCGTGACTTGTCGCCGGTATTAAAATATCGCTCATCTCTAGTTAGTAGCGACTTGTCAGTATTCCAATGATATCCGCCATGGTCTGGCGGCTCGAATGGCAAGTTTGGTTTGAAGTAAATTTAATGGGCTCGCAATATGATAGGTAGGTGGTAACGTTCTTCCTCAGTAATGTGACAAAATCACCTCTTAAATAGTGCCATTAAGATCTGGCGATAAACTGTAAGCTTGAGAAACTTAGACACTCAGCATAAATATGTGCGAGAGGTAGGCCGATAAGCAGCAGTGGAGGCAAAAAACTGATGATATGTTCAAATTAATATAATCATATTTGTCAAATGGGTATATAACTGTTATTATTTTAAACAACTACCTTTTGTTTTTGTCATTAAATTATAAAACCTACCAATAATGACTTCGTCGTCTTGCATTACAGTCCACGAAATTGTTCTTGCCAAATGCAAACAAAAAATATAAATTCCTTTTCTATAGCATCATTCCCTATAATTTACTTTTATTTTTCGTTTTAAAATTCCATATTCCCGTTTTAGAGCAAAAGAACCGTAGAAAATGTACTGGAATTGAAATAGGGTCGAAAAATAAAGAAAATGTGTTGAACGTTTAGAAAGCAGACGTTTGAATGCAGTTCAACGGCATAATTTAGAAAATATTTTGCGGTTCACTTGAGATTTAGTAAATGTAGTCATATTAAATTTGGAACTGTCTAAACGGTATCCTTTGTTTAAATTTTAATAAAAGGTAGCATGTCTGTCCTAGATAGTTTTCACATAGTTTAATAGTTATTTATACTACAAAGCTCGTAAGTGACAGTTACTAGTCGAGAACGAGTCGAATCGATTTAAAGAAAATGTAATGTATGTAATAATAGTTTACTATTAGTAGATGCCAGAAGCTTTGTCGTCCGAAACTGGCCATGGTAGGATTTGTGTAAGGGGATGGCTTCGCCGACGTGGGCGTAGTCGTCGTCTTTCTCTCTCTGGAACTGTTTTAGATAAATTTTTGAAATTAGGTACATATTTCGAGCACACTTAGGGCTTTTAAATGTTATTCAAACAAATTTGCTAATCAATTTCGGTTTCCGTGTATTAGCGAAAAAATTTTTTAATTCGAACGTTTCGGTGTCGTTCGATAAACGATAATTGTCGAGAAATTGAAACATTAATTTGATGTTCTCAGAAAACGTTCCTCTCTGAGGTCTTCTGAGCTCTATTTAGAAGTTGTGGGATCGAAGTTGGGAACAATTTTTTTTTATTTTTTTAGATTAAAAGGAAGGGTCAATTGAACGACCTCTGATTTAGAGTTTTTTTTTTTGTTTTTTGGAAGTTTAAGCAAATTACGATTATTGCAGTGGGTTTAAAAAACATTTTTTTTTAGTGTTTTGTTTTCTGTTTTTTTGCTGTCGTTCGCTAAAAATTAAGAAAAAAATAATGAGGAGAAAAACGGTTCAAAATTGCGTTACAGTTTAAAGTTAAAAATTATCTCGGTTGTATACTGAAAATGCATCTACCCTAGATCCAATTACACCCAAGCGCTTTACGGCTTGAACTGATCCAAAAAGGAAACTCGACTAGCTCCTGATTCAAACGAATGGCGGCATTTACCATATATAATAAATGGCTGACAGCAAATTTTCCTAAGGAGATCTTACTGAATTAGGGAAATATTGCCCCCAAATTGTGGCTACCACACCTAAATATAATAGAATTTAATGTTGGTCAGTGGCGGGCAAAACCTCCAAACGGGAAAAAAATATTTTTTTTTGCACGTAAGTAGTTTTTCCGTGAAACATTTAGCTTTAAAGTTTAAATGCAGTTTTGTACTAATTTTTCTCCTCATTATTTTTGTTTTGTAGTATTTTTCAATTAAACCAATTTTTATGAATTGCGAACGAACGATAGTAATGAAACAAAAAAAAATAAAAATTGATTTTATTTTAAAACACGCTGCGATAATCGTAATTTACTTAGATTTTTTAAAGATAAAACCTTTTTCTTTCTCGTAGCTGTGCTCTTTTATAATCTTTTTTGCATTTGTCGAAAACTTGAAACGTTTAGACACGAATGGGCGTTCAATTGACCCTAGCTTTCGACCTAAAAAAAGTTTCAAAAATTAAAAAAAAAATAGACTCCCCCAGAACTTCGATAGGGTAAATAGGGTCGGAAGACCGCAAAGTGAATAATTTTCTGGGAATTTCATATTAATTTCATTATAATTTTCCTGTATCAGACTCTGAAGGAATCGAAAGACTTTTTTTTATATTAACAGATGAAAAACCGAAAATGCTACGAAAACTGTGATACAGTTCGAGAGCCCCATGTGTGCTATTCAGACGTACCAGATTTCAAAAGTTTATGTGAAACCGTTCCCGAGATATAGTGACCGAAATGTACGTACTTTCTACCAGGACATAGTTTTCTGGCATCTACTAATAGTAAAATATTACTACATACGTAACATACACTTTAACTCGACGGATCCACGAATGAGTACAGCTACCGCCTGGGCTATAATTTAATTTGATAATATTCTCGTGAAAACAGTTATGACCGATTGTTGTTATGGCACCATAAGCAGTTTTAATTTTATGAACAACGTCAAGCTGACAGTTTGTAGACAAAAGTTCGGAGAAATCGAAGTTTATGGCATGGAAGAAACAGCAAATTACTTGTTTGTTTTTACTTCTGGGAAAATCGAAAAAAGGTATGATTCAACTTATAATATTTTAAGAAATGAAAATCCGCTACTATTGCAGCAAACTACAAGCATCACAAAGATGCAGGAAGTTACAAATTAAATTTTATATAAGACAAAGCCGAAAGTCTCTGGTAGTATTTCCAGAGTGACAGAAACCTTGGCTAAAAGTGAAGGATCTATGTAGTCAAAAAATCAGTATAGCAATTGAGAAAAAACGAGAAAATATTTATCCAAGTTTTGTAAATAATGTTTATAAATATACCAATATTCAAATCAGTTAATAATACTGCATTTTTATATAATCTTGTTGAAACAAAATAAATAATTTAATTACATATGGTTCTAATATAATTGAAATTTCATATTAGAACGAAAGGCTTAAATCCTTTCTTTAAGGCCAATCGATTAACTTCACTTACTCCATCAAAGCAGTGTCAAAATGGGTTGTTTACTATTCAGAGAGGTAGAAAAAATATTTCTATATTACTTGCAACAAAGCTCTTAACATTTACTATTCGACTCTCATACGTGTAACGATTAATCCAATGCTAATTAGTCGCCCTTTCAATCGCCACTTTTTAATAACTGCTAAACACTCGGCACTTGACCGTACAAACCCCCGGACGAATCAGCCGAAAACTCGTTTAAAAACGGTTTCCGAAAAACGAGCAAAATGTTGTTCAATTTTTAATTTGGCATTCGATTTTCCGATGCAGCTCGGACCGGAAACAAAGGGCGCTGCCGGATTATACAATGATTTAAAAAACGCCTCGCTTTGAGACCAGGATAATGCAATTAGTATGCAGTTTGATCCTAGGACGACGGATAGACATACTTTTATATTATAGGGGTTTTAGTTATCGGATTTTACATGTCGTTATCAATGTTACGTATAATGTTAAGCGACTAATTTTTTTGGGTAAGAGAAAATTTGTTGTCATTTATAGGGAATTTATTTCATTCTCATAGGAAATCAAATCAGAGATAAACAAATGGTGCCTATCCGTTTCGGATGTTAGCGTTAATCATGGCAATCTCGGCCCTTTTTACTGCAGCTGGGAAGAGACCCACTATTGTTGTATTGTACTATATTCGAAAGTTATTGAGCCAAGATATTCGTCTTCTTCCGGGTTCTCTCTTTCCGTCGACTTAAATACTGTAGTTTACGGGTTTTTACGGTGGTAAGCAGTTTCTTTCCTTTTCCCAATCTCTCTAAAACTGTCAAGTTAGTGACAGGGTCACTCCAAGGTATTTTTAAAGTACATCTATACAACCACATCTCAAACGCTTCGAGTTTCTTACAGGTTTTTGTGACTCCACCCCATGTAGCACAACCGGGAAAACATAGCGTCTAAGGAATCTGATATTCGTTGTCAATGTCATGACGTTGCATCTGAATATTTTTACCATCTTCAAAAATGCAGCTCTACCCTTTCCTATTCTGCATTTTATTTCCTGAGAATGATCCCAATCCTGGTTAATGGTCCCGAGGTAACTGTACGTTTGGACTTTCTCGATCTGCTGATTATTTAACACAAGTTGACCGGGCTGGTAGCCTTTTGCTATAGCCATAAACGTTGTTTTCTTAATGTTGAGTGACAGTCCGTGTCTTCCACCTGCATCCATGACCCTGGTCATTATTTCTTGAAGATCTTCCAGATTACTCGCAACCGTGTCATTAGCATATCTTAGATTATTTATGCATTCACCATTAATCTTTATTCATATGTCAACCTCGTCTAAAGCTTCCTGGAATATCTGTTCTGAGTATTTGTTGAACAGTAATGACAACACACAACCTCGTCTTATCTCAACTTCATCGGAATCTTCACTTTCGATATTTATGGATGACCTTTGGTTCCAGTACAAATTACTGATTATTTTTAGGTCTCGTTTATTTACTCCTATTCTAGTTAAGATTTCCTTACTGTGTTGTATCCTATCGGACGCCTTCTGATCCTCGATAAAACATGCGTAATCACAGTTGACGTCGCTGCATCGCTGAAAGAGTACCTGTAGGTTAAACAAAGCCATTTCGAAATCCGAATTGTATGCGGCTGATGTGTTCTTGGCATATCTGGAACAAGTCTTGGATGTAATATATTTCAGCAGATGGCTCATCAAACTAATAATTTAATGTCCATGTGTGATACCATGAACAAAGTGAAGAAATAATTTTATTATTTGAATCTATAGGTAATGAAGATTAGAGGGAGTTCGGAGGTTAGTCGTGAAATATCGGAATGTGAATAGGATTTCTATTGTGAATTTTATCGTGTG
The DNA here is from genome assembly GCA_030620095.1 of Kuschelorhynchus macadamiae. Classification (NCBI taxonomy): domain Eukaryota; kingdom Metazoa; phylum Arthropoda; class Insecta; order Coleoptera; family Curculionidae; genus Kuschelorhynchus; species Kuschelorhynchus macadamiae. Next base: position 189,782 of record JAUTXW010002498.1, read on the forward strand.
GTTTCTTATCTAGTGGTAACTGTACTGGATCCTCAGCCGGCAGGTCTGCGGTTCAAACCTTCTCATCGACATACTTTTTTATGTATTTTTTGCGTTAATTATTTTCCAATGCTTGCTTTCATTTACACCTGAAAATTAATGTTTACCACAAATTATTTTTTATTAATATATAAACAGTTTTGTATACATATTATTATAGACATTTTCTATATACGTTGATCGGTAACACGGAGGCATTACCGTTAAAGCCATAACTCAATAATGCATACCTATAAAAAAGTAAAATAATAGTATATCACCCACCAAGTCAATATTGAAAACAATTACTTTCACACGAATAATCAACATTGTTTTTTCTACGACTACAAAAAATCTTCAATAGGACCTTTATTTTTATATTTCAACACTATTGTTGAAAAACTGAGTAATTGCCTTGATTGTAAAAAAAAAGTAAGTTAAAGTAGGCTTTGTTTTTTCACCTTTTCTTTGACTGATCATTCCAAATACTGTTATGTTAAGAAGTATTTTTTACTGACTTTTATAATAGCGACTTTTAGAATGTCATTTCAGTTGTTAAATGACTTAAATGACATAACTATAAGAACTAGTGCTTAAAAGTGACATTTTAAGCATTAGTGTCCAAAAGTGACACTTTAAATCACAAGGGCTTAAAAATTACACTTTAAGGGACAAGAAAAGCACAAATATTAATTGTTTCTATTTATTATAAATAGTAAAAATGAAGTAATTTACTTAAATGACTAAAATTAATATTTGATTTCCTTGAAATAGAAATTCTTGCTTCTTTCTAAATAATTCCGAATTCAAACCGGTAGCTGTAGCAGTAACTTTAACTAGATTGCAGTTATAAGTCAGTTTGCTTTGACTTTCTTCAGCCCAAGCTCAGCACGTCCTTCTTTAGAGGCCTCTTATTTTTCGACAAGAATTTTTTTGTTCTAAGAATTCTTCGATGTGTCCCCCGGATACAGAATTCGACTTCCAACCTCCATGTCGCTTGAGCGTTGTTTTATAGACTCCAGAATCTGCCAAGAATGTCGCTGAAAATCACCGTAAATAATGCCTTGTGTATTCATTTGCCATTGGAAGCCTTAAATACTACGGAATTTTTTTTGTTATGCGTTCAATAGTGGTAATGCCAACTGGAAGCGTAAGGAAAAATGTTTGATGAGTTGTATGTGCAGGCCGTAGTTGGACGTTATTAAGCTAGAGGTTATATTTTGCGGGTGTTGTTATTTGTTATTCTTAGGTTTATATAAGAGAACCATAACATTTCAATTAATCAGCAATCTGTGTCAAAGATTATTATTATTCTAATGTTTGTTTGAGGAAGTAACAATACAAATACTTTACTCTTAATACATAATTGTATAATTATGAAAATAAGTTTGGATCATTTAATAAATATAAAAATTTGCCACGTAATTTCTTCAAATTATTTAAAGTTATAAATAATGTAATAAAGTCCACCCAGAGTACTTATTCTAGGTAATTGTTTTAAAATTAACTCAATGGGAACAAATCGGTGTCTCTGGAGTAGTTCAGTATTCTCCTGGATCTTTAGGCCACGAGATTTGAACTCTGAATAATTCAGTCCTCTTGTAGTTGATCTGTTGGTGTTTATATGTCATTGTAATGGTTTAATGTTGAGAAGAGTTTGTTGTTTAATAATTTTTATTAGAAGCTTTGAAGATGCAATTTCGTTAGATATTATTTAATAGATAACTGCGTGTAGTATTTAGTAAAAGATTGGCCTTGTAGAATTCTTAACAGTCACCTGTAAACACGTATTCAAAAAAAATTCAAGGAGGGTGTCACAAAATAACTTTATAAATATTCCGTACGCCTTTGCATCAAATGTTTTCCTGAATTACTCTAGCTTTCCCCAGAATGCACAAAACATTTGAAATTGATATTCTCGATGTTAACTCGGAAATGTTCGATATTGCAAGAGGTGCAATGTTGCAGTTCGAACGTGTCAAAAGATACTCGCTGAAATGTAACACAGCAATCGCAAATCGTCTTATCGTTTCCCTCTGGAGATTTTGACCGGCAGTATATTAAATCTTCCGTATGAAATGTTTGAAGGTTGAGGTTCGTAAAGTTGTTACGGTACAAATAAGATTTTTTTCCATGATTGTATCTGTAGTATATTATACGACGTTGCCCGAATATTTTTATTGAACACTACATATTCTTGACTTTACGGGCCATGTGGTCCGTACCTTAATCCTGCTACTTACGGTTCAGAGCCGTCGGACAATTTTGTCGTTTTGAAGGCTTTGCAACGAGGCAATCGCCAGATTGCTCTCCCTCTGGGGCTTAGAGCTGGGGCGACCCTCCCAGATAACTTACAACTTAATCCAGCTTGGAGACGTTATCGATGGGATGTTCGGATGGCGACTTTAAAATTCCCGGTTACCCCGATTATGTACATCCGGCTTCCATTTCTCCTTGTGTCTTCTATCGATTATTGAGTGTATAACCATTTGTTTTCAGTCATTTCCAGACTCCTCCCACTCCCGCAATCAAGCGGCCATTTCGCTTTTTTCCCTTGTAAAAACAAGTGTTATATAATCCGGAAATATCGTAAGAATCACCACCCGCAACACGTCTGGACACTTTATAACGGTACCACTTCCACTCGGAGCTTTTAACAAATTTGAAGGCTTAGTATTTCAAAAACGAATAAAACCAATATCATCATATATTATATATTTGTAAAATCAGGAAAAAAATATTTTTCCAACCTTTAAAGAAATATATATAAATTATAGAATTTTTGCAGTTTTTTGATGCTCTTTTGTTTTTTGTCATTACTAAACACACACGTTTAAATCTAAAAGTTTTGTATTTATACTTTTTTCGTATCTCAAAAGGGCGAAAATGCATGTCAAATTATAAAAAACCACCCTGTACCTTGTGTCATAATAATAAAGGAAAACAAATTATTCACAAACATTTTAGATTGAATTTTTTGATAAAGGCAGATTCGTTCTAATAAGGCACAGCTGTAATTATATCAAACACATACTTAAAAGCAGTACTTGCCTCTGAGATCAATTTCATTATAATTTTAACAATGGTAACGTATGTTAAAATACCAAGACTTATGCGACCACTATGAATTAGAAAAGGAAGAGCTTTTATTTTCCTGCGGCTGCAAAACAATCCGTATTTGTTTCCTAACCACGCACCCGAAGCCTGAAATATCAACAGATACCTGTAATAATGGTTTTAAAACTGACTAGACAATCCTTTTGTATCCATAATATTATCTTTGTATTCAAACTAAACCGAGTTTAAATAAATACTGTTTTTGTCATTGATGTTTATTTGAATTTTACACTGACAATTTTAAATAATTAACAAGCAAAGAAATTGGTTCTCAATCTCGTAAGTTATTTTAAAAAAGAAATAGAAAACTCAGGGGTGGACGTAATAACTAGCCGTATTTCGAGAAATGTGAAGAGAAGGCTTCCAAAGCTTGACCAGTTAGCTCGGGACCGATTCAACGGATTTAGCAAGAGCAAAATGCCAACAAAGAACCAAAAATGAAGGAAAGGCGTAAAAAACAAAAAAAGGAAAATCTCTGTGATAATGTAAAAATGGACGTTAGAAATGTTATCTACGATTTATATAGTACTAACACACAATTTTTCCTTAAAAAATTGCAAGAAACTTTAAAACGGCGGGAAATAGAAGTAGAATCATTATCAAGGTTAATAAAACATTTAGGGTTTCATTAAGAAGAACTGCAACAGAAAGTTTTTGTGTGAGCTACAGTAGATAATTTCTCAACGAATTCATTTCTTAAAGAAACTTCAAACATTTTGAAGCTAAATTTAGTGTCTAAATCATGGCACGATAATTCAAGAAAATCAGTAAAAATAAAAAAAGTGTGCGGCTCAGGCAAAAGGTATATAGTTCTTTATGCAGGTTCATCAATAGGTTTTATTTCAGGACCTCAAAATCAACAAGCATGGATTATTATGACAAAATGGACCATGAATTATTCGAAACGGGTGTAAGGAGGAATAATTCAAATTCCAAATTTATAGGAACTATCTCTTATTGTGCTAGATAATGTATCTTACCATACTGCAATTCTGAATAAATAATAATTATAATAAATGGCTTTTAATGATTATTAAATGGTTAATTACAAAATGTTTATAAACAGATGGAGGCGGAGTCTAGCTTTATGGCTACTCTACTTAACCTCGAGAATATTTTTACTAAGTTTAAATTTAAAATATATGAAGAAAACTTTACAATAAGAGGATAAGTGCTATTTACCAAATGATTTACATATACTGCCATTTTAACATTACTTAATGTTAATTAACTTTTTTTCATATAAATAGGCATAGTATAAAACATATGAAGATGAAAAAAGGGGGGCATTCGTATTTTAGGCTCTGGGACGGTAGTTTCTTAAGTAAATAAATGAGTGAATAAAGAGGGAGAATGGTCCATGGTAGAAAGGAATATTGAGAAACCAAAGTTTCTAGAAAGTAAGCATCTCTTTAAGTTTTTGACGAAATATGTTGGGATTGGAAAGTTTCAATTTCCTCCCTATAGATGATACCGAGAGATTGACGGTGCATTATAAGAAAATGAACAGAGTTGTACGAAATCTAGGCTCATTTCCTTCCATCTGTTGGTTTGGATTTCTTATATTTAAATTATGAGTTTGATAACAGAAGCTTATTTTTTCCTGCAGATATGAGGGGGTTTTTAGTGATTATTAATGTATGTACAAATGCATAAAAATGATACCTATCGGCTGTATCTACATGCATGCATTTCAATTCTTTAATTTAAGTGATCAAATTTTCGCATTTAAAAAGGAACTTGCAGCTGGTGTTGATAAATGTTTGGAAACGTTGTTTTGATATGAAGTCAAGGCAGGGAAAATATACAGTATTACATAGCATCAATAGAGTGTTGTGAGAAAGGATATGGAACAATTGGGTGTCGTCTGCATAACTTTGCACACTATATTATTTAATATTTTTAAACAGGTCGATTGTGTAAATAGGGAAAACATAGGTGACAATATTGTTCCTTGAGGTTCTCCTGATGTTACTTTGACAAGCTTGGATACATCCCTCCCCCAAATAACTCTCTGTCTTCGTTCAGACAAAAAGTAGTAGAAAAAGCTTAGCATCACCTTATCGAGACATTAATATTCGTGTCGAAAGCCTTTGAAAAGTCCAGTAGAATCAAGGCACCGTTGTGTTTATCTATTATGTTGTCACAAACGTTCACCAGTATCGTAGCTGTACTATGACCCTCTGTAAAACCAGACTGCAGAGGACATATTATGTTGTTTTGTTGAAATGTTGAACATTCGCGGACGACGGTAAAGATTGCCGATCGAGGCGCAAAGTGGAGACAAGCAGTACGAAGTCCGGAAATGTGGCTTTTCCTACGAGATATACAAACTATTTTTCCGAAAATCGAAGATTGTTGAAAGGAAGTATATTATTATAATCAACTGGTAAAATTTTGAAATAAGCATGAAATATTTGTTTTGTAACTATGGAAACAAAGCTATATTGAATTGCCAAACTTGACATTTTTAAGTATACAAATAATATTTCCTTACCATACAAAAATAAATAATATTTCCTAACAGCTATATTCCGTTGCCTGGCAACGACTAGTTGCAAGGAAATATTTACTTTCTTTCAAAAATATTATCAAAACAATTTTTGAACGATTTTCGGAAAATAACTAATAATATAAAAATAAATAGAAAAATTAGTAAAATGGCTTTTTCTCTCAGTACGAATACTTCCTGTACACGTAGTAATTTAATGTGTACAATACATATACAAAATACACAACTTTTATTCCATTAATAAATAATGGAAGGATTCATTACGACGGAAGTTCCGAATAAAGCCAATTTACCGATTTTTTCTAGAAATAACTACATTTATATCAATTAAATAAACATTAAAGGCTTCCCTAATAGAATTCATTAATGAAACGACTTTTAAGCAAATAAGAAAATCGAAAGACTTTCTTCAAGAAAAGTTTTTCCGGGAAATTATGCCCGCCTGACGTCCTGTTTTCCATTAAGGAGACCCTTTAACACTTAATTAAACGACGGAAAGCAAGTTGCCTCGAGAAAAATGTAATTATAATGAAATTTATTACCGACAGGACCCACTTGACAGCCGCGAGAAATGACGAGGGTTGCCGTCCACCTCGGCGTCAACTAAATCAATATCCAAATATCGACAACAGATGTGTTTATGGAAAAATTGAGATTCACTTCATAAAACTATTAAAACATGATCCAAGGGGTTATATTAATTGGGAAATACTTTTGAAATGGCATTTGGTATTATCAAAGACAGATTATATCTGAATAGACGATCCTTTCAATGTAAAATAAAATACTCCGTAGATGGATCCTAACTTTCTATTGCATTCCGTGCAGTTAGTATCTTTGTTGTTGCGTTCTAATTAAACCGCGACACAACCAATTGATGTGGTTAATATGTTTGTGTCAGTTGGACTGTCTATTCGAAGTATAATCGGTGTTTCGAATTATCTGTTTCCACTGGAGGCTCGAGCTCAAGTATTTGCAAATAAAATTTAGTATAATTTTAAATTAGTAACTGCTGAAGCTGAAAATTCACACACGTTACAAAATAGCCATTGTGATACCCTAAATAGTTAATAGTGTAAGAATTTTGGTTCTAACGGAGTAAAAATGCCGGTTAAAATTTCGCAACGACAAGCAGTTGAGAAACCTAAGTATATTTTGTGTTAAACTCTTATTATAATTGTATCATCTTAAGATGCAACGCTGATGGCACGATTGCCTTGCTTAAAAAAGTAATGGACTCTAAGCAAGCATCTTAATTTATTTCCTTTCAAAAAATTACCTAGGTACCTACTATACGTTATTATACAGGGTATCACAAAATAGTGGTAGTCGAAATATGGTAAAATTGCGCATTTCTTGACGTTTCCGGTCTTAGCATATCTTGTTTAAATTCGGATTTTTTGCTATTAACTTTTGATTTGTAAATGGAAGGGACACTTTATATTATTACGGCTGTAAATTCTAAATACAAATAAGACTAAAATTATACCGCTGTAAATTCTAAACACATTCTAATTACATGTCTTATACCTAAGTTGAACTATTTTCAAGAATAAGGCGTCAAAAAATCATCATTTTGGACTTTTTAGAATCCTCTATCGGCCAAACCATTAAACTTAGATCAAAATAGCTTTTTGAAACCTGTTAGATGGACAACTTCCGGTTTAACCAGAAATGTCAAAATTCAACCGGACGTGGCGACCATATAGATCTATGAAAAGCTGTGATAGGAAAATACAAGCCGGTTTGTTTAACCGTTTTGCCGATAGGAGATTCTATCCCGAGTTTAGTTTGACCCAATGCTAGTGCAAATATTTGCCACACAAGAACATATCAAATTTTCCTGTTAACACGCTGAGACGACTATTGGATCCAATAAATTGGATACGAGCTTAGAGCCGATACTTTCAGTAAGCAGATTAAATTCTCCTTTTTAAGGCAAAAGGCGAACCCAATCAAAATCCACAAAAAGAAAATGTTATTCATTGATTTGATAATCTTATACTAGTGTCATGTGTCTCGCTTCTAGAAGTATCTTTGTACCCAACATATGACTGCTTTTCATTTTTATTTTTTCAGTTGAAGTGTGTACGTTTCGTTTATTTTTTGTTTGTTTTAATGGTGTCATCCCAAATTAATGATTTTTATTTCGCCCCGACTAATGTCTTACCTTTGTAACTTTTTATCTATTTTTAACCGACTTCATTAGCTGTTATTTTTTTATAGTTCCGTTCTATAGATTGGCCATAAATCTTTTATCCTTTCACTACGTTTAAGTTTTTGCTTTATAGTACTGAGCAAAGTAATCTGTTTTTTCGCTTTTGTGGTTCCTAGTTCAAAAATATCTCGAAAAATATGAAATAATTACATAAAATAAGCTTTTCTCTCAGTTTTTCTATTTTTATAATATAACAATTTTAGAAAAGTAACTTTCAGGTTTTATTAGTAACGCGATCAAACAACTAGTACATTCATTAAAATAAACGTTTTATCCTATTTGTCTGTATTAAGTTATAAGCTATTAAGAGCAAGCACCAGCATAGGCAAAAGCAGGTCTATACACTTTTATCATTTTCTGACTTACTGTACCACTTCGACCGATCGTCAGTGCAAAAGACTCGCCCACATAAGCCACCCTCAACAGCATTATAATATCAAGTTCACAATGGAAATTGAATCTAATGGAACGACTCCCTTGTATTCAAAGGATGGAAAATGGTACATTAGAACATTCTGTGTATAGAAAACCGACGCGTACAAATAGATACTTAAATGGATATTCCCATCACCATCTAGCACTAGTAATCAGATCTATTTCGAGTTCTGATCAAGATTCTCTAATATCGGAAACATTGAAACTGACCGAAGCTCTCAGAGGGAATGGCTGTTGCACTGAAGATACTACGCGGTCAATTAATATATATAGTAATCCATCTCCACCAAAGGAGAATGATAAGGAACCACCGTTAGGTAGTGTTCTTCTTCTCTACATACGTAGCACTACAGATAAAATAGGATGATTACTTCGGCGGTTGAACATACGTACAGTCTTCAACACACATAAGAAGACTGGACAATACTTGCGATGCCCGAAAGACATTGTACCTTTTCAAACAGAAAGAGTATATAAAATTCCTTGCCTCTGTAGAGAAGTGTATGTGGGAGAACCAGGACGCTCAATATCCACTAGACATAAAGAAACATGAACGATGTATTAAAAAGAAACAAATTGTTCAACGTGCTGTAGCTTAACACCAGCATACCACTGGCATATGATAAATGTAAAGGAAACCAAGGTTCTAGCATCGGTTCCAGGATTTTATAAACGAAAAATTAGAGAATGTATTGAAATTTTTAAACATACAAAAAATTTTAATAGAGATACGGGTTATGGTCTACGTCACACATGGAAACTGATCTTAACACAGGGTCACGGTTCGGCGCGAACGAGTCGGGTATAAAAAAAGTCCGCCTGAATCTCTCAGAGCTCATTCGGTGTTCAGATCTCGTGGATTAAAGATCCCTGAATATGCCTCGCGCAGTCAAAGGCGAAACGTCGGATAGTAATTCCAATTGGACACGGTCTAATCCTCAGAACCATGATCTCTTACTTAAGAGTTTAAACAATGGTGGTTTCTTGATTTTAAAAAGCAAATAAACTCTAACTTCAAATAAAAACACATCGAAAAAAAAGAAGTCAGAACTTCTAAACCTAATTCGATATTCCATCGCACATGCGAGTGCATGGGTTTTATTTTTTCGAAAAACTATGATAGGTTCGGTCCTTAACACTTCGTGTTAAAAGCTATCGACTGAAAAAATAATGAAACAAAATATGTTTCAACGTAAACACCCGTTTTTTTGGTAAATTTTATCTATACCTAAAATTTCATAAATATATTATTTAATATTTTTTCAGTCAAAATAGATAGTTGTGCTAGTTTGATGGAAGTGGCTTGGACACCAAAAATTGATTGATTTCAGGCGAATTAATGCTCCTTAATTAATGAAGTTCTAACTCGGCTGTAACACTGAATAAATTTTAGTATAGTTAGTTTATTTCAAAATATGTATACTTTTTAAATTATTACTTATTAGTTTGAAGCATCGATAATCAACAGCATAAATACGCATAATACATTATGATGATTTTTTTTTGTTTTTCGAAACAATCTTTCATCCTTCTTCTGTTTTATTAACCAAAGTTCTAATTACTGAACACATATACTTAATAATGGTTAAATTCGGAACCAACCTCATTTAAATAATTCCGAGGATTTTCTGTAACCCGCATGTCCTTATGATATTATCTTTTCTGTTGGTTATATTGTTACTTAAGCGGTTTAGATAGCTATCTATGATCCATCCATAGGTATCTCGTAAATATATTATTCTTATTACTCTTACCAAATATGTTAAAGTTTGCTCCACCCCACCTCATTTACTGTTATAGTTATAAAAAGAAACATAGCAGCATGGGAGACAGGGAAATCCCGCCATTTGAGGCAATACCGCCATTGTCTGTTCATTTGGTACATCGAATAGTGACACAAAAGAGACCCATACGTCTGGAACAGTCTTGTGAATAGGCGGTTGCATGTCTTATTTAGTAAAAAATATATTCCGTTAAAATGAAGTTATTTACATTATTTCCATCTCGATCTTGAAACTAAGGACAATTCATGCCTTTGTCTCTTAAGGGCACTTTGGAGTTGTTACATTCCGTTATTCGTTTTTTACTTTTAACAGTTTAAGATGTTTATTAAAGTTATACATTTCAGTATTCAAGACATTTTATTCTGTCACGGTTTAATGTGAAGGTTTGTTTTATGTAAAGATTTTTAACCTAGGCCGATAAAGCCAGGTTGAACCGATTACTCTACTGGTGCATATATGGTGCAATTAGTAATTTTTAAAAGGTTAGTTATTTTTATTTAAAAATTTCCCCATTTTTGTGAGGCAATAGAAGCCGATCCCATATCTCAGATTTTGAGATCCACTTTCGACCGAACAACCGGACTACCTAATATACATTCAGTGCCGGATGTTAAACAGATAAATAAATTAACTTAGTAGTTATTTGATTATTTTTAAAAGCGCCACATTTTTAGTTTTTTATTGCTTAATCATGATGTCCTAATTGTCAAATTTTATGTACCAATAACGAAGCGTATATAACACCCCATAGGTATGTAATATAATGGTAATACTAAAGGGCACATTCAGACAATATAAAGAGTATATAGTAAAAAGGATATTTGAATTTAGGATAGATACAGAAAATTTCATTTATTAAAGACTATTCATGAAACCCAGTTGTCATGAATGGCGTCCAGAATCAATCTGTATGACAATAGATTTAGACTGAATAGTTCTTTAGTAAATTAAAATCAACAGAGTTAAGAAAGAATCCGACCCTAAAAAAACACGACTGACATAGCTGCTGAGGCTCTCTTCATGTATATCAGGTCAGTATAACGTATTTTACATAACGTGACGTTATAGAGTCATAACGCTATAATTTCGAAGACTACGACTGAATTACAGATTTCATCAAAGAAGTACATCAGTTCTATAAAAATTAATTATAGTATTGGTATGGTATAAAAATTAGTTACAGTATAGCACAAATTTAGTTTGGATACAGTTATGTCACCGGCCAGAAATATTGTCTGCTAATAAGCTATTATATTTTACTTATATTATGATGTGACGGTATAACGCTAAATGCTATAAAGATAATGAAATATAAAAAAATATTAAAATAATTTCTTGCTTGTTCCTATTTCCTACATTATTTGTTGATTTTAACGTAGGTCCTAACATAAGCTTCGTAGCAACATATTTAATAGTTTCATTCCATTTCCCCGTACTTCCCTACTACTACTGTTCAATAATATATCTACCTACCTTACTATTAGAGTTCGTTCCGCCCCGGCAGCCTTTTGCCTGTCAGGTGCATTATTCATTGTTTCATTCCAATCGGAAGATTATAGATAATTTTACACACGATTTGAGTTGGCCGTCTTTACTTTTTACATTTAAAACCTTTTAAGCGATAACTCTTGTCTTTCTTGGTTTTAATTAAACTGCTTCTATCGATATTCTGTCATCATTATTTTTTATTTTACTTTTACACCGAAGTGGATAAAGATAATCGCACATTTCATATACGTTTTATCTTTTGGCAGTGCCCAGTCACTCATTTTAAAAATCTCATATGAAACACTCAACTTTCGATTGGCAAATTAACAAAATTTAACTAAACTCCTCAAATCATTCCTGATAATCGGCAGATTTTCGTAACAGAATAAATACTTTTGTTAGTATAGAGGAATACGTATACCCTCACAGTAATTGTTTTTCTATAAGCACTAGATACAATAACACCCTTTACGCGTAAAGATAATTAAGAAAAAGTTTCTACCACGACCAATCCTGATGAGGACGTTCAAATTCAAACCAATTTTTCGGCAACGATTGCATCTTTATTGTCGTTAGAAGTCATCATACACCCAGGAGTTAATCGCAAGTGGCAGATGTTTTCATGAAAACAATCAAAAATTACGATCCAACAAATCTTTTTTGTTTTGACAAAGATGACAAACATACATCCTTTTTAATACACAGCGTTGAAACTTTTAACACATACAACATTAACTATGCAAAGCTTTTAAGCTTTCTCACATACAACATTTAATCTACAAATTGTCTAAGCTTTTAACGGATACAATATTGAATATGCAAAGTATCCAAGCTTTCAACATATACAACATTTATTATGCAAAGCATCCAGGCTTTCAAGACTTAGAACATTTACTATATAAAGCGTCCAAGTTCTCAACATAAACCACATTTGTTTTACAAAGCGTCCAAGCTTTCAGCAAATACAACATTGACTATGCAAAGAGTCCAAGCTTTCAACATATGTAAGCCGTAATATGCAAAGCGTCCAAGCTTTCAGCACATACAATATGTACTTCTAAGTAATGCTTAAATTATTAATTAAATTTGCGTGCTACTAAACGAAATTATGTTTTGTTCTATGCGTTGTACTACTATCTAACATATTTAAAAATTCAGGCATATCCAAAGTTAGAGACCAATCTATTTGCCATCCTCTTAATTGTTTTTTGGACGTACTGGAAATCTACTATGATTTCCCAATCCCCTTTAATTCATACCATCTCTCAGAAGTTTTACTCATCACTTGGTGCATCAAAACAAAATCTCCTTTTGCAAAATTTAAAATGTTACGGGGTTTTTGGTTGGCAGAGGTAGGAGCATTTTTTTATGTTTTAAGGTGGTCGTTAATTCTACGATCCAACTATAGGTTTCGAATCGGGTATAAGTCCTCATTCAACTTCTTTCAAACTTTGGATTAACGGCGTTGATCCATCCATTCCAATTGAAAGCTGAAGTTTTATTTGATTTTTGAACTAAAGTTCAGGACGAAGTGAATTTTCCAAATGGTAGTGGGCCATCCTGACTGTATGTTGGTTTCAACTTGGATAAGATTCATTATAGTTGGCATAGTTAAAATGGATTTCCATCAAGTAACGGCTAGTTCTGTTCAATATGTATTAAACATTTTGTTAAATACTCAAAATCAACAGGAAATTTATTTGTTGAAATTAATGACCAAATTTGACTTATTGAAACAGAGAAGGTAGAAAATTGCTAATAGGAAGGAATTCTTGTAGTGCTTTCTTGAGAAAATTCTCTATATATTGACTTCTTTGGCTTAAATTCTACATTCTGGCGTTTCAGAAAGGCAACGAGTTTGTTATATTTTGATGTCAATCTTTTCCATTAATTCTAACATTATCCGTATCATGCTGTAGACACTAGATAGCCCAAAGAGTAGATTGCTCTTTCTTCCTTGTCTTGTCGCTATAATATGCCATCAAGACGATATTCGTATATTTTTTTTCGGCACACCAATTTTCATATACCTTCAATGTCTTTTCATATCGTCCCCTACTTATCACTGAAAGTAAACATGCTTCTGCTCTTTCTGCAGCTTCTTTAAGTTCTGGTGCAGTATCAATTAGTTAAAAAAGGTCTTCATTATCAACACTTTCTGACAATATTTTGGCTTTCTTTTTCAAAATAAAATATTGTACCAACTTTTTGATTAATAGTGTGGTGGTAAATAAAATAGTATACAAAGTTTGGTTCATTAGTCTGAAGATTTAGTTAATCTCGCCTATTTTGGTTCCATATTGTGAGTAATCTCCACTTCCGATGTTAGAATAAGGGGATATGGTATTGTTTTTCTATAAGCACTTAACCATTAAATGACAAACACAACTAAACTTGTAATAATTAACGAAATTCTAAACAACGAAAATGCAAATAAAATATGAAATAAAGGAATCAAAATGATTATGCTCAGGCAGCATTAACACGAGAATGCTCAAGTGTTGTCAATATACTAACTCAGCACGACCCATAGCGGCTAAGTTTTCATTTTAGCTTAGGTAATGACATACCATAACACCATATATGCATAAAGATTTATAAACAATAAGTTTCTTACAGTATGAGATATCGTTTCGAGTCTTGAGCTAATCCCGATTATAAACCATTCATTTTATTTTTTTTTAATCAAGGAAAATAATATAACTGGTTCTCGGAAGAATAAACAAATAGCGCTATAAATTATTATTCTATTTTTAAGATATACTTACAAGATGATTAAAACCAATCTATAAATATAACTCTCATTCATTCCTCTTATCAGTAGAGTTATCCCATGTTTAATTTATATTTATTGAGGTTTTAATTAACTTGGTTTTTTTTTTAGTTTGTATATACTAGAAGTTCTGTTAGATCTTACATTTAAGAATTGTTTTTTTTGTGGCTTTTCCAAGGGAATTTCTTAACAGCATTTCGTCTACCGCCGTTTGTACAGTTGTGAACACATTTACAGCAAATCGTTTTTTTTTCACAATAACAAAATCGAAGAACGAGCATTGGGATCTCGAAAACGATAAGAGATACAAGGTCGGTTATATGGGAGCAAAGTTGTACTTTTAAAAGCTTATTAATATACCGTCAAGAAATTTACAAAACCCCAAATAATTCCGAAGATATTTGTAAAAACCGAAAAATAAAAATTTTGTTTTAATTTTTTAAAATTTTATTTAAAAAGATAACTTAAAATAAATTTTACATTCCTATTACAAATTTTTGCCCTTTATAAAACTGCAATCTTAGATTTTAATTTCGACGTTTCGTCTTCTAACGATAATCATCAGGGCGTTTTTTTTATATACGGACCTGTGTTTTTTTATTGCAGTTTCAGAAACTCCAATACCCACTGCATTCTAATACAATATTGGTTTAGTCGCAGTGCAACGTTTCGAACCTTATAAAACGTGTTAAATAATTTCAACGAACTTTGTACGTGATCCTTATCATATTAATTATAAATTTTTAATGTTGCAATATTTTTAAGACTTATATTGATATTTGCATATCATCGAAATTGCGTGTGGTTTCGATACAAAATTATATTGGGAAAAAATATCAAATTATCATAGATTTAACCACAGCTTCACAAAGGCATTTTCAGGCGAATGCTGGTTATATATTAGTGTAAACGCGTTGAAACGGTTTGAAACTAATAAACTTAAAAAATAATTTCAATGAATTACTTTTTTTTTTATTATTATATTTTTGCAGGCAGTTTTGTGATCTCTACAAAACATTATTAGAACTTATTTTTTGAAAAACAACTTTCTTTTCAGCTTTTTCTAATATCTGGCGCTTCGAAACCAATTACCAGTATTTGTTGAATTTACAACAGTAACAAATTTGATTATGCTTCAATTTGGCCCCTACGTCAGACATATATAGAGAGGCTGCCTACAAAAATATGAGAACTTAACATGCACACTGGCGTGAATGATGTGCACCAGAAGCTAATATTGTGTTGAAACTACGCTAGTTCAATGATTTGAAATGGGCTTTCCTTATTAGCATTTTCGAATGTCTTCATTACGACTCCCGAGATTCCATAAATAAAATATGATTATTTACTACGGTTTTCTTGATTTGTCAATTAATTTAGGTAGGATTATGATAAACATTAAAAGTAAAGTGAAATTAGAAAAGAAAAATTCGTTGACATTAGTTATTGAAGATGTTTAATTAGGTTCGAAACGTTTGAATATCATTACACTAATATTGTAATAGGAAGCAGTTAGCACTGGAGTGTGCAAAACTGCAATAAAAAAAAAGGTCCGTATTTATAAAAATCGACCTGATGATCGTCTCCAGCTTCTAAAACATCGAAATGAGATTATAGTTTTATAGACGACAAAAAGTATGAATGAGAATGTAAAATTTATTTAAATTTGTGATTTTAAATAAAACCAGGAAAAAAAATCGGTAAATTTCCTTTACCCGGAACTCATCCCGTTATGATTTTTACATAATCACATTATATATGTGTTATATATACTGCCTTTTCAAAAAAAAATTATTGGGCGCCATTTTGTTTCATCATATTGGTTTCTTACCAATATTTTACCAGTTTTTTCCTACCTATGCCACACTTGACTTTTGGACATATAATTTAAAATTAATTCAATAGGCAGTTTTTGCGTTGACGCATACCACCATTTTTTTATGTCATGTTGAATTCGTACCAGTTTATCCCATTTTCATATTTAATTGCTGCAAAATTTAAAGTCAGTTGAACAAGATTTTTTTATGTTATTTGGCCGCCATTTTGTTTCGCCATCTTAAATTCGTACTACAACTTTACCAGTTTATCTCTATATCACGCTTAATTCTTGCACAAAAACTGGAATTAATTTAATAAGTAGTATTTTCCGGCCGATTTTTTAAATATTTTATTAGGCCGCTATTTTGTTTTGTTCTCTTGGATTCATATCAAAATGTTACCAGTTAATTCCTATGTAACACTTGATTTTGGATAATTAATTTTTTAAGTAATATTTTTTTAACATTGTTCCGCCATATTGGATTTTTACCAAAATATTGCCAGGTCATCTCCATATTACCTTTAATTTTTTACTAAAATTTGAAATCAATCTGGCAAGTAGTTTCTGAGCTTTGCTCTAGAGCTAGAGACGCTAAAACGTGAAGATAAGTAAAACCTAAGAGGATGATTTTTTTCACGATTACAAACACAGTTTTACTAGTTGATCCCTATATCACAATTAGTTATGGCACACAAATTGAAATCAATCCATTAAGTAGTTTTTTCAATATTTTATTAAGCCTTCTTTATTTTCCGTTATCTTGGATTCGTATCAAAATTTTACCAATTGATTCCAACTTAACAATTGAGGTTTGTGCAAAATTTGAGATAAATTGGAGTAGTTTTTTTAATATTTTTTTAACATTTCACTAGGCCCACATTTTGTTTCGCTCTGTTGGATTTTTACCAAAATGTTACCAGCTCATCCTCATATGACCCTTAATTTTTGACTAGTATTTGAAGTCAATTGAGTAAGTAGTTTTCTAGCTATGCCGCGAATAGACAGACAGATGGAATTCAGAACACATGTTTTTCGACATCTAGCAACCCTGAAACGTGAAGATCTGAATTTTTTTCACATTTCACAGTTTTACGAGGGAACTAATACAAACGAAATTGTAATGTTTGGGTTTTTTTACGGAGGTATTCGGTATTTGGAAAATTTCTCGTCGCGCGCCGTACCAATGAGCATTTAATTGTGCAACTTTGCCTTCATTTAACCGCCCTTTTATCTCTTACCGTTTCCTCGATGCTCGTACCTCGAATTTGTAATACCCTGTATATGGCAAACACAATAAGAGAAAAAGAAAAGATTTAATAAGTAGCTTTTTAACTCACATACAAATCATATTATTTATTTTGTTCTCATTTTTAAGATAAGATTGTAGTCGGTTTCTTTTAGCAGTCTGTATTTAATTAATTATGTTGTTTACCGATATTCAAATAAAATTAAGGAGGTAGCATATTTCCGATAATTTTTATTTTTCGTAGAACATTCTGCAACAGTTATGTTAATACGCGTAGATAATATTTTTAATATAACAAGGAATTTAAAGTGTTAATATTTTATTGAATCAATGAACTCTGATGAAACTTCTATATTTTACAGATAAAATTATTTCATCTTTCATTATACCTATATTATTTGATGAAGGGATGTCAGTAAAAAGAAACAGAAACAAAAAAATCTGGTTAATTTGAGACAGCCAAAAGCCGTGTTTCCTTTATGTCGTCGAACGATGTGCCTGGAATCGTTTTATCCGAAAAATGCGGAAACTTTTCTGAAAAGATGACAAAGCTCCGTCAGATAAGACCACCGGATCTATATTGATACGTGCTTGCACACTCGATCGGACAGAAACCACCGAGCTAAATAAATTCGCATCGGCGTTTCATAAATGCTTTTCTCAGAAAATATGAAATTGAGAGATTTATCTTATTTATATTTACGTGGTGATCCGCAACCGTATGTCATACGACAGGATATATTATAGATATTTTAAAAAATATAAAAAATAAATGTAATGTTTTGAGAGCAATAGCTGTGTTTCGTAAGGTTGTCTTGTGACTCTAAAATTAACCATTGGTATACCCGGATTTAGTTTAAAGCGGAACTATATTACGGATCTCAAACAAATATGCTAAATGTAATAATCAATCAACTCAGTGTCTAACAACATTTTGGGACTTATTAATTCTATATTTAAAAAAAAAAAAATTTTTCTCCGGTTTTGCAAGCTGAGGCTCGACTGTAAAAAAAAATTTTAAATTCGCTATCTTGAGGTATCAAAATAGCAACAAAGACAAATAATCTCTATTTTTTCGGATTCTCTATTTTTTTTATAGAGTCACTGGCACTACTTTTTATTCATTTTTATTTTAGTTTTCTTATGTAGTTTTAAAAGTAAAATTTTCACCAAATTTTGAAAAGCTTAATTGTTGTTTATTTGTTTATATGTTAATATTTGCCGAGGCCATCCGAAACTTTTTTCTTTTTAATATTAATTTATGTTTTTTGTAAAATATCAATGTATAGTATACTAAATGGGGTAGTGATTATGTTTTCTTTTTTTAGGGCATTTTAGTAAAAGCTTGCCAGCTTGCCACTCGGCTTGCCATTTAAAATAAATATTCTGAAAATGATGAAAAATACATTTGTGGTAAAAAAATATAAATAAATAGTTTTCTCAGTTATTTAGTGAAATACTAGATTGGCATTGATATATTATGGTTAATTAATTTTTGTCTCATTTTATATTATTGTTTTTATTTTCAGCAACAGCGGCCCGATCTGCCAAGATTACTTCAGCAAATGCACGCTCAACTACCGGCGCACGCAGCTCCCCCTATTCCCATGATGCCGCATCCCAGCTTAGCAGGCGCCCCACCCAGTTCAGCAGCTAGTATCTTGGGCCTGTCCGGGGCGATACCTGCACAACATCCCTTAAATATGTTAGCTTCAAAACCTGACCTCCACAGGCCGGATGACGTTAAGTCAAATAGCGGTAAGTGATTATTATGTATAAAACAATTAACAGATAGAACCTTTAACAGTTTCTTAGGCATATATCTATAACAGAACAATATGTGCAAAATTTCCTAGATATCTTGTGAACTAAATCAACCTATCCTATACTATAAAAAACAAAATATAACATACCATATATTATCTTTGACAGCTGGTAAATTATTATTAAAAGTTTCTTATTATCCAAAGATGTTTGATGCCTTAGTATCTGGAGGATCAATCCTCAGCAAAATTATGAGACAGGTCACTTTTTGATTGTAGCTCTTTGAACTCGTTAAAGTTTACATTGGTAGGCCCAAAAAAAGAGTTACAAAGGAGATGCAAAAATTAATGTTTTGCTAATATCTGCCAAAATATTGTTATAGGAATGAACGAAGCCGCATTTGGTCGGATTACCGGATGCCGATCATTCGGCTTAGCTACCAGACCGAACACCGGAATTTCAATCAAGACAGTGAGTTTATTATCGATTATCTTGTCTATCATTATACTATAGTGATGGGCTCTCTCCGTATTTTTGTTTCCGGTACTTCCCAAAATAGTATACGGCTTACGTCTGCATCTATGCTTGTCGTTAGAACACGATCTAACAATAGATTGTATTGAAAATCTCGCTTTTTTATGTAGTAAATAATCATTACCTTTCATCATCTTGCTTTTTAATACATTCCTGGATATTTCAATCTGCAAATCAATTTTCAGAAATTATATCAGATTTAGTATCATTGGAAAGGAGAAAATGTCGGCCAAATAAAGTGTTTAAAAAATCAACGTAAAACAATCCTATTCCATTGACCTCAATTGTTGAATTTGAATTGAATTCAATTCAAATCAATTAAAAAAACTACGTATTAGATTAATTTCAAATTGTGTGTAAGCATTAAATGTGACATTAGATAAACTGGTACGGATTCAAAACGGGGAACAAAATGGCAGACAGATAAAATGCGTATCCAACGTTTCGCTTTCGATTGCACGAAGCATCTTCAGGGATCTTATTCCACTAGAACTGAACACTGAATGAGCTCGTAACCCGTCCCTCTATTGAAGTTTTTTGTATGCTTAAAAGTTTCGATAGATTCAGATTCTTTAATTTTTAATTTATAAAATCCTGGAACCGATGCTAGAACCTTGTTTTCCTTTACATTTATAATATGGCCAGTGGTATGCTGGTGTTAAGCTACAGCACTTTCTTTTTAATACATCGTTTATGTTCCTTAAATCTAGTTGATATTGAGCATCCTGTTTCTCCCACAATACACTTTTCCACAAGAGCAAAGAATTTTATATACTCCTTCTGGCCATATTATAATTGTAAAGCAAACCAAGGTTCTAGAATCGGTTCCAGGATTTTATAAACGAAAAATTAGAGAAACTATTGATATTTTTAAAGACACAACTTCAATAGAGATGTAACCCGTATGGTCTACATGACACGTAGAAGCTGATCTTAACACAGGGTCGCGGTTCGGTGAGCACAAGTCGGGTATAAAAGCCCGCATGAATCTGTCCGATCTCCTTCAGTTTTCAGATCTCGTGGAGTAAAGATCTCTGAAAAAGCCTCATGCAATCGAAGGCGAAACGTCGGATAGTAATTCCAATTTGACACGGTGTAATTCCAAGAACTCATAAAATTTTTTGAAAAGGCTGTATATGTGTTAGTAAATGACTAGGGAACTACCGGATGAAGGAAATTTGGTCGATTTTAGAAATTGTGGAGGGTCTAGGGTAAAATTTGGCGAAAAGAGCTACATTTAAAAAAAATTAGCGGGTTTCCTAATTTTCCTGAGATCGGGCCTAAAGATAAAACTAAAGTATTAATAGCATAATTATAAAATATATAAGCACTGTTAAACTTCCCAGCAGCAGATCATTTATTTCCACGAAATGTTGAAGGCTCGGTTGAAGGTAAATACGAAATTGGAAAAAGCATTAGGTCGAAATTTTCAACGATTCGAAGAGAGTTGCAATTTTTAGTGTGAACCGAAACGTGTAACCCGATTTTATCCGCTTGATAAATCATATTTACAAGGGGAAGATCAATATACTTGGGAGAGCACTCAGAGAAGGGTCCGAAATAGCGGTGAAATTTATTTTATGTAGACATTTCTCAAAAGAATATTATTTGTTTTTAATCCTCCTTTCTTCTATTCAATAAAACTTGAATAATTTGTTTTTAACTTTTATTTAGTTATGTACATATTTATAAACTTTAGCTTAGTAAAAATTGATAATAAGTAAGATAAAGTGATCATGAGATAAAAATTTTTTTTTCGAGATTAAGTATATCTACATTTATGGTGAAATGATGTATGTTAAGTTCTTTTATACGATTTTAGTGTTATTAGATACAGATAGATTTTCATATTCTAAGTTTGAAATATTTACTTTTATTTGTATAGTAAGTTCATATATTTAACACACATACTTTACCTACATCAGAAAACGATTATAATTTTTATTTTCATTAATCAAGGTTCAGGCTTTCTTAAAATTTGATACCCTTCTTGTTTTATTTTTTAATATAAGGTTATTAAATATTTTCCCAGGAAAAAGTATACCTAAATGATGTAATTCTACTAGACGGGTTTATCAAACACATTTAAAACTTTATCCAAACTGAGTTAAAAAAATTTACCTTAAAAAAAGACATTCATGGATCCATGGTAGTTATAAAATATAAAAGCAGAATCTATATATTGTTGATCACGTCATCTATTTACATATTATATCTATATTAATTTTTAAAAATAATTCTATTTATTTGAACAAAATTCTATATTATTGTTAAAAATTGAAAATGAAAAGGCCCAGAAGAATAAGAATTAGGTACAGAGGGGCTCATCTTATTTTGATTTACGCTTAATCTCGTGTGCATTAAAAATATCAAGACATATTAAATACACGAGTCACTCTCTCACTTTCATATTTCTATACAATATTTAAAAGTATGTTGTATGTAGTTATTTAGTTATAGTAGTTATAGCTACTAACTATGCACAAATAAAAGATATTGGAAATAGCAAATAGTATAAATCTATATATATATATATATATATATATATATATATATATATATATATATATATATAGATTTATATATAAAATGTGGGTTTATATATCGTAAGTAAACGCGCACGAGCTGAGCTTGCTTACTACGCCACGATCGTCTCTAGTCAGGAAGCATACCGGGAATATACTCTAACAAAAATTATATTGTCAGGGCAATATGTCCGACGATAGGGAGAAAAAGACAGTTGCTTTAATAATGTGCTAATTATAAACATTTTATTTAAAAAAAAAACGAACATTTCGACGATGGTGTGTATTAACGCCTTGTACAATAAACATGTCGGACAGTTCTAATATTTTTAGAATCTTTATTTGTTTTGAAAATGAAGAAAATAAATAAAACACACATACCTGACAATTTAAAATAAGTCTGACTAATAAAACCCTAGGCCCGGGCTTACTTGACATATTGAAAAAAATATTTTAGGGACACCCTAACAATCTGGGGCTCAAGAAGTTAAGATAGATTGATTTTTTTGTATTTTTTAAAGCAGTATCTCAAAAACCAACGTGAAATTTAGCAATAGAAAAATAAATAAAACACACATACCTGACACAAAAACACTCTTAAAACAAGTATGACTATAAGACCCTAGGCCCGGGCGTACCTGACATATTAGGAAAATTGTATTTGGAACACCGTAAATACTCGCAAATATATTTGAATGCAAATTTAAAACTTGGTGAGTAAATTTTGCATTTAACTTTTTTTATATTTTCAGCACACACCGAAACAATGAGAAAGACGAAATATAATGAGCAACCTTGTGCAACACTATTATAGTTATTATATTCATATATTTATTTATTTCTCATTTAAAAAACAGTTAGAACTTTTATTGTTATTGCCGGGGCGCGTTTCAATACAATAAAATCAGTTATTTTGATTATACTATAATAACAAAACTGGATATAAGTTTAAGTATGAAAGGAATGTTGCTACCTATTAAATCTCTTTAATAGTCTTATTTAATATCGCCAGAGTGCTAAGCACGTCCAATAAAATTTCGAATTGCAGCATCTATATAATTTATCGCCGGTAACAAAGCCTAGATTTTTATTACCATACACAACTTATCAAATCCATACTGTGGTAAAACCAAGGGTAAAACATTGCTCACAGCTATTTTTTAAAACTAAAGGCTAATTAAAATTGTGCAAGGTGAGATATATGAATGCCTAACCTAACTGTACACATTTTTAACTAAGTAAATGAAAAAAAAAATGATGTTTGAATCAGCAAATATATCCAGTGCAACAACACACAAAGCCCGGTCTCTTCAGACATCGGAAGCCCAAGATCCGTGCGTTATTCTCCTCAGGTTATTTCGGATATTATAAATCTTAATGAATAATAAAAATGTCAAATAGCTTTTTTCTTGGCACAAAATATTTCCTGTGTCAGATAGTTAGGTAAGTGTATAGGAACAGGGGGGGGGGCTAAATGGAAAACGGGGATATTATAAAAATATTGTGTTTCTTATGATTTTTGGGGTTTTTATTGGCAAAAACACTATATCCCGATATTGACATTATTTTTACACCGAAATATAATACTTTCATTAACTTAAAGTGATAGTGGCATTAACTCTCTTGCTGAACTTTTTACGCTAATTTGTTCACATTGTTTCGATCAGGAATATCGAGATACATCTCTAATTAAAACGTTGTGAATAATTATAATAAATAGGGCCATTCTATTCAGAATGATGCATTGTCTTTTGCATTCAGCGATACTGACTCATATCATTATTATGGTGGAGCTCTAATTTCAGTATATCGACTCATCTACGAGTAAACAATTAAAAATTGTCAAAAAGTCATCTTTACCAAGTAGTACAATTTAGTAGGTCTATCAATAATGTTTGTAAAACTTTCTTTGAGATCCCACATTTTAATAACTTTAATGGTGCATCAATTATTCGTATTGCTTCATTGGTAATCAAAAAACCTATAGTAAAAAATAAATTCATCAGTTTATTTGAATCCGTAAATTTTGATTCCAATGGAACATATTTGATATTCTGGTACCAAAAAATATTCACAATAATCTTATTTGCTTTCTTAGTATGTCAGTAATTTTCCATTATTCTAACCTATCAAATCCCTTAGTTATTATCTTTGAAATGAATATATATTTAAAACTTGAGTTGTATATTAATATGATAAACTCATATTTATTTTTCCCTATTATAATCCACCCTTCCGACAAAGTCAAACCACTGCTCGTTATTCGCATCTCACAACTTAATTTAACCCCGAAATAAAAGCTTTAATATGGAATAAATTCGTCCGAATTTCTTCAAAGGAGGTGTTATATAGGGGCAATTCCCCAACTCCCTGAACGCGGTATTGAAAAGCAAGCTTTCGAATGTTGTCATGCCAACCTGGAGAGTCATTGTGGAGAGAGCGAGGCGCTCCTTGTTTCACCCCAGTGCACTTCTTGAGGAATAATCGTCTGACGAGGGTGGAATGCACCATGGATTTCTCGGTATGTACATTGTACAGCGTCGTATTTAAAAGAGTTTTGACAACAAACTGCAGAAAGTTTTATTATCAGTTTTAGGTTGACTATTGTTTCTAATATTTTTGGAACGATTAACTAAGTATTGAATTAGATATGTAGATAAACATTACGGGAAAAAGTGTTCGTTTAGTAACTTTTTTATTTTTGACTTTAGCAAAAAAAGTTATTCTTGATGAAAAGTTTTGCTTATTAAAAAAATAATTTTGGCCACAAAAAATTTCCCATCTAATATACAAGGTGCGTAGAAAAAATTGACAAATCCAAATTTCTGAGATCGCTGCATTCGAGGCAGCATTAGAAAGTGTAAAAATATTATTTAAGAAACCGTTCAAAGTTTGTTTGTACAATGCGTATTTTTAATGTAATTCAAGTCGAAAATTTCTAAAATGAAGCATTCATTTTACTTATTCACCATTAATTTTCTCGAAAACTACTTCTATTACAAAAAAAGTTTTTTTATTTGCAAATTTTTATTTTTGTTTTTGTTTCAACCCTGTATGTGGAATCACATGTATTTTTAATCAGTCGTATTTTCAAAAGAAGCGAAACTTTTGTGAAGGATAACTTTTAAACCAAAGCCTATGTTTTTGCCAAAGGCTATGTATTTCAAAACTGCAAAAATATAAAATTGTCTCTTAAGGCAAAGGGTAAATAGATTTTGTTTGAACGATTGCTATAAAAAGTTCAAAAAACAGAAGCAGCAAACCTGACTAAATTGGCATGGTGTGCGAAACAATTTCGCATTGCTTAAATTGGTTCGCCATTAGTCAGTAATCGTCTGAAAAATACAGGATGCTGCTACTACTACTAATCTAAGTAGAGTATATTTGCATCTTAATTAATTAGCTTATTATATTGGCCATATTTGTTCATGTTGTTTTTACAAATGAAAAATTGTCTGTAGCTTAGAAATCATTAAATGTAAAGAAAAGAACATATTTGCATCTTGATTAATTACCTTATTCTAATGCCTATGTTGTTTCACCTTTCTACAATGAGGATTCTTCTGAGGTTTAAGATTAAAGGAATTCGCATACTTTGGTTATTTTTCACGACCTTCACTGTACGGGTTGACCCATATGGTTTAAATTGACATTCGTGTATTGATGTTAGTTTTTTTTGTTAGTTAAAATCTGCTACGAAGTTTTTACACGTGCGAATTTATCTCGCCACCTTTAAATATGGTTTAAGTTTAATATAAATAAAATGTTGTATGGTTTATTAAGCAGTTTATACAAAATTAATATTTATATGTACAGGGTGTAAATGTATAGCAGACCCAACATACACTTTTAAATGTAAACGCTGCATGTTAGATGTTCATCAACTGGGTTTCTGCTTGCTAATTATGTATACAGTAGGTTTAATACCTCTATCTTTAAACACATCCAACAAATTTGAGAAAATCCTTGGTTCTGCTAGATAGACGTGTTTCAGACATCCTTTATAAATAAATAATAATTTTCTATAAAATACGCAATAAACCATACAACTTAATATTTAGCAGTTTTATATATCCACTATAATTAAACCAATATTGGAGGTAACAAATTATGACCAAAGTATGCGGTGCGATTAAAACCGTTTAAAATAACCGCGACTCTAGTCCCAAATTATAGATTTCTCTACTTATGGCATTGTGTCTTTGTACCAGCTTAGTTTATTATTCCGTTTTTTATTATTTCTAGAATTTTAAAAAATCTAGAGCGACTTCGTTTTTGTACTGAATGAAGTCTTTAATCACTGAAATAGCAGGACTACCGATCCGTCTCTGTATTATGCGTTGGGTTGACAGCCCGTTGACTCGCAAGGATATCTCCGCCGTGCTAATTAAGAACTAGGTTATAACACCTTTATGACTGGAGAGCTATAATTAATTTTGATTGCATTACCAGGAGTTATATGCCGTGCATTTAGTTATGCGACCCGACTTTCAGGTTACTGTTGCGAAGAATATATTATTATATGTTGCACATGGTAAATTCCCAGGTAAATTCGGATAGTTGTCCAAAAATATATTGTATATAGTTATTATATAAAATTGTTCTTTTTATTGGGTTAATATATGCTTGTACAGGATATCCCTGAGACAGAAGCAAAAGAATCCTGGATAGTAAGGACATAATCATCAGTTTTTAGTGCAGTATGTTATCTAAAATTCAACGATCCAAACAATATTTTTCAATACTCAATACACTCAAAAATAATAAAGAAAGATACTTTAATTCATCATTCTTATGGCTAGCTATTTGTTAAACGCATATAGTACCCTTACCCCCCTTTATAAAACAAATATTATTTTTGGTTCCTAGGCTCCTTTTAAAAAATCTTTAATGATATATGCTGATGCAGAAGGGTTAAGCATAAAGCCGTATATAAAGCATTTGCAAGAGCATTTGGTACAATTTTTACATAACCAGCATTTATTGCACTCGTTTAGCACTAGTCCACTCTCTATAAAAACAATTATTATTGTTTGCTAGTCCTCCTTAATAATTTTTGTGATTTTTAAGGGTTTGCAGCCAAATTTAATATCTACATATTTATATATAGGGAGTGAAAGAATTCTAAACACGTGCAACAAATTTAGACGATTCCTAACCTACCTGCGTAATATTAATTTCAGTTTTTTTAGGAAGGGGGTAGCAACAAATTCGGGCGATTTGCAAAATAGATCAAATGCTTTTTAACCCTTTTGTTCTGTCGTTCTTAATAATTACTTGCTTCCTATTAATAATATTAAATTATACGTCTAATATGACAATAAAAGTAAGCATATTATTTTTTTCTTCCATTTTATGTATAACCACGCATTTATATTGTGATATACATTAATTTATAATTTGCCAATATTTCCATTCTTTGACTACTAAACTACATAAAAATATAGAAATGCAGTCCACTTTTCTTTCTAAATCAATGAGCTGCTTAGATCAGTCTGATCTAATACCGTCGGTATTATAATAATTATTACTTCCAATTATGGTATTCGATTTTCCATTTTCCAAATATTTAAAAATATTAAAAAAAAAATCCAATAATAATTTAATTCTGACACTAAGTGGATTTCACCTTGTACATAACAATGTGTGAAGTTGAGGTGCTGCCAAATTATATAAAGTGAAAAACCTCCATGTACATCTAGCCGTCTATATCCAGAAATCTGGATGCTTTGTATGAATCCAGCTCATGGAATTTGGTTCCGTAAAAAATACAGGTTAGGTTAATAAACTCCACTGGGTTAGAGTTAAAAAGCAACAAGTTGTATAGGACTGTCCGTATAACAGGCGTAAGCAAAACGGAGATAATTACAAGAAGCCGCCGTAAAAAAGTAAGTAGACGCATTTGTGCAAATTGAAGTTGCAAGACAAGCCGGGAGCACAAAAAGTCGGGAATTACAGAGTCAATAAGATAAAAGAAAAGTTATATATTGTTTATCGTATAATGATGGTACATCAATCGCACTGCGATGAAGAATTACCTAAGGTCTGACTCTGCAAACATATTTTTTCAAATTCGATATCAGTATCGTTTTCGAGAGAATGAAAGTTGAACAAAGACAAACGATCTCTATTTTGATTCCCTTTACCTATATTTGTTTCCATTACGGTTCCAGCCCAGAAGGTTTTAAAACAAGTTCGTGTCATATAAAAGACACAAAGGGCTTTACCGGCTAAGCTCTTTTATTTTCTTCAAAAAAGAGGTTAACTGTCGGGAGGAAATACAGTAAGGACTACGTACATTTCTGTTTTTTTATAAAAATGAAAATCTGTCATGCATGAGCACAAGGATATAAGTCAATTTTTGCACAAAATGAGATAAGTATTTTGTCTTATTTTATCTTATTTGGAAAATTCTCATACACTTTTATATTTTAAGTCCCTAGCTTATTTTTCGTCTCGTTTTTCAAAAATAAATAATTTTGAAAACCCAGTTAATAGCTCTAAAACAATATGAAACAGTATTTAAATGTAATACTGAACAACAAAAATAGCCAGAAGAACGTACCAAAAGTTGTGCCTTGTCAGGTGGTCTAATTTTACGTATTATTTTTAATTTTTTTCAAAAACTTGTTATTTTCGAAATGTTTAAACAAAGGAAATATGTTCTTGATGTCTTCTGTAAATCTAAATTAATATCATAGATATTATGCTCATAGATATCGCCCTTACGTCATCTTCAGGTTCTTAGAGCTTTAAAAATTTCAGTATTGAAAAATCTGGTGACTTATGCACTATTAATAATAATAATAATAATAATAATAATAATCGTTTATTATTCACTAAAAAAAATAAATACATAATTGTTTTCACAAATAAAAAAAAACGTAGTGAATAAAGGCTAGCATTTCAGACTTCTGCGCAAAAGGCAGATTCTGTTCTTACAATGCTGCCACAAATTCGTTATTCTTTGCAGCTTCTGGAGTATTTTTTTATGGTAAAACTTTTTTGTAAAAAATACATTGTAATTACCATCCCATATACCACCTTTTTAAATCAGTTCTCATCAGAAATTAAAAGATCAGTATATTTGGTTATCTATAAGTTTGAAACCTTAAAAATACTTGTCACAATGTCTTAATATATAAAAAAAAGTGATTTAACAGTAATTATTAGAAACAAAAAAAAGTAGATGGTAATGATATTTCTGTCTTCTTCCAGCCATCATTTTGATTTTACAGGGTATTGTTTAATACGAGTATTAATATCATTTAGACAATATAAAAGGAGGCATTTTAATTATTAACTAAAATATATATCAAAAATCAAGTTCAAAATTTTGAACGTTTTTCTTAAATTTTCAATGTGACAACGAACTTGTCATTTTAACCCTCATTTTAATCACAACTAGAATACAAGAAAAACTAAGTGGCGCAAAGTTATATTCGATAATAAATTATTACAAAGAACGATTATATTTCGAATAGACAATCCCTCAGATATCAAGTAAATTAACCACATTAACTGCTCTTAGCTGCTCTCGCAGTTTGTTAGAAGGCACTCAACAATATATGGTTTGATTCCAAAAGCGTCTACTTATTTAGAAGTACAGTATAAAAAATATGGCTATCTATAAACGAATTTAGGCAGAAGATCGTATGCATACATCGCAATTAACAACTCTGACATTGTGCGAGACCAATAACAAATATGCGGAATAGTTGGGATTTAGGGGTTGATTTGTTTTAGATTGGATCGATCGTGTATTCAAAGTACTATGTGTTTTTGGTCTTACTTTGGACAAAAATTGATACTCGTTTATCTGCGCAACACAGCATAATTTTTTGATTTTTTCTGAATAAGATTATTTAAAACTCTGAAATTCAAACATTATCAAGGTATAAGAATACTCGTTAGTTTTTTCTGCAAGATGAGTTAGTGCTAAATAGATATATCGACATTAATAAATTAACTAAAAACCGGTGGGATCAAGTGGGACTGTATATAGAAAATCAGAAAATAGCAACGCAATCTCTTCGACACTCGCTTAGAGATTTTGTAACTCTCTAAAGCTGGATTTATAAACTTGACTTTGTCGATACGGTGTCGTTGCTGTAGCTGTTTAGTTTTTACTATTAGATTCTTCGTGTGTTATCTGTCAAATGTCATGTCAAAAAACATGCCTAAATAATTTTTTGTTTTTATTTTTTTCAAGAAAATCTCAAAAACTGAGAACAAAAAATAACACTGTCAATGTAATTTAATTTCGATACGCATCTTTAACATGTGATTAAACGGAGCCTCTCGATTGCTCGTCTACGAACATAACGCGAACAGCGAGGCGAACAGCAACAGCAAAACTTAAAACTTCAAGTCCTAACGTGGCCCAACAGCGAAAGGCAACACCAGGGTCATATATAAATGGTTGCATTAAACTCCGTATACTTAACTTTGGAATGCCAACAGCGATAGTAGCCTCAAGTTTATGAATCCAGCTTAACAGTGCTGCGAGTCTCGCTGTGTAATCTTTAAATATCAATACAAATAAAATCATGTTGTTTTTAGGCAACTCTATTTTCCAGATTGTTTCGGCAATTTTTAAAAACATGTTTTATGCTTAAAATGGCCCAAATATATTTTTAAAATACTCACTGTTAATAGGATTAATTCAGCTGTCTTAATTTTGTGTTATTATAAAATGACCATGTTTGAAGTATGACACTTTGGATTATTTAAAAAAAAACCTTTTCTATTACAGTTTGATAACATCTGTAAATGTATGTAAAAATGTGTTCATATAATAGCTTTTTCCCTTTTTTTAACATAGTAAAAAAATCGATAATAATCATCAAACGTTACTGCCCATTTTTCAGAGTACAAAATATTTTTATAGTTCATATATTTGCTAGAGAAAATTGTCTAATTCCGTATAACACTATTGTTAGTAAAGTGGTAAGCCCTAAAAAGACGTTTAGGAATAAATATGTAGTCATATTCATGGTTTGCATTATACCTAGTAACAAGAAAACGGATCGTCAAGTTCCCCCCCCCCCCCAACCCGATCCAAACGAATTTCAAAAATAGATATACTATTTTTTTGCACAATTTTGCTGACAATAAATACAATTTTGCACAGCCTCCAAAGAGAAACTAAAGCAGTTTTTTAAACGGGGGGTAAACTTGATCGTCCCCCCCGCCGTACTTCAAAATATCTATTTATTTTTATGTCAATCGATTCACCTATTTTTGCACAATTATGTACACTTATTTTTAAATTTTGCACACCCTCCTAGAGAAAGTTATGGAATGTCGACAATTTGCATTCCCCCCCCCCCCCCGTTTGTCTCGGTTTTGAAAAACTTTTATGCTACTCGATTCACCTGATTTTACACACTCTTCTGGAAAAAGTTATAGTATCAAAAATTTGCTTTTCCCTCCGTCTGTCACGAAATTGTAAGACTTTTATGCTTCTCGATTCACCTAATTTTGCACACCTTTTCAAGGAAAGTTATGGGGCGTCGGAAATTTGCACCCCCCCCCCCGTCACTCACGAAATTGAAAAACTGTTATGCTACTCAATTTATTATTTTTAAATTTTGAAAATTGCTCTAGAGAAAGTTATGGGTGGCCGAAAATTTGCATTTCCTCCACTTACCCATCTATCACGAAATTAAAAAAAACATTTTTTACCTACTCGATTCAAATAATTTTGCACACTTATTTTCAAGTTTTGCAGTTTGTTGGAGAACATTGTGGCGTGTTGAAAATTTTATGGTTTACTACAAAATTCACAATTCGTTATGCCCGTCACGGTCAGGGCTGCGAAAGAATCGTTTTGGCCTGATCTGCTTTGGCTCGTTTTGCAAGTATCAGGTTCATGCGATGCACTGCAAAATTAGGTGAATCGAGTAGCAGTTTCGTGACAGACGGGAGAATGGGGGAGATGCAGATTTTTCGACATTCCATAACTTTCTCTAAGAAAATGTGCAAAATTTGAAAATAAGTGTACCAAATTGTGCAAAAGTTTGATGAATTCAATAGCATAGAAGTTTCTCAATTTCGTGATGGCGGGGGGGGGGGGCGGGGAATGTACATTTTCGACACCTCATAACTTTCCCTAGGAGAGTGTGCAAAATTTAAAAATTGGTGTGCAAAATTAGGTAAATCGGGTAGCATAGAAGTTTTTTAATCATGTGACAGACGGGGGGGGGGAGGTGAATGCAAATTGTCGATACCCCATAAGTTTCTCTAGGAGGGTATGCAAAATTTGAAAATAAATATTCAAAATTGTGGAAAATAAATTAGGTGAATTGGCATAAAAACATTTAGGACGAGGGGGGGACGGTCAAGTTTGCCCCCCCCCCCGTTTAAAAAACTTTTTTAGTTTTTCTTGGGTGGGTGTGTAAAATTTTATTTATTGTGTGTGCAAAGAATGATGAAATTCGTTTGATTCGGGAGGGAAACTTGACCGACCCGAGACTATCTGATTTGGGAAGAACTCGTCGCGATTATATCATAATAAATTTACTCTCCACCTCGATCTCCACGTTTATTTGAATTTTTTTAGTCTTATTTTACCACTTTACCGGGTTTGTAACAGCGAAAATTATTTATCATTTAACAAAATCGCGCACCTTTGCTTAAATAAACTGATCTTTTAAACTTCAGCTGGAAACATTTATTTTAATTTCCGACTAACTTAGCACTCAAAATGTAAGGCAAAGACAAAGCACGAAGTTAAGAAAAATAGTAGTTTGCGAAATGCACTATAATTTTCTTTTATGTGAAGTTCTAGTTATTTTGGTTTCACGATTTATGAATTACACCGTATGATAAAGAAATGGCAAAGAGAATTGAAAACGGTTTAAATCGCCTGTTAAATTTATGTTCTTTTGAATTTAGTTATGACATTCACGATAAATTTTGTTAGGTTGCTTCTACATAATTCTTAGGATTTATAATATAGCGAAGCCCCAGCTTCCCACGATTGTTTTGTCAGAGGGAAAATGAGCGCATTTCCGAGAATGTTTGCGGATATGTTGGGACATAACGAGACTGATGGTGGCAATTCAACTGCCTCTTTACTTTGTAGTGTTCTTTAGCAACCTGCTGCTACTTTGAGTTTTTCCTTATATAAAAGGTTTTTTTGACGTCTTGTTCGAATGCTTTTTTATAAATTGATCTTAAGTAAAGTTCTGATGTAATAAATAGTTTTAAATGTTATTCACTTATTAGTACATTTTATTATTATAGTGCAATTTGTTGGAGTTAGGAGATAATAAAAGCTACAATTTAACTAAATATGATTATGTTTGGAACACGTATTTAACAAGTTTTAGAAAAGAAATTAATATTTTGTGTTTTCTCAACGTTATAAAATTCCGGACTAAATAACAATATGCTAAGTAAGAACGAAAACGATATCCCAACTGCTACGTGCTAGGCACTCATTTTATTCCCCGAATCAATAACAGATAAAGGATTATGTTTCCGCACCGCATAAAGTCTGTTACTTTTATGTGTAAATAATTATGGTTGAATATAAGATTAAGATTCCAACACCCTCCCTTAACTATAATTATTTCCCCCTCAGTTAAATAGACCACCCTTAGTGTTTAAATATTCTAACTTAATTTTATCTAGTGGCTTGGTCAACATGTCAGCTATCATGTTTTCCGTCAGACAATACTCAAAGTCAATAGTTTTATTTTGCTACAATTCCTTAACAAAGTGGTACTTTGTATCACCATGCTTTGTCCGATTGCTGGATTTAGGATTTGCAAGTTGCTTTAGGCAGCTTTGGTTATCTTCGTGCATAACTACCTTCGGTTCCAAATCTGTAAACTCTTTTATTGATTGTTTTAACCAAATTGCTTCTTGACATCCTTCAGCCAGTGCTGTGTACTCGGCTTCTGTAGATGATAATGATACGCAACTCTGCTTTTTACAACCCCAATTAATCGATGCACCAATAAATATGAATATGTATCCACTATTAGATTTTCTATCTTCTTTATTTTCCGCCCAATCAGCGTCTGCATACCCATATAATACACTGTTTTTACCACATTCTTCTCCTAATATTAACTTTTTATGTCTAGTTTTCTTAAATATATTTAAAAATAACAAGTTTTGCTGTATAGCGCTCAGGTGGAACACCTTTATTTATCCTACTTGATTTACCTCGACCGTCTCCGTCCTGTGTCTCAAGCTCGCATTTGCTTAGTTGATAGCTGTCATCACTGTCATAAGATTGTTCTGTACTCAAACTGTCATATGTGCTAGATTTCTCCGAAGCAGTTTCTATTTTCTCATTATTATTTTCAAAATCTGTAAATGCATCTTCCTGTGCGTCGCCGGCGTCGGTGTCGTTTGTCTTTACATTGTCTTGTTCTTTTTCGAACTCAATAGATACTTTTTCACTTTTAAACTTGTTTTCCTTCACACATATATTTCTTTCAGGAAACACTACCCTGCGACTAATTTTATACGCCCTGTATCTTTATCTAACAACCTATAAGCTTTAGATTCAGTAGAATACCCCACAAACACTAGTGGCTTCGCTTTTTCATCAAATTTATTTTTAATTTGTTCCTTTGGGCTGTGACTAAAAACTTTTGATCCAAATATTTGCAAAGTCGACACGTCAGGTTTAACTGCCATAGCTCAAAAGGCGTTTTCTCTTTTGATTTAGTAGGTAGTCGATTTTGCAGATAATTGGCTGTAACTATTGCTTCACCCCAAAATTTCTTTGATAAATCCGCATCAATTAACATACATCTAGCCATCTCGACTAGCGACCTATTTTTTCTTTCGGCAACCCCATTTTGCTCTGGTGAGTACCCCGCTGTATACTGTATTTTTATACCCTTACTGCTTAAAAATTCCCTTAATTTGCCGCATCTTAGAGTTTTCTCATGTCATTGAATGACGAGTTTGTAGTAAACGTTTGTCTCTTGCCTTGAGTCTCGACTTTTTATAAAAGGAACGGAAATATATCAAATTTTGAATCGAGCGTTGGTCCCAGCCACCTACTTGAATCCTTATCTACGTCAATGGCTTGCTTTCTTCTACCAGTAATCCTATCCACAGTATGGAAAATACAATTTTCCCAAAACTTCTACAAAACTAAAAGGGCCGCTACACGCAGACTAGACTAGTGACTTTAACCAAGTTATTCCAAACTAGTCGTTGAATATGGAGCTAGCAACCTTGCCCAGTTCATCACTACTAAAGAAACACTATATTATTTGAATGCGCAATGAAACACTTGAAATTAAAGATTCCTTTAACGTAGTTTGTAGTGCTTTTATCAGGATCTCCAGTGGCAGGATCACTTCGCTTTAATTACTACTTTAGTCGCCAATTAACTTTTCTCTGCCAAATTGGAAATAGATGATTAATAAAAAAGCTTGCTTCCCCTAGCAACGTCGGATTTTAGGTGATTTGTCTATCTTCTACAGATACTATTATAGATTCTCTTCTGATAGATTATAATATTTTATGCCGTGTGTCAGACAGACACGAGACGTGAGCATATGCGTCTATGCACCGTCCAACTGCACAAACACACAAGAAGACAAGGAATTGTCCCTTTGCTTTATGTAATAAAAGATTTTGACGACAGGGAGAAATTGTGAGATTTTTGGGAGACAAGAAAACAATTTTTTCACAAAAAGTTAAAATGGAGGGGGTTTGTGCAGAAACTTTAAATGTAGTTTCTATATTGGGCCAAGAAGATTATCTGTAATTTGGGCAAAAAATTTGAGAGGTGGAGAATCAAAAGAAAGTTGAAAAAGCAAAACCTACTTTTTACTTATTTTATTTACGCAACGTAAGTAAAAGTTCTACTGATTCATTGTGGTGGTAGGAAAAAAATAAACACTTGTTACATAATTTTTTTTGACATATTGAAAAAGTTTTTGGAATTGAGATATACGCTGCTGTGGTCTTAGAATTTTAAGAAAAAGTATTTTTGACTGGGGTGTTTTTTTATCACTTAATTTTGAGCAAATGTTTGGAAGACTCTAATGTTTAAATAGGTTGGCTAAATAATGTTTCTTGAAGTAATAAATAGTTCTTTCCAAATTATTTTACTTCCCAGTTTAAACAAGATAAATTTAAAATACACTTTAAAAGTTTTCATTCCCTTCTGTTCCTTCTATATATACCGGAAGTATAATTCATAAATCATGGAGCAAAATAACTAAATTTCACGCAAAAGAGAATTATTGTACCACTTTGCGAGTTTTGAATTAGCTTAAATTCGGTTTTATTTCTTTACTTCTTTTTCTGCTTGTTGTAAAGAGGCAATTTTGTAGACAGTTGGAATAAATGTGGGTTAGAACTTGGAGCATTACTTAGGTCGTAACTTTACTGTATTTTAACTAGGATCAGCGAAGAAAATGGTTCTAGCCAATTGTCTAAAGTATTTTAGCATTACCATATTTGCGGAAATGAAGTAGTAAAAAATAATAAATGAAAACTCTTTCGTGTTGATTTTAAATTGTCTTAAATAATTTCCTAAAGATTTTAAATCGAAGTTGGGGTTCCCAAATCCCGACAACAAAAACATTTTCGGGACTTCGGGAATCGAAAACCCAACATTGTCGTATTGCAACAATTATTCTGTGAAAAAAATCATAAAAAAATAGTTTTAAGATAATTCTTCATTTTTATTTAAATATCGTTAATTGAAAATATACAAAATAATAAATGTTGTATTAATATTTAAGAAACAAAATTATAATTATTCAAAAAGTAACTAAGTAATTCTAATTATAGTTCTGTTGTTTTACAGTAATTATTCTAAAGAAACATCTCAAAGGTGGTTCATTGAAATTAAGTGAAATAATAACCTTTATTGTGATTTTTTTAACCACAAGGGCATTTAGAGAATCATCCGCTAATTTTGATCGAACTTTGATACAAAAATATCCGTCTGCTGAATATGCTCTTTCCGACTTTTCGCTCATAGAGGGTATGGTAAGCAAATGTGCATAATACAATTGTAGATTGTCACAACGACAACCACCATTTTCAAAATGTGTCATTTCCCTTTTAATCGAAGTATTTGTGTAACAAATAACTCGTTTTTGCACCTGGATCCTATCCTGATGTTGATGTCGACACCGCCATTACGTTTTCGATAATGTTGTTGAATTTTTCTGATAACGGGCAGGGTATTCTAAAGTTGTATAGTGGGACATTATCCGGAATATCCTCTTCTCAATCATCTTCCTGCACTATCCCTGGTGTTGATGCCGATAATTTTTTCAATAAGTTATCAATAAACTTTGAGATGCTTTTAGCATCTTGTGCTGGTTGAACAAAAAGTGATTCATCACCTAAGTTTTCTTTGTATTTTACTGTTAATAGTTCTATGCTCTTTTATTCGTTGCTTTAAAGCTACTTGCTCTGCCTCGGTCTCTGCAATAGAAAGATTTTGGAAGTTCTTTAAACATAAATTTAAAGGTGGTGTCGAAAGTATTAAGGTTGGCATCATGCCGACATATTGTCAACACTGCAAGCCTAATTTGCTCAAGGCATTTTACAAATCCATCCAAAATGTCAAAATAATCTCACTCAGATTCATTGGTATACTTAAATCAATCAAGGTCTTTTGAATGCAATCTTTTCATCAACATCTGAGCTAAGCTGTTTCATCGAGTTTTACGATCTAAAATAAGATTAATTTCTTTGCCATGTTTTGCTTTCCCATAATTTTACAAAATATTATTCTTTAATGGTGATCTGCGAAATAATTTGATAATCGTCCATTCAAGTTTTATCAGTGCATTAATATTAATATCACCATGGTAAATTAACTCAAAAAAAGCCTGTTCGTCATCTTCAATAACAACACCGCCGCCTTCAGTACCATCATCGTCATCACTGTCAACATCAAAATCTATAATTTCCCAGTATTCGGGTGATAGCTAAACATCAACTAAATTTCACGCAGAAGAGAATTATTGTATCTCTTTGCGACTTTTGAATTAGCTTAAAATCGGTTTTATTGCTTTACTTCTTTTTCTGCTTGTTGTACAGAGGCAGTATTGTAGACAGTTGCAATAAAAGTGGGCTAAAACTTGGAGGGTTACTTAGGTCGTCAATTTACTGTATTTTAAATAGGATCAGTGGAGAAAATGGTTCCAGCCAATGGTCCAAAGTACTTTAGCATTACCATATTTGCAAAAATGAAGTAGTAAAAAATTAATAAATAAAATATCTTTCGTGCTGATTTGAAAGTATCTTAAACAATGTCCTAAATAGTCTAAATCGAAGTATCTATGTTAATTACCATTTTTTATATTATTAATAAAGTTTAGTTAACTTAGCGAATTACAGATAAAATTACTAACCCATAACGAAACATTTATATACATCACATGTAGGACGTAGTTTCGATATGATAACCATATGTCCTTAGTTAAGAAGGTAAGAATTAATCTAGTATATTTTGTGCTTAGATAATCTAGTTGGTAATATTTTCTCGAATTAAGCTACATGCTCTAATACCCGCTCGACAATGTGCAATCGTTCCCTAATTAGAACGCTCAGGCTTTCGTTGGTGAACTCTCCGGAGCCCTGTGTGCTCTTCCGAAATACGTGATATTAAAAATTCATGATATCGGCCATTTTTGTGTGACGCGGCGCGCTGTTTCGGCAAGCAATAAACTGGAAAACTTATCCAAGTAGTCTCATGAATATCAAATGGATGCTAGTGGTGGATATTTGTGGGTTTTAGCCTCAATTTCAAACCTAATTAAGATTAATATTAATATTTTTTGTATCTTCCATATATATATATATATATATATATATATATATATATATATATATATATATATATATAAACAGTCGTGAAAACGTATCCGGATAATTTCATTTTCTATGGAGGTGTGGTTGGTTTCTATACGTGTTGATGAAAATCTGTTAAATACACTGACGGATACTCGACGTTATCCAAACAAAATTTAGGTCGAGTTTCAAGTTAAGTAATTTTTGATAGAGGAATTGTGGGTATGTGATTTTACTTTTATTCGAGGTTTTACTGCCTTGACTGTACTACGTTTATGTGTAAACACCTATAGCTTATTTTTGGACTGAGATACAGTGTGAAAACTTGAGGTTATATTTTTTTTTGAATAGTTTGAGTATAGTTGTGGTTTGCCACTTGAGGTTATAATGTTATAACTATAAATACCTTACGATTAGTTTAAATTAAGAGTGATAATCCACTACTAGGTTCAGACTTTATCTGTATTTCAGTCAAAAAATAAGCTATATATTTTTACACCTAAACGTAGTATAGCCTATAAATATAAAATAAAAACTAAAATCTAACCTAATTTACTTTTCTTTTACAACTTTCAGAAAGTCATCAGACTTACATATTTTCACACTCTTGATGGGGCTCCTACCATTTATATTTCAACTACTACTATCATCCATTAATTAGTGTTGCACGTAATTTAACTACTACCACCTCCCATTGATTACTACCAATAATATTTCACCTACAACTACTTGATTACTACTATACATATTTCATTTCCTATCATCTTCTATTAATTACTACCACACATATTTTAACTACTTCAACCTTCCATTAACTTCTACGGTAGCTATTATATTTATTATCACCTTACATTAATTACCACCACACATAACTCAACTACTACCACCTTCCTTTAATTGCTACCACACATATTTCCACTACTACCAGCTTCCATTGATTACTATCACATATATTTCAACTACTACTACCTTCCAATAATTACTACCAATTATATTTTAAATACTACTAGCTTTCATTGAATATATATTGTATTTATTACCAACTTCTATTAATCACTACTACGCATATTTCAACTACTACCAGCTTCGGTTGACTACTACCTATAATTAGTTCCACACATGTTTCAACTATTACCACCTTTCATTAATTAGTATCACAAGATATATTTTAATTACTACCACCTTCCATTAATTACTATTTTTTAGTAATTACTACTAGTCATATTTCAACTACTACAAGCGTTCATTTGTTAATATTATACAATGGTAGTAGTTGAATTATGTGTGGCAGTAATTAATAGAAGATATAATACTAATCAGTGGAAGGTGGTAGTAGTTAAATTACATGTGAAAGTAATCAATGAAAGGTGGTAGTGGTTGAATTATGTGGGGTAGTAAACGATGGAAGATGGTAGTAGTTGAAAAAAAGTCTGATGAGTTCCTGAAAGTTGTGAAGAAAATTTAAAGAAATAAAAATTGGTCAGTAAATTAGGCAGACCCTTATACAACTGTACGATATTATTATTTATCCACAATGGTGCATAAATATGGTTTTACTTATTAAGTAAACTATTCGTAAGTGAATATATATACAGGAGTAGAAAAAAAATTGCCATCGATAAATAAGATTTAGTGTAAACTCTATGTAGTGCTAAAATTGATCTACGGACTATTGCTCTTTGCTTGGCTAATTTTATGTTGCCTGTCCCTGAAAGATTTTTTTCGGATATCTCTACTACCAGATTGATTTTAGTTATTACTTATTATTATATACATATTCCTCATTTCTCCATTTTGATTATTGAGTGGAAAGAGGTGTACAAGTCTAAAATAAAATAATCCCTAAATAGATCTCAACTTTGTGTGGTATTTCATACAGTTGGGGTCCATCGAGCTAAGCTCCATGCCCATAGTTGCCAGTTGGCCACACCCTACATCTGATGTAAATTCGTTTATGAATCGGTTTTACGTCATTACCCAGCAATTATAATTATCTCTTTAAAATATAACTTTTGTATTGTATTTCTAAACCAGACGTCTATGACACCGA
Organism: Kuschelorhynchus macadamiae; assembly: GCA_030620095.1. NCBI lineage: Eukaryota > Metazoa > Arthropoda > Insecta > Coleoptera > Curculionidae > Kuschelorhynchus > Kuschelorhynchus macadamiae. The sequence continues at coordinate 230,865 of JAUTXW010002498.1, forward strand.
GCCAAATATTGTTGCCTGCATTCTAATTAAACGGTGAGCTGGTTTTCAGTTTTAAATCCGTGTGGTCCTCATAACGATATTTTCTATAAGTGGATTTTCAAATTTCATGTATTATATGTAATAAAATTAAAATAGAATTAGAACACTATTCGATTGGTTACATTTAAATATATCATTTTTTGTGTATTACCTACATTTATATTTAAAAACCTTGAAATTAGATAAATAGAACTTAAAATTTAATGATTTTTTTGTATTAACTTTGAATTGTCTAAGAGTTGTCGTATCTTTTGAGATATTACCGATTATATAACAAAATTTCTTTTTTTTTGACTAAAGATTTTATGATTTTTTTTTAGCTACTGCATTATAATATATTTAATAAACCTCTAAAATATAATTTCTTTTATTGTCTTTAAAATTAATTGCATTCATTTGCTTATCACTGCAACAAAATTTCTAATACGTATTACTCCAACCTAGTGTTTATAGTTAACACGACCACATGTTTACTGGTTTTAGATATAACGAAATTAGCTTGGGTTGCAACATTTTCATCGGTTATCCGCAATGAGTCGATTCAGTTTACGATGTTCTATGTACGTGTTAGGCATTTTTAAATACAGGCAGGTTACACTTTGGTTTACCAAGTACTAAATAACGTTGGTTAAATCCACCTTACGAAATTCAACCTATATTTTCCTTTATTTAAATAAATAATTTATGTAACTATAGTACTTAAAAAAGACTGCCCATTTATTTATTTATTTATTTGTTTCAGGTATTAACTCAGCAGAAGAAAGACATGTAAGTAATTGTAATTCTTAACCACTTAAGACCAGTTCTTCTAGGGTGGAAAAATAGAATATATGTCACGAGACCCATTATAGTGACGAAAAATAATACGTTGTAAAATTCAATTCGCAACTTATTGCATTTATCTTTTTGTTATTTACTTTTTTCTTCTGTATTACATTATATTAAATTTTATCACTTTCCATCATTTTTTACTTTTTCCTTTTGAAATCTCAAGTTCTATTTCAGAAAAATACTTATACGTTTTTTCTGTTAATGATTCTAATTTATCTAGTTTTCCTTCTTATATTAAAATATTGAAAAAAAAAACATTTATTTAAACTTTTTTTTCTTGTATATTATTGAGCAATTCAAAATCACTCGAGGTTTTCAAGAGGCCGATTGCGAAATGAAAAGTGTTAAAATTAACTTGCTGAGGATATTGCATTAAAGTTTATTACAACTCTGTTCCACACTCTACATAATGCTACATGTACATGGTACTAGTACCGAGGCTATAGTATTTGCAAAGGCAAGATGCATATTAGGGAAATAAAACCACCAGTGGTCCCGTGAATATTACAATAGAACATGTCACGTTGGTGGCCGTCATGTTCACGGGATCACTGGTGTTTTCCTAATATGCATCTTGGTTTTAGAGAAACTATAGTGCTGTTTAAATGTGAGTAGTCACTTGCGTGTTAGCAAGTCTTGACATAATGTTTACCACAAAAAAGTCGCGCCACTGATTTTTTATTGTCAATTAAAACTGTAAAGGCGTCTTTTGTTGTTTTATACGATTATAACACTTTCTAGGAACAAATATTAGCCATCCAAGGAATTTCAAATAATCCGACCTGATATTATCAAGGCCGGTAGACGTATTCTTGGGTTTTTATATACCAGATTTAGCATAGTTTGAATGAAAACAGTTAATCACGTAGAATCGTTGTTTTTGTTTATATCGATAAACACAGTCCGACTGATTAATCGGCTACATCCGGCTATTATATCGATATTAGTAAATAATTGGTTTCGGCCAAATTTTGGAAGGTGCACGCTCCCAAAGAAAAATTAACATTATTGTATTTTGACTTATTATTTTCTATTTAAAACAATATATGCTTTGAAAAAGGCAAATATATTTCATTACTGGGATCTAAGCTGGGAACCTAGTCCTTGTGTTATTAATTTTTCACCAGAAACTATAATACTATGTTATTTTGTTTTATGTATGTTAAAATAAAAGAAATTAAGATTTTCATATTAGTATCGTCTTTAATTACAAATATTTTTATTTGTCAGTTTTTCCATTGTATTAAAAAACACAACCTCAAATACATTCTGCTCATCTTATTACAACTTACAACCACACAAATATGAGGAATTCCTAGTTCAGATATTAATGTTAAGATAGGATATAACTCCGTTTTCAGCCTTTCGCCGAAGGCGTGATAGAAGCCTAAGATCGGCATCGGCTTCGGCCAAAAAAAGTTACCTTCAGTCGGACTCTATCAATAAAATAAAAGCTGTTCAGTATCATCGAAAACGAAACAGAGGCATTTACGGGCAGCTCATCTTATTTTGACCCATCGATTTTGTTTTCGAGGGGGACACTAAATTATCATAAAATTATACCTGCAGCCGCCTAGGCGAGGGTGGCACCACCACTATAATTTTAAATGGAAAGGGGGGTCGAGTGATACCTCATTTTAAAGGTCTTTCGATTCCTTTCAAAATGATTAAAATATCATGTACTTTAGTTCAGTAGTTTTAGAGATTTATTGATTTAAAGCTTAAAGTAGACTTTATTACATCGGATTAGTGGAGATCAATTAAAGCAAGAAATTTGGCAGCAAGTTATGATGGTATTTTTAATGCATTTTTAACTCTGGCGTCACTTACGCAAGCATACGGAGTTATTTAATTTTAGGGTTTTAAAAACTTGAGTCCAAAAAAACTGCACAATAATAAATAACAAGAATGTATTTACGTGTCACCCAAGTAAATCTTGAAAATGGCCACCTTCACTCTCCTTACAGTAATAGAGGTTTTACTCAAAACGTTTCCGCACATTCTAAGTAATTTGAAGGCACACATTTACAATTCTTTGTTGGAAATCTTGTAATGAAGTCGGTTGAGTCACATAGATTTTTGCTTTTTAAGTGCTCTATAGAAAAAAATCTAGAAGTGGTGAATCTGGCGATCTTGGGGCTCATTTAATAGAACCTCTTCTTCCAATCCATCGACCTGTAAACGTCTGATCTAAATATTGTCTAACAAATATTACATAATGGGGCACCGTCCTGTTGGAACATCAACATATCCTCAACGTATAACCGATCATTCTCAGTTATTGCTGTTAATGCTGGCTCTATGGCGTCTTGTAATAATTGTAAATACATTTCACCTATCAAATTTCCAGGCAAGAAGAAATGATCAACTATATGATCGCCAAAAATACGCTATTTTCGACGATAAAATAATAAACAAACTAATTTGTTTATAAATAATTTACCGTCAATATGTATTAACAAAAATGCGTTGAAGATGTCTCACAGAGAATCAAACCAATCCAAGTCCTAACACTGGAACCTGTGGTGGAAGATAGATCAAAATACGAGAGTTCTAACCACACTACACTACAACTTGTTACGTTCTGGACGCGCGTTTCGCTAACCAAGTTAGCATCATCAGCAGATGATATAAACTCAGTTTATATGTAGCGATATTTTTATGAATAATTGTAATTCTTATTATTAGTTGCAGTTCATTTTTTAAATGTTTAAATAAATATTTATATAACGTGTTTCAATTTCTTGTAAACGGTTTAAAATTGTCTACACAACCTTCATCCGAAGTGCCAACCAATATTTGGACAAATATGTTACAAACAAATTGACTCGAAAAAGAGCGATGAAATGCGAGGACAGAATTATAAACTTATTAAATTACGTAAGTCATTTATAGAATAATATGATAAGCTCGAAAGTTTCGTTTAGTGTAAAAAATTAAGGTTTAGGCATGAAATTTCTTTTTCTGTTGGGTTTCACTATTGAAAAACCCTGTATCATACAATTAATTTTCATAATAGTTCATGATTCTCAAGAAAGGATACGCTATTATTTTCTAGTCGGAGGTTTTAACCATTCTCGAGACGGAAATGAGAAAAGACGTAACAGTGAGACAGCGGGAAAAAATAGTCAAGTAGCCTGAAACCTAAGATGTTCTCTAGACGCGGAGATGGTGGGGATGCTTTGGATAAACTAGCGAGAAGAAAATTAATCAAGCTCCATTGGGTACCTGAGCACAGTGAGGTTGTGGGACATAAGTGGGCAGACGAACTTCCAGACAAGGTTCTTTGAAAAGTTAAGAAGGTGTCCATACTTGTGTTCATACTATCTCAAAGAAACCTTAACAATTTACAAAATGCACAAAGTCTAGCTCTCGGTCAAATTATAAATTTAAAAACAGAAAGTGGTGACATGTTTCGCCCTAACGGGAATCATCAGACCTAGAAGAGCATATATTACAACGGAAATATAGTTTAATATTAAATAATTTTATTATAAAACAATACACATCTTAGATACTACATATATAAATGACGATAATCAATCAGAGTAAAATGAGCTTGAGAGACCAATCAGAGACGTCAACGTAAATTATCGATCGAGATGGCAAGGCAAGCAGACCAGAACGATAAGGACGATATTATTTTGAGATACGACCTCGTCTGGTTGTTTGCGATAAAGATAAAACAAATGGTAATTAGAAGTGGCAATCTATCACGCACCGGTGTGGCTTGATTTTGCTATCTAGGAGCTACCAGACTGTAGCGGGGTAGACCACTATGTCCTAAATTGTATGTAATATCTTCTTGTTCTGGTTCGAACTACATGCTTAAGAAAATAATCAGCGTGCACTCCTTACTGTGTAACACTTTATTCTGCTCTTTTCTAAATCTAATTACAATGGTATAAAACTACTTAGACTAACCTAATTAATAAAATAAATAATAATTTGATGATTCTATAAACTATTACTCCATATTTACAACAATCGAAAAGCTGTGTTGGACATTGTTGCAATAAGTTATTGCCTTAATTATAGTTCAATGATATGGCCTACTTTTGCAACTTGGATTCCATCACACCTTCCCCGAAAAGCAAAAAAAAAATATATACATATAGATTTTTTTCTTTGTGGAATTAACTAAAATAATGTTTTATTCTATTTTTATGTATTTCTACATTCTTATTTTTAATTTTTACCACTACATTTGGATCATTATCCTCCAAAACTGGATATGGACCATTAAATAAAGCTTCTAATTTATTATTTCTACCGTTATTTTCTACTAAAACCATATCTCCTACATTATAAGTTTGACTTTTACAATTGTTTTTGTCATACTCAATTTTGCGTTTATTTTTTGATGTCATTAAATTATTTCTCGCGTCATTCCACGCTGTTTGCAACCGAAATTTGAGTTCCTTAGGATAATCATAAAAATTATATACTGGATCGACTTGATTAACGATGTTAGATGGAATATTACTGGATTTTCCAAATACGAGTTCATAAGGTGTGTACTGCGTTGACGTGTGTACACTGTTATTGTATGAAAAACACCAATAAGGAACCCAAGAGCTCCAGTTAATAGTTCCTTTCGACAGTTGCATGCGTAGATATGCACCCAAATGCTTATGGGTATTTTCAAGGGCTCCTAAAGTTTGATGGTGAAATGCTGTAGAATTTAATTGTTTAATTTTAAGCAGCTTACAAGATTCTTTAAATATATTAGATAAAAATTCGGTTCCCTTGTCTGTTACGCAAGAAACAGGAATACCGTAACGCAAAATAAAATTTTCTACAAATGACTTTGCAACAGTCAATGCCTCTTTATTGGGAAGCGGATATGCTTCCACGAATTTTGTTAGCTCACATTGAAGTGTGAGTATATATTGATTATTTTCAATATCAACTGGTAATGGACCGACTAAGTCTAGGTATACTTTTTGAAATGCTGAAGTAGCCGTTGATGATATTGTCATAGGTTGTTTATTTGGTTTTGAATGCTTGTACCTTTGACATTCGTCACACCTTTTGACAAAATCCTCAACGTCATTCTTCATGGTTACCCAAAAGTAATATCTTTTTATATTGTTATACATTCGGTTTATCCCTGAATGTCCTCCCGTTGGTAATGTATGAAAGTCATTAAGAATTAACTGACGTAATTCCTTATTTTCTATCCTTTGTTTATCTTTTATAATACTGAGTTTAAGATTTGTCTTGAAAATTTCGTTTTTACATTTAATCATGCGCATGTCATTTAAAAACTGATTAGACTCATTATTTTTTATAATAATTAATTCCGGAATATCGTGTTTTTTACATAATTTCTCCAGATGCCTCAACGACTCACCTAAGTTCGACGTTGATCGGTATTTCTGGGATATGTACACTATCTTAGAATTGACGTCATACATTAAATTTTCATATTCAGTTTTTAATTTATTATTAAGCTTTATTTTCGTAAATTCATTTTCACGTACCGGCCGTAGTTCTATTATTTGAGTTTTAGGGTATTTTAATATTTCCACTGCAACAGGGTGATCAATCCTGTTTTCCATGGAAGTATTATCACTTGTCATATTGGGTTTTGTTTTGTTATTTTTTGTCTCCGAACGAGTGATTGCGTTTAAACTGGCACTCACTTTATTATTCATTTCTTTTATTCGTTCGACTCTATACACACACGTGACAAAGCATCCGCTGTAACATTTTCAGCACCTTTCACATAGTGGATTGAAAAATCGTATTCCTCGAGCGTTAGCCTAAATTTTGTGAGCCTACTAGAAGGATTTGTCATGCCAAATAAGTATATTAAGGGACGATGGTCCGATAATATTATAAATTTTTTACCAAATAAATATGGTCTAAAATGTTTACATGACCAAACGATTGCTAATAATTCCTTCTCTATTGTACAATAGTTTATTTCTGCTTTATTTAGAGTTCTAGAAGCGAATGCAATAGGCCTGTCATCTGAGTTCGACAATACAGACCCCAACGCGTACCCACTTGCATCGGTTCTAAGAATAAATTGATTATCTTTTGAAAAATTTGGATACTGTAACAAGGGCGGACTAATAAGAGACTGTTTTAAAGTTTCAAATGAGTTTTGACATTCTTCAGACCATTTAAAAACTATTCCTTTCCTAGCTAGTTTATTTAAAGGGTGAGCAATTTCTGCAAAATTTTTAATAAATTTCCTGTAGTAATTTGCAAATGCAACGAAGCGTTTGACTTCGTCACAATTTTTAGGAACTGGATATTGAGAAATAACCCTTGTTTTTTCAGGATCAGGTGATATACCTTCAGATGAAATTAAATGACCCAAATATAAAATTTCCTTTTTTAAGAACTCACATTTACTAGGATTTAATTTAAGGTTTACTTGTCTAAGGCGTTGTAGAATTTTAGTTAAATTTTGATTATGATTCTGTAAGGAATGTCCAAAAACTATCAAATCGTCTAAATAAACAAAACATGCCTCGTAATTTAAACCCGCCATTGCTACAGTCATCAACCTTGAGAACGCACTAGGACTTATTTTCATACCCATTGGTAATCGTTTCATTTGAAATTGTCCTCTGTCCGTTGTAAAGGCTGTACAGGGCCTACTCTCAGGATCAAGTTCTAATTGGTAATATCCTTGTGCTAAATCAAGGTGCGAGAAATAAATCGCACCAGATAGGGAATCTAGAATTTCCGTAATATTCGATAGCGGAAATACATCATTTTGTAGGCGTTTATTACATAACCTAAAATCTATTATCAATCTGTGACGTTTAACGCCATTTTTGTCCGGTTTTTTGGGAACTAATAAAAGAGGTGAAGACCACTCTGAGTGTGCTTCCTCTATAATACCCTTTTTTAGCATATCGTCCACCTGGTTATTAATTTCCTCTTTTTGAGCATGAGGTAACCTGTAAGGTTTAACGTAAACTGGAGTTGCGTCCTCCTTTAACCTTATTTTTTGCTTATATAAATTAGTAACTGTTAATGAATCATTTTCTAAGTGAAAAACATCCGCATATTTAGCGCATATTTTTTGTATAGAATTTCTCTCTTCTACGTTAAGGGCTTCTGTATTTATAAGATCTAAAATTGTATCAACTCTGTCAACGGAGATTTTATTTTTTGTAAAAGAATAAACATCATATTTTGATAGATATTCAACTTTAGGCTCAAAATTTCGCAATCTTATTTCTCTTTCATTCACATTCAATAGCCTTACAGCCACTTTACCATCTTTCGGTCTTGCAATACTATTTGCGATCAACACTCCCTCATATAATTCATCATTTAAAATGACACATTCATCTGTGAGACTGGTACAGCAATGTGTAATTATTTCACATCGGGGTGGAATAACAGTATATAAATTATTTTTGGACTCCAAAGGTACTGTTATTTGCTTATTTTGATTAAGCCAAAAAGAAAATAAAAACTTTTCATAATCGATAATTGCACCATACTTAAGGAAAAAATCTGAACCTAGAACTCCATGTATACTAGAATCGAAACTTTTAATAATTGTAAAATCATGAGAAATATATTCATTGTTCATAGTGAATAAAATATTTGCAGATCCAGCTGAATATGTTGAGCCTGCAATTCCTTTAATTTTAATTTTATTAGTTGTATTTATAATACTACTATCTTTCAAATAATTCTCAAAAAAACAAGAAATACTTGCACCAGTGTCACATAAAAATATCATTTCTTCCCTTTCATACCCGACACGCACATAATTTAAAGCATTCATATTAAAACTAGCTGTATCATTATTTTTTAAATTATTAGAAACGAAAAAACTTATTTCCTTGAGATTCCTCGCTGTTTTTATTTATGTTACTACTTTCCACATTATCAACAAAATATACACTATTATTTGAAAACTGCTGACGCCTACCTCCTCGACGAAAATTTGACCTACTAAAGCTGGAACGACCTCGGCCTTGGTACTGCGAATTATTTTGCTGTCTGCTAAAATTGTAATTATTAAAGTTTTGCCTACTCGGGTTACGAGATTGATTATAATTATGAATTTGTCTAAAATTTGTAAAATTACCTCTAGACCGATTTCCTCGATATTGGTGACGCCCACGCATATGAAATAAGTTATTAGAATAAGTTGGGGTTAAATTTAAATTTTCTTCTTTAGCGCCAGTTATCGCGTCCTTTAAATTATTGTAATTTCTAGCTTTTATTATTGTTCTTAAATCTGAATTTTTTAACCCATTCGCGAAAGCATTTATCGCCAATTTTTCATTCACCGGTTGTAAAATTTTTGCCGAATTTTGATCACCGTCCGCTTGCGCTAAGGTTAAATTTAATAAAAGTTGCTCGATAGTTTTCGCATAATCATCTATACTTTTAGTATCTTGTCTAACGTTATGCAACTGATTAGCTAAAGCTGGTGCAGATTGTTTTGTAAGAAGTTGGTTTTTTATATCTGTGACCAAAGCACCAACATTAGTATACGTCGTTTGTAATCTTAATTTCGCGTTTTGTGTTAATTTGGCCTTTAAAACATATTTGATTAGCAATACTTTCCCGTTGTCGTCAAGCAAGTCGTTATATAATTCAATAGCATCAATCAACATTTTCGTAGTTTCTTCGGTACCATCCATAGATGGCAACAAAGAAGCTGCGGTTCGCAAATCAAATTTTTCACTCATTGTTGAACTAGGATGAATGCCCAAAACCAAATCAGTCTCTGCGAGCTGTAATTTTTTTTTATCTTTTATGGCAATTAACCGACCTGATAAAATATATCTAGCTTTATCTATGTTTTCTCTTATTTCTAATACATATTTTTGAAAATGTTCTAATTTATCGGTGTCATGCACCTGTTTACTATACTGATCTCTAAGCTGAAAAAATTTATTTTCTAATGTTTCTACGTTGCTACTTAATTTATTTACCCTATCCAAAGATTCTCTACGCTCTAATGACTCCTTTTTTATATTTATGATAAATAATGAAATAATGTTATTCAATTTATCCAAATCGCTTAAATCTACTACACTCATTAAATAAAATAATTATCAATAAATTTAAGGCAATAAATAATATCCAATAAAATTGTATAGTGCTAAAACTATGACTTACTAATTATGTTAATACTTAAGTATGTTCATTGTCCATAGTCGCCTAAGATAAGTCCATACTGTCCATATTCACCAATACTAGGGGCTTTATCAATCCCAACGTTGCGCACTAGCGGCCTTTTGCCACACTAGCACGTGCCCTCGTTGCTGACCACCGGATTGGTTCGGCCAGTGTCTTCTTTTTTTCTCGACTTTATAAGTCTTGGCTTCTTCTAATTTCTAGACGTATTTTTCTTTCCAATTCCTTTTTACTGCGACGGCAACACCATAAAACAATTAAGGTAACTGCTATCATTATAGCTACAACTCCGCAAACTTGCCAAAGAGAATAGTTACTGTTGCTACCTTCTGCAGTCGTATCACCACTGTTGCCTGCCTGGGCAATTATAACTTCTTCTTTTGACTGTGTTTTTCCCATGTTTTTCTTTTCTTCTAAAGCACCATAACGATATTTTTGCACTGTTAACTTAAGCACATAGGCTGCAGGGTCGCCATGTAATATCTTCTTGTTCTGGTTCGAACTACATGCTTAAGAAAATAATCAGCGTGCACTCCTTACTGTGTAACACTTTATTCTGCTCTTTTCTAAATCTAATTACAATGGTATAAAACTACTTAGACTAACCTAATTAATAAAATAAATAATAATTTGATGATTCTATAAACTATTACTCCATATTTACAACAATCGAAAAGCTGTGTTGGACATTGTTGCAATAAGTTATTGCCTTAATTATAGTTCAATGATATGGCCTACTTTTGCAACTTGGATTCCATCACTCCAGCAGTGGAGATTTGCGATAGGTGGGGTAGAATCAGAGAGAAAACCTTCAAATCAATCACCCTACCTCAAGAGGAGTTAAAGATCCTCGACTGGGACAAGAGCCATGCCTTCATAAGAAGGAGAGAGAGTAAAAGGCGATTGCAGGGTGGATGGCATAGCAACAAGGGCTTTTAGGTCAAATCGCCGGACTTCGGCTCCACACCCTTATTGCTACTACTACCTAAACTACTACTCCTAGTAGGTATAACCGATATAGTTTTAAAAAGTAATAATATATATTTTTTGATAAAGCTCCAAATATCTTACTAACTATTGTGTTTATGTATTAAAATGCTAAAAAAAAACATTTTAGGTTTATACAAGTAAATTCCAGGTTTTTAAATGTATATCTGGTTTTTCTTTTCTAGTATATAGAAAAATAGACCAGAGAGCTTAAGATACAACTTTTGTTTGCTGGCTAACGATTTTTTTGTAACATTTTCTAGTTAAAGAAACAGCTTCTCCACTTTAATGTTTAAGTAGGTTTTATTAAGCCAGAAGTGAAACAAAGGTAAAAAGTTTTACTCAAAAGCAAACGTCTTCATAAATTAAAAGCTAACGGTTAAACTTAGCAGTTATATTGTGACCCGAGTTTTATAGTTACTAATTAGTTTTTCCGTAAAAAAAACTAGGCATGGTCGGATTCGAAGATTAAATTACGACGACATCAAAATTTATGTCTTTGTCCGGGGAAATATGCGGACACGAAATTATGAGGAAAAACTTTAACTTAAAATCTACGAAGTAAGGAAAAACTTCTTAAGAAACTAGAGTATTCGTTTTTCACGAGGATGTGTTGTCGGATTCCCAAGTTTCAAAACAGGAGCGGATTTAATCATTTTAGCAATGCTTTTTAACAAAATAATAAATGAGAAAGTATTCCAGTAGAACAAAGTAAATAAATAGCATTCCGAGTAAAGAGTAAATTAATTTAGTTTGCTAATTGTCTGCTGCTTCAATAATTCACCTCAGGAATGTTTATAAAATACTTAGATGGATTCAACTTTTTTTTATACCATGAAATGGTTTTGATCGAGGTTTATGCTTCTTTTAGGAAGTAGTTAGTAGTAGTAGTAGCCTCGCGGCCAAAAATAAATAACAGCTGCACTAAGTATAAATTCTTAGAAAAATGTAAACTTTCTAGAGTTTCGAAACATGATGATAACTTTAGATAATATCAAGACTTGATATTGATGTAGCATAAAATAACAAAATATCTGCTTTAAAAAAATTTCCAGTAATCTTTTGCATTTTTTTCTCAAAACCCCGGAGGGGCCCCGGCCTCTGACTCAGCCAAGGCAAAAAGACTTCAGGACCTGACCCCTCTCGAAAAATATCTTTCCGTGTGTAAAGTTACCTAAACTTATTTAGTCTCAAAATATTTTTGCCCCGACTCCGATAATCTAATTTCGGTACAGGATTGATCTTGTTATAATACTCTTCTATGAGCATAACATAAACGTCAAAAAAGGCTACCAAAACCTACGGGCCCTTAAATGCACTTTTAAGTATTGCCTAAATAGAGTAAAAATTCCGCCCCATGCAACCAATACAGATAGCCAAAATGCGATTTTATGATTTTCAGCAGTTCAATCGCCACGTACACATTAAAAAGTTGCCGTGTAACAACCCTGGTTTATTACAACTTACAATACTTTTTTATTTGTTTTATTTCATACCCATATACAGGGTGTTTTTTAAAAAACATGCGCCCCGTTTAAATGGAGATTCTCTGTAAGAAAATAAGAAGACAAGTTTGTATGAAGGTAGGTCCGCAGATACTTGGTTTTTGAGATACAGAGTGTTAAAGTTTTAAAGAAAATTACGATTTTTTTTTTAGTACTTCCAAAACAGTAAGAGCCATTTGATTAAGATGTGGCACAACCTTATAGCTATTTAAGGGCCATATTTTGACAGTATTCAACAATTTTTAATTCAACCAATGGACGTAGGTATGGATAACCATCTTTGACTTTCTTAATAAAAAATGGTACAGTACAATGGTGGATTACTTTAAAAATTACTAGCTTGATTAGATGGAGTCAGAATTGCTTAAAACCAAGTTAAAATACACAAGTGATTCCTTGGATCATTTCAAGAAAAAAGGTAAATATATGTCCTCAAATGCCGTATATTTGAGATACAAGGTACTAAAGGTAAAAAGAATTTTTTTTTATAAACTTACATCCTGCATCTCAAAAATAGGGAATTTGCGGACACAGTTTATTTAAACATTTTTTCCCTTAAAATGGTCCAAGGAATCACTTTTGTGGAGTTTTGGGCAATTCTGACTCCAACTAACACTGGACCTGAGGTGCCAGATGCGTGCATACACATTCTATTTCTATTGGAACACCTTGTATCTCGAAAACCAAGTATCTGCAGAATGAACTTTTCGTTTTATTTTCTGACAGAGAATCTCCCTTTCAACGTTAGCGCGTGTTTTTTGAAACACCCTATCACCGTATATAAACTACGTAGTTTATATACGGTGACCCTATTGCTTTATATTATTGATTTCCGAGTCCCCACAACTCCGCTTGCTCTGGGAAAATTTCTCGGGAAGAGGAGCCCTATAAAATATCCTGCACCGATGCCCCAAGGCTCGTAGCTACACCACGGCTACATAACCTTAATTTCCGCAAAAGGATAGGAATGTGGTGTGACCATAGCAATATTAATAATATTTTAGAAAAATGAGTTGATACCAGGTGAAACTTGCGGTTCTAAGCCAGTAGGAATTTTCAGAACAGATTGTTTTGGATGCTATTATTTGTAGGATGTACATTGGTAACTACGGAAATGTAACCTCAAATACATCAGAAAATTGAGTTTGACTGGCGAAAATAAATAAGAAACAAACGTACATTAAAAACCTCAAATTTTTTTCTTGATTCAAAAGAATACGAGTGAGTTAAAATTACACCTAAAAACTATAAAATAAAAAATGGTCCACATATCTCATGACTTGACGGTGTGGACATTTACAAATCACTGCTTTGCCAGCTTTGTAAATATTTTTTTAGCGTTATATATAGTAGGGTATATTTCAACTTTTAAAGCTTTAAATAGATAAACACAAAATCAACTCCTATATAATAATCCTTTATTAACTAACCCACCCTGATAACCTGAAAAAACTAAAATTCCAAAACTAATAAAATAGATACAATAATCAAATCGATTCGACGTAACGAAACTTGCTGATAGTGATAACCCCTCTTTAGGTAATCTTTACATCGTGTCAATCTTCCTAAATGTAAAACCAATAGAAACGATTGAACCCAAGTCCAAATAAAAACAACGATTATTGATACGTTTGAATGAAAATGAAACCCATTGGATTTCGTCGAAAGTCTTGGAATATACTTTGGCTGCGGCAGGTACAGAGCATCTCATCAACTTAAGGGTTATTTGCCGATTTACATTTGAGATACTGAGTTACAGATTTCCGGACAACATAAAAGGAATGTTATACGACTATTATTACATGGTATACATATTTATGCCAAGGTAAAATGTATAAGAAGGCCTTGTTTTATGAGTTCTACCATGGTAGAAATAAACTAGTAGGTCCACTCCTCGATAATTCCTTTGATCTGTTTCTGTTACATTTTTTTCGCGTCGCGCGATCACTGGTGGTCGAATTGTTGTGTAAGTTTCCGAACGCCACGGCCGGCAAAAGGAAGTCGGGCACTAACCAGAGATGTATTTAAGAAAATAGGGGCACACAATAAAATAAAAAATATCGTTTGATCATCGGGTGAAACGGAATATTGTAAAAACCTTTCATGTAAGCAATAGTACTTCTGCATCTGCGAGATGAGAACAAATACGGCAAAAATATTTTTTTTTACCTAATCGTAAGTTTAGCACAACGTGTAAAACCAATTTTTAACAAAGAATATCTCGGTATGTCTATTAGCTCACGAGTTAATCGGAATGACTTTGGGCAGAATCAATTTAAATGATGGATTTAAAAGCGGCATGAAATGACAAAAAAATTAGTATTTTCTTATTACGGATTTTTGGGTATACACACTTTTAATTCTAAAGCTAGTGTTTTTTTTAAGGAAACAATTTGGCGTGTTACGTTTTTAAATGCTTCCGGCGAACATACAATTATATTCTCAGATAATTTAGACACGTTAAATTTTTCATTTAAATAAGAAATAGATTTTACATTTTATTTAACATTAGAATTGAGGCTAAGAGCTGGAGCTGACAAAAATTCAAGATTTCCTCACTAACTATTTACTCTTTCTATTTTTAGATATAGAGATTTTAAAATACTACCTATTTTCATTTCATTTTTAACCCATGTGGTCAAGAATACTCAGCTTCACTGTTTTACATTTGCGTTACGTTAACGTGACGCCAAAACAGGAATTTTGTTGAAAATATTAACAGAAACATACTGTATATTTTATTTAAAATGTACTGATTAGAAGATCTAAACTATAATTCATAAAGGAAAATATAAACAATTTTTTGACGTGTGGAGACACCCAACAGCAGCACACAGTAACGTACTCATTTTCGCCAATCTGACTCTGTTCTCCCGCTCGAACCACGCAGCTCGAACGACGGTTCTTAACGGAAGCGCTTTGCATGCTGCCAATAATCTGCCGAATTTTGTCGACAGGCGGAAAATATTTGGGAGAGTGGCGCTACTAGTTTATTCCTACTAGGATTCTACCTAGAATTGGCATCCCGTTGTCGAACTAACGAACCAATTTGGAAGTTGTTCGATACATTATAACGGGCCGCTGAGAAGCGCCGGTACTAATTAAAACTTTACATCTGTGAATGAACCATAAAATTCGGTTACTAAACAAAAGAAAGAAGGGTCCCTACTTTTACTACTTACTGAAAATCTATGAAAAAAGAGTCCTCACTTTTTGAGAGACATATATTATATATATATATATATATATATATATATATATATATATATATATATATACTTATACACATACACTTACGTCCCGCTGGATTTGCTATTATCAGGACCCGATCTGGTTACCCTCGATACTGCATTTCTAATATTAAGGACCTAGATGAAAAATATCGAAGAAATTTTACTTAGTACGCCTCTGTTTTCAACCCTCTCGTAAATCCCATTAAGGGAAAAAACAAAGAACAGCGCTTATTACTCATCGTTTAGCCGGTCTCGGGTAGAATTAGTTTTGAAGTTGAGTTCACAAATAAATTGAGAGCTGTAATTATTTTTACTCCTGGCTTGTTTCCCAGCTTTCTTAATATTCCGAAATGGATTATTGTTTTTGTTTTTTCCCTATTTCGCTAACGGGAGAGTTTTTGGCCGGCAGCAGTTTAAATTAGTACGGGGATATAAAAACATTAAAACTGCACCGCCGCGCAGCTCTCCTTTCATTATTAATTACAAGCGATTGTACGTTAATATACTTTTTCCAGATAAACTCTTATTAATCTAAGAAGTGTATTATACCTAGAGATAGTTTAGCTATTAAAGTTTTAGGGGCAATGTATTTATAGATAAAAACTTCTTTGGTAAAGGGTGGATTAATACACAACTGGATTTTATACTTTTTTGGATAATTATTAGAAAATCATGGTTTTCAAATTTCTTGGTTTATTCTGTCTCGGGATAGGATCACTTATCATTCATCAAGTACTCCACTCCGCAGTAACGCAGCAGTTATGGTTTTTTATAGTGGTTTCATTCCCTAGTATTCGATTAGAATATCTTGAAACTGATGAAAACATCCCGTTTTCTTGATATTAATCATGTGTTCTTTGAGGCACAGTGAACTATTTGTTTCTTATTTAAATATCTTTCAGGTTACTTAAGACACGGACTTCAAGGAAAGTTCGGCCATTCTATACACTGCTTCCCGCGCGTATAACAGACAATAAAGCCTTTAATCCTCTCACACACACCCCTTATAAGATTATATATTATTGAAAACATTAGATCTCTGCATAATGTATTATTGAACAGAAGGGAGAAAGATTCCTGTCTTCTGCTTTGCAGGGGGTTTCCTTTTCAGCTGTAGTGTAGAGAGGTCAGTCGAGTTAGCCCTCCCCCAATAACGAATTTTTTTATGAAAATTTTAAAGTTCTTTTGCACCGTTTTGCACCCTAAAATTTAAATTTTGCACCCCCTCTCCTGAGTAAATACTGACTTGTCTTACTGGGTTGGGCCATGTTGACCGTACCACCTCCCCACCCATTTGCCTAATTTTCGATTAAATCGGCATATTAGTCACTGAGTTTTGCACCACAAATTTTAAGTTTTGCACCCCTTCTATAGGCTCTCTACAAATACCTGAAATTTGGAACCTAGCCCCCTCCCCAATTTGACAAATTTACGTTTGCGACCCAGCATATTATTTGGTGAGTTTTGAACCGTTTTGCAACACAAAGTTTAAGCTTTGCACCCCTTCTATAGGCACTCTACAAATACCTGAAATTTGAAACTCAGCCCCCTCCCATTTGAGTTTCTAAAGAAGGGGTGCAAAACTAAAAATGTGTGGTCGCAAATATAAATTTATCTAGTGGGGGGGGTGGCTAAATTTTAAATTTCAGGTATTGATACTGTTTTTATTATTCAAAATCTAACAAATTTATACAGTAAAATAACAATAAGCAATAACGAGGTGTTGCTTTTGGTTAATGGAAAGTTATTTAAAGTACAGGAGTCAGTATGTTGCCCTGAACGGTGTTCGATCGAGTTATATAGTTGCTACCTCTGGGGTGCACCAGGGGTCACATCTGGATCCATTATTTTTTAGTATTTTCTTAAACAATAATGAAGAGTGCTTTTCTCACTCAAATTTCTGTCTATGTGAGTTGATCTTACAAATTTGCAAACTGATTTAAATTGCTTTTCAAACTACTACACAGATATTAAGCCTTCTGTTAACTTAGATAAGTGTGACTGCATCATGTTTACTAAAAACATATTAAGGCTTCACTCTGATTACATATCTGAATAACACGATACTAAATTGTAGCGAAACTGTTAGAGATTAAGTTTGGATTTCAGACTCTTGTTCGATAAACATGTAGAATTAATTACTCAGAAAGAGCTAAATTAATTTAAAACAAATTTTAAAATCATTGGTTTGCTTTATTTTTGTATCTCCGAGCCAATTGGTGAGCTAGCTCTATTCACTCGGAAGTGACATAAACGAGCCCTAAATATCTTACAGTAAATATAATATTAGCGAACGCTGCAATGGTTGATGTAAACGAAACCCAGTTTATTGCGTAAATTTTAGGGTTTTATAAACAAAAGATTAAAGAATATACTCGTTCTACATCTAGTAAGTCAATATAACACAAAAATGTCCACGCCAACACTGTTGTGAAAGGCTTGCAAAACTTCGGGGATCTTCTTTGCTGACAAAATAGTCTGATATTTGTGGTTTGTGCCTTCAGTACTTTCCCAAATCCTCTTTAACAAACCGTCTTTTATCTCTAAAGAGTCTCATAAGGCCCAGTATCCTTTAAATTTCTGGGATTTAGACGCAATTTCTTGGTAACTAGGTCTTGGTGGTTTTTCATCTTTCAGCTATGAGACCAAAGTCTGGATCATCCATCTGATCTTTGAATATAGCGTTCGAGTCCCAGTCCTGAGAGTTTTGAAGTACTGTTCTTTGCTAATGAAAATTATCAGGATCTTCCCGTTCCTCGTGTCTATTGAAATGTTTACAATTTTCTGGGCATGGTCTTCTTGATAAAACGTCAGCATTTTTATGATTTAACGCTTTTCAATGTTCAACTGTAAAATTATATTCCTTAGGGCGCAATGTTTTTACAGTTGCCAGAAGTTCTTTCCTTGTTACACAATAGTTTCGTTCGGGTTTGGAAAGATCCTTGCTAAAGTAGGTTATGACTTTTTCTTCGCCATTTTGTAGTTGTGACAAAATACCACCAATAGCTGCATTGCTCGCATCGGTGTCTACGATAAACATCTATGATGGCTGAGGATGTGACAATACCGATGGATTTCACAGGATTTTTTTCAAGTTGTTAAACGCTTCTCCACATTCTTGGGTCTATACATAGCTGGGATTGCTTTCAGTAAGTCAATGTAACGGTCTAGCTATATCAGCAAAATCGTTTATGGATCGTCTGTAGTATGTCCAAAGTCCTAGAAAACTCTTTGGCTCATGTTTGTCCTTCGGTGTTGGCCAATTTTTGAAAGGCTTTGATCTTTTTTTATCGGTTTTTACGTCCTGTAATTAGATGTCCTAGATATTTTACTTTTTTTCGGAAAAACTGGCACTTCCAAAAGTAATAATGTCATCTAAATATACTAGGCATGTTTCCCTTGTCAATTCTATGTAATATCAGTTCCATCAAAAGTCGATGGGGCGTTGCATAAACCAAAAGACATAGCTTGCCGCAATCCAGTCCCAGTAGAAAACGCTGTCTTTTCTTTATGTGTTGGATTTAGGTTTCCTTGCCAATAGCCACTTTTCAGGATCAAGTTCTAAAAAGTGTCCAAGGTACCGTCAAGTCTAGGAAAGGGAAAACTCTCTTTCTTTGTGACGTCATTAAGCCTGCACCAGAATCTGGTGGAGCCACCTTTTTTCTTAACAAGCACTTTTGTCTTGTTTTTCCATATCCTCAAGCATCTTATCAACTTTATGACGCTATGCCAAAAGTAATCTTCTTGGAGGTTGTTTTTTCGAGCGGCATCACCAGTATTAATTCAAGTTGTTAGTTTTTCCTAAGTCGGTTTTTTACTTGCTGCGGGGAAGACCTTTTAGATTCATCATTTTGACAAAATTTCCATAAGTGTTTCTCAAGTATTTTTGCTTGAAAAAAACTTATAGAACTTCCTTTTTTTATCGTCTTTACAAACTTGACCAGACGCTGTATTATGCTGCTATGTGCATAATAGAACCGATGAAGATATTACGCATTAGGGTAGAAAAACTTTAAGCTTGCGGAAATAGATGTTGATTACGGTTATACCGTCAGCGTCATTAACATTTCGGGTATTAATTTGCATTTAAGGACCGCGAGTCAAAGGATCAGGATCTAGCAAACTTTATTTTCAATTTTTAAATAATGGAACTTGTATAACTGTAACTACCTATGTCTACTTTGGTTGAATATTACCCTAAGAATTGCTGAAGTTCCGAAGTAACTCAGCATTACCACATTAAATAAAATTTATTAATAATTATTCAATTTTGTTATACATAATAATTATATTATCACGAATGTTTGTGCAACAGCTTTATCTTGAACTAAAAAAAAACGTATTATAAAACCGCCTCGAACATAAAATAAACATAAATAATTACCGAGATAATTACACTTCAATTTTTAATTATACCTCCAAAGAAACACATTATTAGTAATTTTCAAGCCATGCTGCATAATATACCAGAATCATATATACATATATTAATTTCTTCATTCGACATGCCCTGTTCCACCTTTCAATTAATTAATCTCTACCGGGACTGACAATGAGATTTTAAGATGTATGTATATATATATATATATATATATATATATATATATATATATATATATATATATATATATATATATATATATATATATATATATATATATATATATATATATATATATATATATATATATATATATATATATATATATATATATATGTCGCTCAAAAATATATATATACTTTTTGAATTTTCTTGGGTATTTGGTTCACAAAGTTGAATAGTTTTTGTTTTATAATGCGATTACAAATCGTTTCAACCATATTTTGGTCCGCGTCATTTGTATATGTATATAATTGTTGTAACTTGAACAATATTATTTAAAACAGTTCAATACTAAAACTAAAAAATAGGAATTTCTTTCGTTTTGACTATAAATAAACATCATGTTAAAATTCATTTTAAATATTTCTGTACATTTCGAAAATATTAAAAACTAAAATTAAAATAAATATATACGGCAAAGTATAAACTAATATTAAAATGTATTTTGTAGTGATAATGACATGCATATGACAAAGTTAAGGTACTAGTTTATACTAAAGTTTATATTTATAAAAATAATACGTACTAATTTTATTAAATTTAGATACTTTTTAAAGCTGAAACTCGAAAGAAAGGATTTATGATTATGTTACACTCTTAAAAATAACATGGTAGTAATTACTAAATTTTATTATCCACAACATTTTTTTTTTGTGAAAACGGACTCAACCGAAAAGTTGTCTACCAACTAAATAAAATTTGTTGATATAAAAAGGTTGTGAAAGCTTATCTCACAAATTAAAATAACATACAAGTTTTAGTTGAAACAACCAAAATCGAGAATTCACATACTAAAATCTTTAGTAGATCCAGTTTATTGGCTTATTTTTCACAACATGTCTTCGAGCTAAAAATGCTAACGTTTTAGTTATTTAAACAACTTTTATGTGTATCAAAAGACTATGCTTTTCATTTGCTGTTAGTTAATTATTTTTTCTTGTCATTGATAAGAATAGTTGGGTCACTTGTGATTTTTAGTTCTGAGAAATTATTAAAATTATAAAATTAACTAATATTTTATGTTTGCTTTATTAAAAAATATAGTTCTTCAAACATAATTACCCTAAACTATACAGGGTGGTGCACTACATAGGCATTGGTCTATTTACAAAAAAAACGATAAAACATTTTTTGACCAATCTTTTTGTGTGATAAGTCGGTCTACTGAAAATATATTTTAAAATTATTTCGAAACATACATATTTCGCCAATGGTTGTATACAATATAATGTAGATATTTTTGAAGAATATAAAGATGCAATAATATATATGGTGTTGCCATTTGAAAAAAATAAACATTTTTGAAACAATTTTAAAATGTGATTTTAATCGACCTGCTTATCGACTCAATAAGTATATATGTTTTACCGTTTTTCGTAGATGACCAGAAGAATAGATAGTGTGCCACCACTAACAGCTTCAATCGTAAATTAAATTTGTAAAGTAAATTCTTTATGTTCACAATTGTGTAGTAAATAAAGAAGAAAAAAAAACCATTTTTTTTAAAACAACTATATTTATTAACAAAAATAAATATTTCCATTACATCAAAAATATTGGGTTATTTCTGGTTTCGTTGTGGAAAAACGGGGCATAACATTTAATAGATTACATGAAACTTTCAAAAGAATGTCATATTCTAGAAGTTTTATGTAGCTGGGGACGAGTATAGTATATTAATCAACCTTAAAAAGTCTATATGAAATATATTACATTTATACTTAAAAAAACATCAGCCTCTAGCATATCAATAACTTTACTCTTGTCTAACGCACAAGTGTAAAACGAAAAACAAAACAAATCATTTACTTAAATATACAAATAGGTATAAAGCGTCCGCCATAAATTTGGTTACATAAATAATATGGGAAACTTTGATTATTAAATTGAGGAAAAAAGTCACTCTTTAGAAAATGTTCTGCTTTCTAAAAAATGTTAAATAACAGAACATTTAACTATATAAACTTAATTATTGATATGCTACGTACAGGGTAGCCAAAAAGTAAAAAAAATGTGAATACAAATTTTCGTATGAAACTTTCTTTAAGTTTTAAAATAAAAAACATACATGAATTCGAAAAGCTATACAGAGTTATTGTGTTTGGAATTTTGGGTACTAGTACTGATATTTAGCTTTTCCAATTATCCTTTTAAACTCTTTCAATTTAACTCTTTAAAAAATTTGATCCAAAAATTTTTAATTTCGCGAATCCACACTTTTCTTACTTTTTGACTACCCTAATATAAAATAAATATAATTTTTTCAGAAAGCAGAACTTTTCATATAGAGTAATTTAATTCGTAAAATTAATTTATAGTTTCTTCCCATATGTACCCAACTTTATGGCGGACGCTGTATATATATTTTTTACAACAATCATAGGGGTAAGTAGGAACCTACTAAAAAGCTTAACAGAGTTCCTAACTAAATTAGTCTAAAGAAAGGTATATTTGAACATTAAAATAAGGCTAATTATTAAATAAATGCAAGTCATTAATTTTCGTTGAAGAGTAAGGCTTGTAGTCTAAAATATCATTAAGAATAATTAAGGTAGAAACATTTGTGGCATGCGCTTCATAAGCTAAAAAGTGTTCGTTAAAAGCAATTGTTTTGAACATTTTAATCTTAAAACTTACTTGATTTTGACTACTTATTAAAATATTTGTAACAATGCCAAACTGTGGTAGTAAGTTAATAGAATTAATAAGGAAAATTGTGTTTACTCTGTATTTGTAGCCATGATAAGTTACCCAATTACATGAAAACCATGGTATTGACCAAAATATTTCTTCTAAAGGCCCAGAAAAAACAAGAAAATCATTTAGATTTTCAATAGGACTTAAACTGCCAAATAAAACATTGCATGGAAAAATGTCTTTTGATATCAAACGAAAACAAACCTTTAGTTGGTGTTTCATTGCTAAAGAATAAGTGATGTTTTTTCGGTTACAACTTACATTTCCTGTTCTCTTCGACTCCTGATGTTTAGATTCATAACGCATACTCCATATATTGCCACTTATAGGTCCAATTCTTGAAATTACATTGGGATAATGCGTTAAAAAATGAAATTTTGGTGTCAAATGCCTTTTTGATAAATGCAGATACAATCGATTATGTTCAGATATACAAAAATTTAAATAATTTATATCCTGATTACTGATCGATTCTTTTAAAACTATATCTATAATTCTTTTTAAATATTTATACAACTGCCAATAGGTATTACTCGAAGGGATATATACCCCTATAAGAAATGAAAATATTTTGACAAAACACAACATCTCTGACGCTGAAAATGGTAACTTTTTCTTTTTATAAAATTCGTTAGGCAATGGGGAAGGACGATTTCCTAAATCATTAATTTCATAGTTAAAGATTTGTAGCTTATAATTAAAATTGTCTAAGCTTACATATTTTTCAACGCATATAAAATTATTTAGAATTAAAATAAGATCATAGTGACAAACACCTTCCAAAAGATCATGCATAGGATCCACAGAAACATTTTCAGTTAAATGAAAGTTATTTAGTACATGAAAGATACACTCTTCTTTAATTCCAGTTACTGAACTATCATTTAGATCTAAATCACTTGCATAATTAAAACGGTTTCTTAGTTGAAAATTATCTGATGGACAATAAGAAAAGAAAGTATCAGATTGTTTCATTTTGCAAATTCTGCAGAAGGACTTGGCGACAAAACATTCATTAAATCCTAAAATGCTGTTCATTCCTAAATTGTCACCCAAAACTAACGCTAATGCAAAATATATTTTTTCAGTTTTTGTGCCTGTGCAAATATCAATACCTTCATTTTCTAAAAATAAAAGTTCATCAAGCAACACATTAAAAACAGCTCTATTCCCAAAACCTTTACGGTCCTCAGTATGAAACAAAAGTGATGGAAATATGTTATTCAACTTCGAAGAATACTGCGGTGGTAAACAAGGTAAGGATATATAAACGGCTCCCAGTTTATGCACCCCAGCATGGGCACCTAAAGGGTTCCCACTTTCATAATCGTCGAAATACAGTAACAACGGAAAAACTGTTTTTCCTGCAAAATTTGCTTGAATTTTCTTCCATAAAGCACTCTGTATAATATTTGATACTTGTAGATTTTCTTGGTAAAGATTATCAAGGTAATTTTTAATTTCGGAATAAAATATTGAAACTTCGAAAAATTTTTTTAGTTGACTTCTAAGTGGAATAAACTGAGCCGTAATTGTTACTGATTTATACAATATATTTTCCTTATTCCGTACATCACTTAAACTTTGACCAACATTGTAAGTTAACGGCTTTATAAAATTTTCAGTTTTTTTCCATTTCTTTCATTCGTAAATACTCTGATTTATATGATTCAAATGGACTTTTTAATAAACTGAAGATATCTGAAACATTCTTTTCAAAATCAGTACTATCTCTATTATCTATTATATAATTTTCAAAAAATTTCAAATTACTAAAGAGGTCAGAAAGGTAGTTGATAATTAATTGAATGTATGTTTTTGGCAGATGAGGAAGATTATATAGCTTTGAAATAAATAGGAGTAATTCTTCGTTAAAACAGTCTTTAAAATTATGAATGTTTACTTTTTCATTTTTATTCTCATTCATGAAATTATTTTCCTCCCTCTCAACATCGGTTGAAGGATTAGGCACTTGCTTTAAATTACATTTGGACGCATCATGATAACTACTTGCATTACTACTGCTAGAGTGCTTTAAATAACAGTGATTCCGAAAAGAACGTAACGAATTAAATTTTCGAAAGCAGTTTACTTCTTGACAAAAATATGTTGACGATGAATCATATTTATGGATAATCCTTAAATGCGTTTGAAGAGATTTAAATGCCTTAAAGAATAACTTGCATTCGCAGCATAACATTTTATCTGTCTTGTTTTTAATATACAGATATAATTAAAATTAGGTGACAAAAATATAAATAAATCAATTAGATTCAATTATTAGATGTGGTAATAACAAATTCACTGATACAAACTGCCTATCATAATCTGTTTTCAAATTAAATAAAGTTTGTTGGATTAAAAGCCAAACTTGTTCAGCTTCAGGGGGATATAATGCATTCAAAGCATGGATAGCTTTAAAAGTTACCTCGATGGCTTTTAAAGGAGACTCCACCATGTATAAGGTGTCGTTGACTCGGACATATGATGCATTAATGTTATCTAAGTCTTCCCCAATAATTATTGGCGTTGGCTGAAACGTCAGTTTAAAACCATCCAATTTCTGTTTTCTTTTGTCTATGATATCTTTCAGATCATCTATTCTCTAAAAAAATTACCTAATATATTTAACTATTTACATAGGTATTTTGTGGCCCTTTAGTGGAAGGAAGAACAATATATCATCGTTAACCGAAATGCGAAAAATGTTTTATATAAAAGCTTTCGAAGGTGCACCTCCTGATAAAGTAAGGTATTGGCTATTTGATAAACTATAGATACTAAAATTGGCTATTTTAACACTGACAGGCTGTAAAATCTAAACCCCAAGAGAGAACAGAAAAAAGGTTTGCCCGTCCTTGCAATACTTTTTCATAAGCCAACAACTGATGCCAACTTCATATTTAACCCAGGGTTAAATCTAAAGTAAGTGTCAGACAATAGCTTATGACACTAAGTCATGAATATGCAAACTAATATTTTGATTATCCCCTAAGTTTTACTTTATTTACAGCCTGTCAGAATCTTAAATAGACGAATAAATCGATCAATACCAAAGTGTCAAAACACCCCACAACTTTTTTTATGAACCGTTTTCAGATCTTAGTGAGATACGATGATTTTGGACTTGAGACCTGGAACTAGAGGGCCATCCTATGTCTTGTGTATTTTTAAAAGCTTGCAAAAGTGTCGATAAATGAACACGTAGATTTTAAAGTGAAATTAGTCACTCAGAAAGGTTTTCTTAAAAAAAATATGTTAATTTGATGGCATTTAGAAGGTTCCATGAAAAAATATCAAGGTAAACATACCTATCATATTATTTCATGGGGCCGTTTATAATGGTTTACGTGAAAGGCTATGATTGGATAAATTGCACATTATAAAAAAAATAAAATTCACGTTTAAAAGTTAGCCGACGTTTCGAAGCTTATTTGACGTCTTCTTCAGGGCTAATTTTATAGATCAGGAAGTTATAAGTAAACTTAAAATGTATGATAACTTCTCCACGCAACACATGGGTACACTGACGTGACATTGATAATAGATAATCACAATTGAATGCTTATACTTAACTGCAAACAACTTAAAAAAACACCAACATTACATTTAGTTTTTTTTTAATAGTAAAATCTAAAATCAACATAAATACAGAAACACAAGTGACTGAACTTGTGATTAATTTATGTACTGGTTGTTGATGTTTTATAGTTGTTTGAATTTTTAATCTTGTAGCGGTAACTGTGCTTTATCAGTGTCACCTCAATGTATATATGTTGTATATAGAAGTTATCGTACTCCTGATCTATAAAATTAGCCATGAAGACATCAAATAAACATCGAAACGTCGGCCAGTTTTTGAAATAGTTCCTAACCAGCTATTTATTCAACCATCCACAATAAGAAACACTAAAACTTGAAAATGTATGAAAAGCTACGTTATACACTGATTGATTGCAATGTATAATATACCTCCTCATATAAACTCTCATATGATACCTAGCTATAAGTACAAAATATCCCATGTTTATTAAATAATTATATAAAGTAAAATGGATTCTTAAATCTTACTTTAGTATGTATGATAAATGCTTCCTGTACTTCGGTTTTAGAAGGTTTCCATTTTCTTGTTACAGCTACTGGACTGACCATGTATGGCAACATCTTAATTATTCTATTATTTCTTCCATCTATTCAAAAATATTACATAAACCTTAATAGTATTGTAAATATTTATTCATGCAAACCATTACCTTCTCCAAGATTATCATTCTCTATTTCTTTAACTAACTGAGTAACAGTTTTGTCCTTGCAATTGGCCTTCGCATATTTTAATAATTTTGTTGCAAAATGAATCCAATTCAAATAAAAAATATCGTTTTCCTTATAACGCTCCTCAAAATCAATATTAAACTGCAAAATAAATAACTTGTATTACTCTAAAACTATATCAATTTATAAACAAAAGCATAACATATTATTTTCTTTCTTCAGTATTAGGTGAGAGACCCTTACCATATTATAACCTTCATTTATTTGTAGAATAGGAAATATTTTCATGTATTCCCTTATAGGGGTAATTTTTAAAATTGTTCGCCTTTTTCTGCAAGTTTGCCTCCAACGGCTTTCCACTTGTAAGTAAGGTGATATATTATGTTTAAGCCATTCAATAGACTCTGTTATGTTCTTTTCATCTTCGGAATCTAAAAATTAAATTACTTTTAAAAAACTTTTTTTTTGCCATAAAAAGGTAACATGGCATTACTAGCTTATCTAGAAAATTACAGAATAATATGTATTACATGATTCTTGATGCCATTTTTTAAATATTCCTACCTCTTTCCTTGCCAGTTGGAGATTCGTCATCAGAGCAACTCTTTTCTGAATTATTATTTCTATTTTTAATGAGTCCATTAAGTTTAAGTTGCTTTCTTAAGTTATAGTACTTGCAGAATAATTTTCCACCACCAATATGCCCTCCAGCGAAAAGACCCTCTTAAAAACCATTTAAAGGAGACCATGTTTGCTAAAAATGAAGTTACATACATACATGTATATGTATATATATATATATATATATATATATATATATATATATATATATATATATATATAAATATATATATATATATATATATATATATATATATATATATATATATATATATATATATATATATATATATATATATATATATGTATATATATAGGTTAGGTTTTATCCTATATATAATGCCTAACGAATTTTATATACATTGCCTCATTTCATACTTTGCCTATAAAATGATATATGGAAATTAAAAAGTAAAAAAAACTCACACTAAATTCGGTAGGAAACAGGCCAACAATGGCAGCAGCCATTTCTTCAAATCGAAGTATGGAAATTCTTTTGTCCATATCTTCCTCCAATTCGGCATCTAATACTAGTTCTACCAACTTATCTCTATACTCTGGAAGGAGTTTTCTATTTTTTTTATAGGAAAACATAATAAGCTTTCCTCTCGTTGTCGAATTAAGAGTATCTTCCAAGCCAGTTCTTTTAGCGCATGTTGCATTATATTTTACAAAAGGCGCATTTGTTAGGTCTCGGGCGCTCATGCCAAGAGTGGCATGTTGCCTTATGTAATTAGGATGATCACCAGAACTTACTGATAATGTGCTCATTACATCGGAAGTAATTGACGTATCGAGGGCAGCCTCCTCGCCATGATTATCTACATTGATAATTTCAAAAGTTATATTATTATCCAGCAAGTTGAGTGGCTGACTCTCAATATATTTGTTAAATTTCTCTGAAAATTTGAGTCTAATACCAATTTTAGGAATTAGTTCCATGATCAACTCTTTTGAGAGCTGTTTGAAGGCAATTTCATCAATACAATGTTCTAAAAAAAAAACATTATTTGGTAAATATTAATGGTTATATATTTGCCTTATAAGTAGAATACCTTCAAATGTTGGTATGAGTTCTGTCAAATTCCAACTCTCGAGAAGGTTTTTAACAACATCCATGATTAACTCTGCAATGAAAATGGATAAAAAGTATTTTTTTTATTTATACATATATTTTAACAACATCCATGATTAACTCTGCAATGAAAATGGATTAAAAGTATTTTTTTTATTTATACAAACTGTTTCTCATTAGACGGTGCCATTTAAAGCACTTATTACTTATTCTGTTTTAAGTACCAAATAGAACGACAAAAAGTCCATATCCAAATAGCATATACAGGGTGTCCTATTAAAGTTCCCTACAAATTTTATTATTAACTTCACTAAAAAAAGTTCTTCATAAAAGTTCTGCCTGGTTTAAAATCAAACTAGGTGAAATGAAATAATCATATATCATTTTTATGTATCCTTAAACAACATTTGTCCAAAAAAAAAATTCGTTCAAGTAAAGTATAACTACCCTTTTTCGCATAATCAAATATGCAATTACACCCATCCATTATGAAGATTTTTTTGTTTTTTGAAATTTTTGGTATAGCCTTGTATACGACTAGACGAAATTGATATATGAATACTTAAATAGTTGATTTTAGACCATGCAGAACTTTTAATGAAATGAAAAACTTTTTTTCGTAAAGTTATTAATAAAAGTTTCCCGTTTAAAATGAAAAATATGGTTCAACATTGAAAAAAAATCCATTTTTAAGCCCAATTTTTTTTTAACGATGCTTAATATTTAAAAACTTTAATTAGTTTTTATAATTAATTAGATTGTCCTAAAAATCTTAATTTTTCACTTTCTTAAAATTCAAAACCTATATTTTTTTTCTTTTTTGAACACCCTGAACATCTAATCTAAAATTCTTATATTCTAAATTCCTTTTCTAAAGAAGCAGAATTTTTTATATAGAATTACTTTTTCTCGTGGATTAAATGGTACCAATTTCTTCCTATTTTTTGCACTGTACTGCATTGTGGACATGCTGAATATGTTTTTACAGGTTCGTAGGGTATTGTCTACATTTTTTTATAATTAATAATAAAAATATAACAACACATAAAATCAAACAGTTGATTTTATGTGTTGTTATATTGATAACTTGAAAAGGTTTCGAAACGAAAAAACACTTATCTATGTTAAAAAGTTAAGGTAGGAAAGAGCAAACCGCTTTTTTACATCTTTAATGACTTGAATTTCAAAGTCATAAAAGTCAATATCTCAGTAGGAAATAGGGTTAAGGTGACTGATATATGAAATTTCTTGGAATTTTATAACGATTTTGAATTTTAGAAAATATACAGAGAATTATGGGGGGTAGGTATTCCATTAAAAATATTTAAAATAAATAACATTTTTGTAGAACACATTGTGTCATCTTTCTATTATTTGTAAACAAATAGACGATATTCTACAAACGAGTAAACATTTTTTTATCTTTTTAAAAATGTACAAGTTAAAGTCTCAATTATCACATAATGTAGGTGCAACGTATAGGTAACATATCCTCATGTATAATACTATTATTAAAGATTGTGGGATATTTTGTACCAGCATTGTATAATAATTAGGTATACAACGGTACTAGGTATTAGAAAAAAAAATACAAAACCTGTGAACACATGTTTCGGTAACAGTTTACTAAACGGTTTTTCTTTATTATATTATAATAAAATATTCTCTATATAGAATTATTTTAGCAATTACAGAGACAAAGAGTATATACAATTAATTACACCGGCTGAGAATTTTCGGCACCCTGTATAAAGAAACAAGTACGTATATAAAGCACGTTTTTTTTTTCAACAAAAAAAATGTCAATTAAGTATAATTGGTTAAATATATATTTTTGCCAAGTAAAATTAAGATACTTTTGTAAAAATGAAAAATAAAAAATTAAAGAAATTCGAACGAACTTTCGCATTTTTCTCGGGAATTTTGAGATTATGTTAAAAAGTGGTTTCTACAAAAGTTGTAGATATTTGCAGGATTCACAATTTTTTTATAGGATATTTTTTCATAGGATGTCAACTTTCGCCGAAAATCTCAGTAATACCATTTCCCCCCTTTTTCTTCCCACTACGGGATCCCTTCCCCATACCCGAGGTTGCATCTATGTTAATTAAGTCCCTTTACCATTGGAAATTACAAAGGTTCGGGTAACAATTTCTTTTTTCCCTCCTCTAAATGAGTTATTCTGATCGGTCTTTAAATTCTAAGCCTCAATAAAAAGAGTCCTAGATTCCTAGAGATGCTACAGGCGTGGCTCGCGGATATCGGCATTGTATTATGGTGATTCACTTTTTTATTTTGTGGGTTATACGCATGCGCAATTGCAAACGAATGTATTATGTACTTACGTGTTATTCTATTTTTGCAAACAACCATACACTTCACAGTTTAAGTGGCGAAAAGCGAGGAAGACCACGCTAACCTAACATTCACGTTCTTTTTTCACTTACCACATTCTCTTCTCTCTTCTGTTGGCGTCGTTTGGCGTTCATTCCCATATTTCACGGGTAGAGGGCGTCAAGGCACGATCATCAACTTCTGAGTTCTGAGAGCAATAAGTTTATGTTGCGTGTACAATACGCGTTTGTTGTGGAAACTATAAATTGGTTATGACAACCAAAACTATTTAAACACAACTATTTAACATTTGTAAATTCAACTAATATCAAGCAGTTATTTTATCTTTTTTTTGTTAGTAACATTAATTTTAATAGATAATTCTTTTAACCTTACAGATATTTTGCGGTTCAAGTAAAAGTACAGACAACATAAACTATTGATTATAACAACCGAAATTCTTTGACATATTATTCTTATTTCCACCAACGTTACTGTTTGGTTAAGTTGACTGAGAAAAACGGGTTTTTGCTTTTTTGACTAAAAAACATTTATTTTGACAACTCAAACGCCTCAACCAATAAAACAAAAGTTAGGTGTACCAAGTCATTTTTAAGAGTGTATGAAATTAGTTACTTAATTGTACTTAATTTTTGTATGTCGGTTCTATCAATGATACTATTTGGTTTTTTTTTAATATATATTATGGCTAATATATATATATATATATATATATATATATATATATATATATATATATATATATATATATATATATATATATATATATATATATATATATATATATATATATATATATATATATATATATATATATATATATATATATATATATATATATATATATATATATATATATAAATATCAGGGGTATGCTGGTGTTCAGCTTCAGCAGATTGAACAATTTCTTTCTTTTTAATACATCGTTCATGTTCCTTAAGTCTACTTGATATTTAGCGTCCTGTTTCTCTCACATACACTTTTCCACCTGAGCAAGGAATTTTATATACTCCTTCTATTTGAAAAGGTACGCAAGCATTATCCAATCTTCTTATGCATATTGAAGGTATGTTAAACCGCCAAAGTAATCGCTCTATTTTCTCTGTAGTGCCATATATATAGGGAAGAATAACACTACCTAACGGTGGCTCATTATCATTATCCTCTCGCAGAGTTGGATTACTATACATTTTAATTAATCGAATAATATCTTCAGTGCAATAGCCATTCTCTCTCAGAGCTTCGGTCAATTTCGATGTTTCCGATGTTAGAGAATCTTGATCAGAAATAGAAGTGGATCTAAATACTGGTCAGTTCATAACCGTACTGGATGTTAGTAGGAATTTGCATTTAATTATCTATTTGTATGCGTCGATTTTCTATACACAGAATGTCCTAAAGTTACATTTTTCTTCCTTTGAATGAACATCTAGAAAGGGAATCGTTTAATTAGATTTAATTTCCGTTGTGAATTTAACATTATGATGTTAATTAAGGTAGTCCACAAATATGAGGAGATTATCCTGTCCATGAGGCCAAACAACAACAGTATCATCTACATATCTGAACCAGTGTTTTGGTTTTAGTCGAGCCGACGTTAGGGCAATAGCCCAAAAGGCCTCCATCAAAATATTCGCTATCACAGGTGATAGAGGAGATCCTATACCTGCTCCCGAAATAAAATAAGTTGATGTAAGACAAGCTTCCAGTAGGTCTATTAAGTTTTTATGATCTATGATCTGATATGTCTGATATAATCGAAATTGACTCGTTTACTCCCATAGGTAAGACAACTTGTCTTTTGGCAAGGGCGGATTCAGAGGAGTGCCTTGGGAGGGGGACATCTCGTGCACTGTGTGCTTAAATGGTGACTAACTCCCATCACTTCTTTTTTCAGTTATTATTTAGTGATTTAGTGGTGATAGTGAGAATCCAAAGCTTCGACCATTTGTTAACACATTTAGCCATTAATTGAAAAATAATTATTTTTTTGACAATGCTCCGAAAGTTTTATGTTATACGGTGGAAAATCCTACATTCGTGGTAATGTTATTAATTGCTCTACTGTTTGGATAATCCAAACTTTTTTAAAAATAACTTTTATTAAAACCATAAGTACGCGAAGGCAGCGCCACTGCCCTAGATAGTTGCATTATTTGCGCGTCTGCAGTCGGTGTTTTGTTTTTGCCGAAACCGGGTCTTCACCGCAACGTCGTGCACAAGTTTACATGGGGACCGCATCACGGGGGCTTCGAGGCAGCTGCGGTTTCGCCTTTTCGATGAAGCGACGTAATTCGGTGTGCTACTTGCGAAAGCGGGTGGTTTTGCAGAGGCGGAACAATATTATCAAGAATTATTAAAAGATGAGTTAGATTATTGACT
This sequence comes from Kuschelorhynchus macadamiae, assembly GCA_030620095.1. Classification (NCBI taxonomy): domain Eukaryota; kingdom Metazoa; phylum Arthropoda; class Insecta; order Coleoptera; family Curculionidae; genus Kuschelorhynchus; species Kuschelorhynchus macadamiae. The sequence continues at coordinate 264,597 of JAUTXW010002498.1, forward strand.
CCTAAAAATTATCTCGTCAGGTCTATTTCCTTCCTGTACATACTCATGAGCATGCTATCCTGTTAAAAATGTATGTAAAATTAACAATGAAAAACTGTCCAACTAATTCAAGCGGCAAAAGCCGTTTGCTTAAATCTTAGAAACTTTATTTATAATAAGAATATAATTAAAATTATCGTATTTCATGGCAGAGGTTTTTTAAAGTATATTCTTTAAAATAAATAGGTGCTTTATAATAAAAATAATTTATTTCTTTAATTGAAATATATTTCCTTTGTTCTTATATAAATATTTTATCTTTAACTCGGTGTATATAATAGCTCTTTGAGTTTGATGCAGCCTCATTTTCTCTAAAATTTTAGAAAATGCGATGAAGAAATTTACAAATAGATCAATCGAATTTTATATAATTTGTTAGTTGCTCTTGATTGGAACTTTGCCACAGCCGTTTATTTCCAGGAAAATAAATGTTATGGATATTTTGGAAGATATTTTATTCAGTTATTAATGCTTTGAGCTTTGACTTCGGGAGATTAATTAGTTTTTTCGCCTAAAGCAACAAAAACCTTTCTTATTTTAAAGTGTGCGCGCTGCGAACTGGATGCTTTTGTAAAGTTGTACTCTAATTATTGTTATATTGTCATAAAGCAAAGGTAACTGTGTGCTGCCTTTATCTAAAAAAAGATCGAAAATTAATACATACACATCAAGTTTAATCCTTTCTTTAGATAGAGGTAGTTATTTATCATTAATAGAAGCCTATATACGCATGATTGTATTTTTTTTTATTCAGAACTGAAACAGATCTATTCCATTCTAAGGCAAGACCCAGGTAATTACATCTGACTCTGATCAAGTCTATCATTGCCCGCCTAATGCCTGACCTGCTAATTTTCCTCGGCTATTTCTGTAGGTTTTGATGCTCACTCGTATGGAATGCAAAATCTACAATGCAGCTTACACAGAGCTGTCACAAGTACTGAGAAAAAGTATTTGAAGAACAAGTACCAAATACTTACGAAATCAGTAACACGAACTAAGTACAAAGTATTTTCAAATTTTAAGGTATTTGAAGTATCAAGTAACTGGTAATTGTCCTTGATTTTTATCAAGTAAAGTAATTCAAGTAATTTGTTTGTATTTCACTTTACAAGTATTTGAATTGAAAAATTATTCAATTTTAAATTGATGAATATATATATATATATATATATATATATATATATATATATATATGGGCCTATTTTGGTACCGGGTAACAATCACTTTAGAATACGTATTTATATATACATTTTTGGTTTCTTATTACTTGTATGAACCTATTTTTTGCTCATGGCACTTTTTCAGTTAAATGAATGCTTTCTACGTTTTTTTTTTTAAATTTGAAAAGAAATGGTTCATATTTTCGATGAAATGTAATGTCTGTAACTTTTTTATATCTAGAGCAAGTATAATTTATTAAAAAGAAAAAAATAGTCCCTCTGCATAGAGCTAGTATATTAAACAGGAAAAAAACACATAACCTATTAAAGTAAGCTACACTTTAAATAGCTTCCCTGTATCCCGTATAAAGCAAAAAATAAAAATAAAACTTCTTCTGAAGCCCAAATATATGGAGGAAATGATCTTCTCCGATATCATGTGTCACACTCTTTCTCTGTTTGATAGCAGAGAGTATGTATTTGTTTTAAGATAATATAAATCTACACTAAGTGGTTGATTGAAAGAGAGGCAGTAAAGTTAGGCAAATCACCGACTGCTCAGGGAGATTGGTTCGTTTTCTATTTATAAGGGCTCCATCAGTTCTATACCAGTTGACTGTTAACCGCTCTAGATATTATGAGTACCACTCTTCAAGACCACTAAGATAAAATTAATTAAAGTTAATAGTAAAAAAAAACAAAAAAAAAGCATATTCAACAAATAACATTTATTAACAAGTTCAGTGCTCCCCAAAATATTTCCCGAAATATATATCTCCTGTAGGTTATTTTATATAACATATGAAAGAAATTGGCCTTAATGGAAGTTTTTTTTAAAAAAATGACAATTGACTGTATAATGATCCTATGTTAATCAGTTTTCACACCTCATATGGTGAGAGAAAAAAAATATAAAGTATATTCAAATAAAGATTACTATCTAAATATTAGATCAACTGTGTAAAATGTTTTATGAAAATAGCTAAAGAATCACAAAACAACAAACTAAATGTTCAATAAAACCTGAAAATTAAGTAATACAGATGAGAAAAGAAATTTTCAATCAGCTAATGACAGGTAAAAGTAATAGACCCCAAAATCTATAAATGTTTATAAAGAAAATCTTTAAGTTGTTTTAATTTACCGAACAATTTGATCTAACAGTAAAAATTTATCAAAAGATGAAAAATAATCAAGCAATTAATTAACTTCATTAATTCAAATACAATTAACAATAATAGAATAAAAGAAAAGAGTATTATGTGAATCTAAGAGCAAGCAAATAACAAGAAAAATTTATATAACTAAGTTTCAAATCCAATCACCAATATTACCTAACAAAGTGACACCATTGTTTTATATCAAAATACCTTTCTAAAGCAAGTAAATACAATAAATCGTAAATATCATCACATATTCCAGTAGTGTTACCTGTCTATAACTTATATACCTTGTATAAACTAACTAATCATCAAGATGTGATCACACTTTACAACAACACTGTATCTTAAAGTATATTATACTATTAAATGTTGGCAGAAACCTATAGACTATTGTGTCATAAACTTATACTGTGATGTTCTGTATCTTAAAACCTACTATACAGTCAAATGTTGACAAAAACCTATAGATTATTGTGTGCTAAACTTATAATGTGATATTTGAGTATCAGCATGAGTTATAAAGTAAAAATAATCTTATTGACAACACCAATAATCATGGTTTATGCACACCAGAAGTGGTGAGAACTTTATATCAAAAAGTATACACTCAAAAGAAACAGAAAAAGCCATAAAGTTGATCAGCATTAAACAATAAAGTCAATTCAGCACAAGGGATGTTAAAATTAAGATACTTATCTAAGTGTCTATCAGCATCGGTGACTTAGATCAGCAGTCTATGATGTAAGTGTCATCAAAGACATTTCCAACAGGAAAACTGGGTACGTACACACTTAAGTACTAGGTAACAAACTTCTGCTCCACTTACAATGACACATCCAGGTTCAAACCCTGGTTAGGAGAACAGGAACAAGAAGTAGAAGAGGAGGGAGAAGAAGAAAAAAAACCTAGAATAATACAAACGTCTAAGATTTACACCCCAAATAAAAGTATATAGGTCTGTTTAACAACTCAACACCCAGTATATCAAATGAAGAAAATAATTCCAAACAAAAATGTATCAATATTTCCCAGCTTGACTTCATTTAAACCAATTTACCCAAATTACAAAAAATCTTAAGTCATTCTATTATAGAAATTCAAAATATTAGGCTCGTACATGTCTATTACGATGCATAATATTATCAACTACAACCCCTTAACATTATATACAAAATATAAGCAACATATCTATTAATAATTACTAATATAGGTACATTACAGCCCTTATAGTGAATAGTAACAAGAATCCACCCTTAAAATCTTGTAAATATCAATACAAAATGTCATTACTCCAGTATAAGTAAGCTAATATAAGATGTTACAGACAGAAAATTTAAATCACTGATACAATATTGTTCAATTTTGCCAAATTGGTTAAAGCAGATAGCATTTATTTATATCTTATAAGGTTGTTTCGGTCTTCAAAGAAATATGAAAATTAAAGTGATTTTTATGGATATATAGGCCTCTTTTCTAATTATAACATACACCTGTAATAGTTGTATTGAAACACACTTATTAAAGAAAACAAATTCTCCCCAATGTATTTACTATTCTTTACTTTATGCAAACTTAAATAACAATTGGCTTATGGAGGTTACAAATAGACCTTTTTGTATTGCAGAAATAAACTTAATAATTATAACAAACATACATTCAGCACGTATCTTAAGAAAATGAAAAGTACTATTGAATACATTGTTTGCTACACAAATCAAAGGGCAATCAAGAGTGTCTCCATAGCTCTTAATTTCAATAAGTAAAATAACTCTGTGGCCTTGTATTTACTTTTTAATAAGAGAACTAAGTTACAAAAAAAAATAACCCCTTTTTTATATATAAACAAAAAGACCTTAGTGACAGCCGAGAAACTATATCTAAGCTAGAGGTTACACAGTCTTCCGGTTCGTCTCGTCGAATGCAGACCTCTGTGTTGATAACATAAGTGGTGCCACGTGTTCGGTTTTGCTGCTTTATTTCGGGGGGAAACGGGAGACTCAACCGCTCAGTGTGGAAACTAACGACCCCGCTAGAAAGGGAGCATACGCTGTGAACGTGTGAGGCCTAGTTGTTCCTGCATTCTATCCCGTTCGTCTGCCGCAGTTCTACATAGAATATTAGCGTAACGGCCGCTACGTGGCGGGAGTGGGAGGGGTAAGGGGATAGCTTGAAAGAAAGGGTCATCTCGTGATATCAGTAGTACTCTCAAGGGGCACCTAGTGGAAGCCAAGATGCATTTCAGAAATTAAAAGAGGAAAAACTAAGAAGTATTGGAAAAAATCAGGAAATCCGGGAGTCTAGAGCTCGCCATCCGGAGATCCTACCGATAACGTCTCCAAACTGGATTAAGGTGCAGGGTCGACTTCGAGGGTCGCCGATTTAACGACTCTGAGCCCCGGACGGAGAGCAATCTGGCAATTGCCTTGCAGCAAAGCCAAAGTCCTGTTATATAACAGGAAAAACTAACAACAAGCTAGAGGTTAGAACATAACCTATAAAAAATAATAATGCAAAATACAAGAAAATATGTACAGGAAAAATATATCACATTTTAGTGAATATAAAATTGGGTTATCTTACCTTATTTGATGGTAAAGGGGGCTCTTGTAAAGAATTTTACCAACGGAATTTAACAAATTTAAAATATATATTTGAAAGATTACCTTTTTTAAATAATTCCTATACACAAAAATTTATGGATGAGGCATATTTTCAAATTATATCCAAAAAACTAAGATTTCGGAAGGTTGCACCGAACTTGTTTTTGGCGTATCGCTAAAAACATATTTTTCACAAACTTAATTTATGAACTACGTAAAAGACTGATTATATTATACTTAATGCTTTATAACACAAAAATTATTATTTGTAACTAAAAGTTAGTAGTAATTGGGTCTTGTAAACAATTAAACCCACGGAATTTGATAATTTTTGAATTTAAAATAGACAGTTTACCTTCACTTAACTGTTTTAAGAAAATAAAAGAAATGGATGAACCACTTTTTCTATTAAAAAAATCAAAAAGAAATTAGATATTTTCACTGTATTCCAATGCGCCATATTCCTTGATATAACAATTTGAAGAAAGGCTATCTTGTATTGTTGCCAAACTTACATTATTGTATGGAGATTAAATTTTTCATGTTGGTCTCCCGACAGTAACGCATTTGGACCTGTGTGCCGATCCCGAATATTAGACTTCCGCCAGTGATGCACTTCGCTGTCGTTCGCCTTTAATATTAGGGCTTTAATGATGATGCCTACGGCGCCTAACCTGGTGCTAACCCGGTACCAATCTACCTAGTACGGTCAACACTAATCAGCAGGCGGGTGCATAACTGGCGAAAGTCTAACATTCGGCATCGGCCCAGGGCTTTAATGATGATGCCTACGGCGCCTAACCTGGTGCTAACCCGGTACCAATCTACCTAGTACGGTCCGTACTGGCGAAAGCCTAACATTCGATATCGGCCCTCTGGGCCGATGCCGAATGTTAGACTTTCACCAATGATGCCCTGCGCTGTTGTTCGCCTTTTAGGGCTTTAACGATGACTGGGGCTGGCGAAAGTCTAACATTCGGCATCGGCCCAGAGGGCTGATGTCGAATGTTAGGCTTCCGCCAGTGATGCACCCGCCTGTTGATGAGTGTTGACCGCACAACGTAGATTGGTACCGGGTTAGCACCAGGTTAGGCGTCGTAGGCATCATCATTAATTGTTGTCCATTCGGAGCTCCATACAATAATGTAAGTTTGGCAACAATGCAAGAGAGCCTTTCTTCAAATTGTCGTATTACGGAATATGGCGCATTGGAATACAGTGAAAATATCGAATTTCTTTTTGGTTTTTTTAATAGAAAAAGTGGTTCATCTATTTCTTTTATTTTCTTAAAACAGTTAAATGAAGGTAAACTTTCTATTTTATATTAAAAAATTATCAAATTCCGTGGGTTTAATTGCTTACAAGACCCGGTAAAGGGTTTCTTATTAGTCATTTCGTAAAGTTTGTCCCATCAAAAAGATATGGTAGGTGGTCAAGTGCAGTTAAATCCTCACAAGAGAGTAATAAAAGGTTCCTCAACCAAAAATATTAAGGTACAACGTAATTAAATACGCATAGGAGCCTTTTTAACTAAGTTGCCGACGTAAATCCCAAAAGATGGCCTGGATTAAAACAGGATCAATTCGCCGACAAACTTTCACACTTCACCTTCCAGAGAGACAAGAACCTTAAACCTCACCACCAGGTCAAGGCAGCAGTAGAGGGATGACAATCCGTCAGTGGTGCCACTTTACTAAAATCAAACTGACCAAATCGGGACAATAGATCAGCCAATCCCTGAGCTGGATCACAGGAAAGAAAAAATATTTAAAAAGTAAGAAAGTAAAATTACTAATTGAGCAAAACTAAGGCGCCATCTACACGAAGACTAGTGAATTACCTCAATATGAAGCGGAAGATTTCGATAAGCAGAGACCGCGAGCACCTTACTACATCGATAGGAGATTTACAGTACCGGATTTACGGATTTTTATGCATTAAAATGTAGTGACGAAATTAAAATGTTACACATGTTTGCACCAATAACGAATTATTTTTATTATAATTACGTTCATTTGGTTAACAAAATTAACGGAATGAAATATGTTAGAGTTTACAATATTTGGGTAGGGTTCGTATAATTTATTCTCTTCATCGGTCTTTATCCATTTTTACCTCGCCTAAAATTTAAGAAATATTTGCGAATTTCTGGACACGGAAAGTCTGTCTTGCCAAAGTGTCAATCTTCACGTCGCACCAGCAAGGCATATCTTTATTTGGAATGAAAAAACTCTGCATTTTTTTCGAAGTCGATTTTACCCAATTCCTTTATTTAGGACCAAACAATGTAAAACTATGTTTTGTAGCAAAAATAAGGAAGTTGACGACCTGGTACGAAGGTGTAAAACCAAGGGCTGAACGTTAAATAATTGCTTATATTTGAGACAGCTTGTATACTATATTAGAATATGTGTAAATATTTAGAATCATCTCAGTTAGCTCTTCAATTTGTTACCTATCACATTAAATTATAAACATATTTTGTTTATGCTGAACATAATAGCCATATTGATATTTTTATAAAAAAACCTAGATAAAAACACCCCGTTAACTATACTAGTTTCTAATTAATTGAATATGTTTATTATTTACCAAATAAAAGTAATCGTGAAAACATTTTGTCTAATTTATCCCCCGATTGCCTTACCAAACATGTCGGTTTACGGCAGAACGATTAATATTCCTACGCAGCAAAGAGGGTTCATAGTTTTCCGTCAATAAGCTAGCAGCAGTGGCAAATGCAAACGGATTGCCTCTATTCTTGAACTTAAATTTAAACTTTTTGGAGGATTTGAATTACTTTTTCGTTACTTGTAGTAGTTCAATTACTTTTGTATTTCAAAAAAAAATTCATGCATACTTCAAATACTTTTTTAGGGTGTAATTGAATTTCAAGTACAATTAACATAAAATAAAATGTATTTGAAGTACAGTATTTAAAATAGCAAAAAGTATTTGAATTACTTTTTCCAAGTATTTTACTTTATTTTACTTGAAGTACTGACAGCTCTGAGCTTAAATAAGAAATATGTCACCAAAGGAAATGTCCGACTGAACGATCGACATGAATTTTATTTTTAATATTCTACTCAACTATGCATTTATTCGCAAAACAACCGGCTATAACCCAAATTGCGATCAACCGAGTTAGTATTAAATATCCCGAACGCCTTTGTCCATTCGGAGTTTTACATGATGACCGCATCTGAGGTTTCCAAGCATCTGCGGTTTTGCCTTTTAGATAAAGCGACGTAATTTGATTCTCTAGTCGGGAAAATAGGCGGTTTAACAGTGACGTACATTACACCACAAGGGATGGAAAATTCTCGATAATTATTTTCGGAGTATAGAGATAGATGTAGAGATAATTTAATGCCATAATTTGGTTTTTGTTTAAAGAAATTAGCAAGTATTAACGCTAATTAACGAATATGCTAGGGCAAGGCTAAGGATCTTCTCGACCCACGACTGTGACCCTCTTATAAACAAACAAACAAATATTGTGTTAATTTAAAAAAAAATAGGGTTTTAGCAAAAAGGAACATGTTATGTTGGTTACATTGTTGTGTTGTGATTCAAAAGTCTTATTACTAATAAATTCGATAATAAAAAACTTAGTCTTGGATTTTATTTAGTTGACCATTAGAATCATATAAATAGAAAAGCTGATCCAGAAGCAGGCCTAGTGAGTGAACTGGTATAATCGAATTAGTGGACAAAATATATTGTTAAAGTTTTTTAATTCGTAAAACAATTGAAAGTACAAAAATATATACCAATCATAAGATCTGAGAAGTGTGTAAGTTAAAATAAGGTAAAATTTAATTTAATTTTTTTATTGGCCTCTGACTTTTTGTTCAATCTTCAGGTGGTCTTTTCTTTCCCTCCCAATCACGCATTTTGGTCAAGTATTTGTAACATAATTTCCGTCACACCATCAATGTTTTTAATTAAGTTGTCAACAAGAATAATAATTTCAAGAGATTAATAGATAATGACCAAGCAGAAAATAACGAAAAATAAATTAAAGGTTTATGTTTAGATTTAGTATTTGAAAATTCGACCATTCGGTCATTTTGAATAGGCTGAAAAAGAAAACAGTTGCAGATCGAAGCAAATAAATTGCACTGTGCTATATTAACATTTTAGAAGCTTTCAGATGGCACCATCGGGTAGGTACGATAAGTATCATTATTAACTTTTTTAAGTATCACTCGATATGGATTTTCAAACAGATATTAAAAACTATTAAAATTCTAGAATGGAAAATTATATGTTTCATTACCAAATTTTTGTTTAGATAATATATTTTATTTTGTCCACTTAAGAATATAAACATTTTAAGTTGGGGTAGATAACTTTTGCCTTGAACTTTTTTTTATATTTTCAACATAAACCGAGATAGAGGCGGGTCAAACTATGAAGAGACGCATTGCGTGATAAAAGTCTAAAATATAATGATCAAATTTTCGTTTTTCCAGTTATGTTCTAATTTATTCGGATTTTTTTATTCACTGCAGAAAAAATGTTTATAAAAAAATAGAGCCTACTTAAAAAAAGCACTAAAAAGTAAAAAATACTATTTTATTCCAGCTTGAAAATTTGAATTTATGGAGTTGGCGCAAACCAATTCTTAATTAGTTAATCTTAAAAAGACATTTATGTATTCAGGGTCTGCATACACATATACTACAATAAAAAGACACTATTTTTATTAGTTTAACATCGACTTGATAAAGTCACACAAGTGGAACAAAATATTAGTTTTTACTTTTTGGTGCTTTTTATTTTAAGTTGGTTGTTTATAAAAATTTTTATTTCAACCTTTTTAGTTCTATTTATACAAAGTTTAAGTTTCGAGGCTTAAATTAAAAATTTAAAAGGTTGGACGTCCATAATAAAATAAACAAGTAGCTCCTGAGTCCATTGCATATGAACTTTTGTCGGAATCACCGTACTAATATTATATAAAAAAACGCCATCAATACATATTTGTAGAAAATTAGCAATACATATTGTCAAAATTTAAAATGATGAGGAAAGTTGAACATCGTGCCTTCAACCATTGCCGAAAACCACATGAAACACGATATTTTTATAATACTCCCCCTTTAGTCACCTTAGCCCCCCACCACATTTATACACATGTTTTTTTTGAAGATATTTGATATTATCAGCAGAATAGAAAATAGATTTCCCCCTAGGGAGTATGCGTACCTCACAATTAAAATTAAAATAAATACGTTAACAAAAACAAAAGAAAAACAGAGAAAAAAAACGTATAATTTGAACGGCTTTGTATCTTTAATAGTTTTCAAAATTGCAATTAATTATGGGGCTTGATTTTGGGTTACCATATATAGTGTAAAGATCTCAAATTTCTAAAAGGCAAAATCGACATTTATGAAACATGAGCGGTAAAGTAAACAACAGCATAGTCACATTACAGTACGCATATTTTCCATACTTAATAATCTAAATTCATAAGTAAGAGCTATAATACACGACCTAGTAAAACAGCTATATCGAATATTGCCACCAATGCTCCCTGCTTTACGCCCAAAGCTTGTTTCTCTAAAGACTGTTTGGTTTCTGCACATAGCCAGATCTAATATGTACATGTCTATGCGGAAAGCGTTCAAGAGCGAATTGTTCAAGTGTGGAAAATATATATTAGATTTGGCAATACTTCTGAACTTTGATATTGGAGAATGAAGAACTGATATGTATATCGTACGATTTCAAAATTATATTTTATAGCTATCTATAGACAGAATATTAAGAACGTATGTACTGGATACCGGTACTGCTTGAGGTAAGCAGGGGGTAATTAGAGGGTTGATTGGCTGACATTTCATCTATCAAGAAATATTTAAAATACATTTGAGAAAAATATAATACAAAACTGACAAAAGGAAAATCTTATAATCATAAAGGCTATAAGGGTATAATAATTATACCACACAGACTTATAATTTCCTTCTCCCGCATTAGGACCGTTTACACATGCATTCGCCCTAAAAGACATTATCTGATGACTAAAGTATAGGTTAAGGTGCAAAAACTCCGAAAATGAAGTAAGCGATATTATTAAAATGCGTAAGGATGACTCACTTTTTTCTATTGTTTGTGTACAGTGTAACTACAAACTCAGTTTTTGATCGGGAAGGTTGCGAACATTTAAAAAAATATGCGATATTTATGTATCTGTGCAGAGCTGACACGTTTTACACTTATTTTTAATACCAAATAAATTGCTTATATTGCTGTCCCTTACATGTACCTACAAGAAAAATTAAGTTCAAAGTTGTAAATGAGCAAAGTTGAAATTTTTTCTTGAGTATTCCTTGAGTTTGAGATAGAATATAGTCACAATGTTTTCTTGCTAGGCATATGTCAGTCTAAAAACGCTGGCATCAACGAACGAAAGTACCGTGACGAGCGCGTGGCCAGCAATGCATAAAGCATGCTCACACGCCACAGCAACAACTTCTATAAATTAAATTCATATGTTTAACGCTAAGTTCTTTTTTGTTAAAATAACTTATAACTACTACTTGGCACAAGCAAGAAGTATGCACTTTTAATGAAGCACTTTAAACTTGAATTTATGTAGTAACAATATGAATTTGAAGCAAATTTTGCAAATCTCAAGGCTTTTTGTACTATAGTTCTTAATTATTAAAACCCTCTGTTTTAAAACACAACACACAGCTTTGTTTAAATTATGTATTTTAGTTATTAGCAAATGTTTCTGGCGCTGTAAGTTTATTATTATGTTATGTGCGTTTGCATTTGCATCAGACTTTATTTATTTATATAAAGGTAAGCCCGCACATACTATCCAGAGTAGGGTTGCCTGTTACACAATATGTAAAAGTAGGACAATGGTATAAAAAAACATGATTTTTAATCAAAAAGCCGGACATTTCTTCACAACTTTATTTAAACACATACATATGTATGAAATAAAATAAAATTTATTAAATTATTAACTAAATAAAACACAAAAAATATTTTTTATAAATCACAGAACAAGATTCAATGAAAATAATGCATTATGTATTTGTCTAAAAAATAAAAAATAAACATATCAAAACACAAAATTAAACATTGATTATTAAAAAAAAAGCAACAAGATACCACAAAAATATACAAAACAAAGAATTAAGAACTATACATCAGATGTTTCCAGTCCCAGTCGAAAAAATGACTGGTGGTTCAACTGAGATTGGAAGCACAATAGGTACCTATTCTAATTGCGATGTACTACCTTCGGATGGTTTAGGTTTAGGACTATATTTGTCAGAAGAATTAATTTTGTTTGTGTCTGTTTTCTAGCAGAGATTTATAAAAATCAGAGCATGTATAAGTTTTGAAATTATACTTTAGTATGATTATTGCTTTTAATGACTCAATTAAAAGGCGACTTCGCTAGTCCATTGAGCGTCCAGTTGCGTTATTTGCTGGAATGGCAAAGTAAAACTTACAAATAATTAAAAGTTGTGAAGCAAGATCTAAATGTTTGCAATTTTTGAAGAAGCGACACCATTTCTGATCTAAGGATAGTTTTTTAAATTCTTCATAATTTTCAAATACTTTTAAAAAACTTTTTTAAACAGATAATTTCATTAGTTAGTTTACTATCGTCAACAAGAAATTTAAGTTTTTGAAGGTACTCCAAAGTAGGTACGACATTATCAAGTTTAATATTAGAATCATTAAAAAGCATCCATTTAAAAAATAAAATTCAGTCAATGGTTCTGCCCATTTTTCTCAATACGAAATACACGACTTGAGACTTGAAATTGTCTATCTCTTGTTGGTATCCATTTTTTATCTAAGTTTTAAATTCATTATATCTTTCTTTTAATGACTTTAATTAAACTTCTTCTCTAATTTCACTTCTTTCAAGTACTGAAATATTATCATGCGTTGTTGAATACAAAAACCATAATTACAGTTCACATTTTGTCATCTTGTTTTCCAATGGTAAAACAATATGATATCTCAACAAAGTCGCAAAACTCTTTTATTTTTTCGGTGCGCAATGTTATTAAAATATTTTTGATATATTTAATTATATTTATATGTCCAACAACATCAATAAATTTTCAATATCGACTTGAAGAGAGTCAGCTCCATAATGCAAACAGTTATGTAATATTTGTGCAAAGCATCCAACTCCGACCATCACCTCATTTATATTCTGTTTGAATTTTGTAAAAACATTATTTCCTGCATTTTTTGAAAAACCACCAACATTTATATTTGCATGTCTGCAGTGAGAACCACATATTTTGATGACAGTCTTTCTTTTTTCACAGTTAATTTAATGTGATCGGCTATTACCTCTGAAGTTTGCTTTTGTTTCAATACCATTTTCCCAATCAAAATATAGGACAACCATTGGAAACATTTTTATTGTTCCATGATTACTGGCATCAGTACCCAATCCATAAAATGGAATGTTTTTTAGCCGGTTTAGCATGTGGTGCCAAGACATTGTTAACTATGACCTCTGTTTTAGTTTTACCACATCGGACTTGGACATGTTCTTGTCCAAGTCCGAGTTTGAAAATATCTACAAAAAACAGTAACCATTTCATTTAAAACACTTAGATTACTAATAAAAATATAATTCTTAATATTTGATTAAGTTTCAGCAAGCATTATATTGCACCGATACAAAACAATCGTATATTGAACATTTTTCTTCTGATTTATTCCGGCCTTTTTCAAAATGCTGGTATTTAGCCTCTAATTTATCCGAAAATAAACTAAAAAAGAGTAAAAATGTACAGATTTTTTTACATGTTTGCAGCGCTTCCGACGTCGACGGATAAGCGACGGCTGTTTGACCGGCAGCAAACGATATTGACAATATTTTGTTCCAAGAAAAAACAAATAAAACGTTAGATAGCTTTGTGCAAATACAACATAAAAGAGTGCCGCTAGCTTTCGGGCTGTCTGGTTTTTCGTGCTATCGGGTTTTTCGTGCTGTGTATTTCTCGACATATCTACTTTTTATCCATCTTTGGGATTTCGTTTTTCGTAATCCCTCAGTATAAAATTCCACAGCAGAGATAAGGGCTCTCTACTTGTGTATTTCCTAAATCTAGAATATCAGACACGCAGCGATGAAGCCCCGTTCACTCCGTTTCTTGAAACTTCCTCCCTTCACCACTATAGCACCGACTCGACTCGGTCCTACGAAACATTGTGGTTGTAATCTTGTATCAGTTTACCAGATTCACAGCGATTAATACAAAAACCTGGACTATATTTCGATTGAGGGCATTTACTAGAATATTCCATTTGTTGTTTAATCAGTCATAGATTTATCATAGTTGGATTTTTCCTGTATGATTAAAACTACTAGGTACTGCTAAGAAGCAAGTAACACACACAAGTGACTAATTTTAAGACGTTAGGTTTATAGGATTTGTAATTATCCGATAGTTTTTAAAAATAGAGATATCATATAGGTCCATCAGTATTTAGTAGGACTTGCCAAAGCGCTGTTCTTGTTTAGAAATAGAATACAAACATTATGCATTGAAGAGACTAATAAGTTTTCCGGGTATACATAACTATACTGAATACTATACAAAGTTGGGATTTGATTTTCCTTAATTTTTCTGATTAAAAATTATACAGTAAACAAAGATCAGAAAGAGACAGATAACATTACAGTAAAATCATTTGTCATGTATCTTTTATTCATTTAGCCCATTCACCTAATGAATGAAGTTCTAATTTATTTATTGTATCGCGAAAATTAAACAAAAAAGGGTATACTGGTGTTTAAAGCATTTCTCAGTACGAGCTTACCAATAAATTTATTATTGGATTGTTAGTATTATTGACGTAAAAATCATATTTATTTATATTTGTATTTATTCCGAAATCTTCTAATGGTCTTATTGGGCACGCCAGAAAAAATATATATATATATATATATGTGTATATATATATATATATATATATATATATATATATATATATATATATATATATATATATATATATATATATATATATATATATATATATATATATATATATATATATATATATATATATATATATATATATATATATATATATATATATATATATATATATATATATATATATATATATATATATATATATATATATATATATATATATATATATATATATATATATATATATATATATATATATATATATATATATATATATATATATATATATATATATATATATATATATATATATATATATATATATATATATATATATATATATATATATATATATATATATATATATATATATATATATATATATATATATATATATATATATATATATATATATATATATATATATATATATATATATATATATATATATATATTATATATATATATATATATATATATATATATATATATATATATATATATATATATATATATATATATATATATATATATATATATATATATATATATATATATATATATATATATATATGTATATATATATATATATATATATATATATATATATATATATATATATATATATGCTGTAAAGGTATAGGCGAACTGTTAATTCGATCGCCATAAAATCGTTCATTAGTCATATTAGATATGCACCTATTTTAATTTGCAAATTTCCTACTGGTCTAAGCGTAAAAGCTATACTATCTTTTCATGCTACTTCAAAAATGTGTTAGAACTATGAGGACAGAATGTATTTTAAATTATATTCACTACTCTGGCTAGGCATTTTTAATATTGTGTAGGGTGTTCGGAGTTTGCCACAAATATTTTAACATATGATAGTATGAACAATTTTAAACAAAATATTCTTATAAAGCATCGGTAAATTCGAAAGGGTTTTCAATAAATAAGTAACATTTCTGCTTATTCAGTATTCGTATACATTTTTAACTCCGGACTAAAACGGCGGAATTGCCTCATACGGTAAAAAATTAAGGTGAAAGAACCAAAAAAACAAGACAACTGCAAGTGATATGTTTGCGAATGTTATGTTCGTTGAAACCTGCTCATTTCTCTACGGTGGGTAGTGTTGCCGTTTTCAAATAAGCATTCGATGGTAAAATAAAATAATTTAATCGTTTTTTATTTTTTAAATTTAGGTCGTTATATTATATTTTACTAAGACAAAATTTGTAGGCATTTTGTAAAAAATCATATAATTAATTGTTTTACATAACAAAATTAATAAATGTGTTAACGATGTGTTTGAAAATTAATATATCAAAATAATAATTTAAGGCCGTTTTTCTCAAAATGGTAAGGAATTGAACCTATGTTATTTAAGCATTTTTTAATCAAAATGGTCTATACTATCACGTGTTAAAATAATTGTAGTCAAACCCCTAACACCCTGTTTAAGTACACCAAAGCTTACAAATGTGATTGGGATTATTTCCAAAAGGTGCCTATGCTTTTTAGTAATGTAACTTTGGAAGGAATCTGGTAATCTAATCACGCTTTGAAGGTAAAGTCAAAATGTATATTCGTTGTTCGCTATAATAATTAATTTTAACCGTAATAGATATGCATGTATTTTAATTTGAAAATTTCCTACTGGCAGTAATCGTAAAAGCTGAAAGACCCTTTTGATACAACTTCAAAAAATGTATTAATTAGAAGTATGAGGACAAAATTTAATTACAATTATATTCACTACTCTGGCTAGGCATTTTTAATGTCAGGTCCATCAAAGCCTGCAAATAATATTGGTTTTGGTTGGTTGGGATTATTTCCAAAAGGTACCTACTCTCTTTAGAGACTCTGTATACCTTGAAAGGAATCTGATAATCTAATAATACTGTGAAGGTAAAGGCGAAAAAATTCATTCGCCATAATCGTTCATTAGCCATATTAGATATGCATGTCTTTTAAATTGCAAATTTCCTGCTGGCTCTAATCGTAAAAGCTAAACGACCTTTTCATGCAATATTATCGATATTTGAAGCCTCGATCAAAATTAATAGAACGAATTACGGCGCGAAGTAAAATTTTTAAGCAGCAAATTAATTTCATGCTTGACCTGCAAAACATTACGGCGTAGCTTAATAAAATACCAGTTTGTTAGTAATGCCTTAATAACTCCGAGTCGGAAACCGTGTAAACATGCAACCTTATCACGAGCGTTTAGCTTGCGTGGGCGAGCACAATCTGCACTCTTTATGCAATACATTAACTTAACGAAAGATTAGGATAGTATAAAATCGTGTGAAATTCAAATTATTTTAATAGTGCATTTGATTTGGTAACGTTTTGATAATGGTATATTATGGAAATAACGAAAGATATAATAAGATCTTTGGAAATATTGCTATACGGCGATATGTCAAACACAATAAGGACCCTTGTCAGAGTAGCAAAACTCAGTTACTTTTTCTATTTTTTTCTTTCAAATATACCGACATACGAGTCTACATACACTGCTCAACAATTGAAGTAGATAGTATTATTTGTCCTGAAATTTGAATGAAATATATTTTTAACAGTATCGCGTTGCATACTGTCAATGAACAATATTTATAACGAATACTTTTTGTGTGTCAGAAGAAGGTTACATGCATGTAACTTGAGAGCAAGTAGACGCTCTACACACCCACGGTTGACGGCGGAACACCGTGCATGTAGATACCGGTGGATGAGAAGACAGAGCCATTAGAAATTTCAAAATTGGAGGAATTGTATTTTCACCGACGAGTCGAGATTTCGTTTGTACATATGTGATGGTCGAATTTTTTTGCATTAGTATGGAGAGAAAGAGGACAGCGATCAATGAAAATTGTATGGCTCCAACCACTCTATTTGGTGGCGGATCAGTTTGTGTGTGGGGAGGCATATGTTACAATTGCCGCCCTGACTTAATAGTCTTAATCAATGAGATACCGACTGTCATACAATATCGGCACATGGTTATAGTCAATATTTTTGTAATTTTTTGGTGCAATAGGTGAAAGATTTGTTTTTATTGATGATAATGCCCATCCTCATCGTGCGAGGATAGTAAACGAATGAATAGAATATCATGGAATTTCAAAAATGAAGTGGCCACCACGTTAATCGGGCATGAATTGTGTGCTGAGCCATTCCTCAGCAATTTATTAATGATTTGATAAAGTGTTTTCCAAATAAATTAACAGCACCAAGTATTACACAGTATTAATTTTTGTATAGAGATGTTGTAAATTCCACAATAAAGGAACTTTTTGTATTGTAATTTTCCCTTCGTTTATCGGATTTATTGTAATTGTTAATTTTCTAAAATAATTGTTTCTTTTGATTTTTCTTGGCTGTAGCATAACGTGAATGAATAAACATTTATTTATTATAGCAATTTCAAATATGCAGGCATACAACTTAGAGATTTTTGCAATATCTACTTCAATTGTTGAGTAGTGTATATAAGTTGATACAAGCCAACTCCTAATACCGATTTTTTTATAGTTTATTTTAATTAGCATACCGATAGGTTTCGGATAATAAATGCTTTTATTTTACTATTTTGGGATTATATAATATAGCATAATCTAATGTCATAGGCTCGATCATAGGTAACTTTACAACATACAAGGTATTTAATAGAACTGGAACGGTGAAATATATCGGGACCTGCTAATCTAGACGTTCCAAAGTTGGCATATGGGTTATTGATCATAACCGATCTTATGTGCTATTGGTAAAATTTACTAGTTTTGCAGAAAATAAGTAAACTAATTTTCATTACTTTCGATTAACCCTGCCAACTTTTGTATGGTCTCAAAATATCAGGTTCCCATTTCACCTAGCATTGGTTGGATCACATATGTCTGTAGCATGTAGCATTGGTTGGATCAAATATGTCTGTACCTACTGTACTTAGATGACCCTTGGGCATACCAAATCTGGTACGTGGACTGATTCGTTGATGATGTTGTCAGTTTTACAGGTTTTGCAGAAATTAAGTAAATTTTGTTTTCTTAAATGTGGCTCCATACTTTTTGCCTATCGTTTCTCTCTGCGAACAAAAGACTAACCTATAATTTCAGATCCCTAATTCATTTCTTTTCTATTTATGACAACACACAGCATTTTGGTAAAAAGTATCGGAACGGTCGAATAATTTAGTTACTCACTAAACTTGAATGTACTAAATTTTTGTACAGGAAGCGCAACTAACAAAGGAGGGCGGCTACATCTTAGAAACCGTTCAACACACAGCTATGGGAAAAAATTAGTAGTAGAGACAAGTTCTATTTTTCAGTTATATAGAAATTGGTAGTTTATATAAGGTCAAATCAGTGAAAAAAATTGACTTCTGTCAAAATTCTACTTAATTAATTCGTCCATTCGGCGATTCCTTGATTCGGCCGTATAGTGTGGAGGGTTCCGTTCGTCCATTCGAGTTATTGCGTGGCGATTCCGCCTTTTAGGCGAATGATTTCGGCGAAACAAATGCATGAAAATGTATGCATAGTGTGTATGAAATATTCTTCAACTCGTTGATTCGCCAATACTTTCATTCATGTGAACTGACGAAACGAATTAACGAATCGAACCGAATAGTGAGTAGCGGACTTTAACACTGCATGGCATTCATGACAATGTAATTTAAGAAAATACCATAATTACATTACTATACCGAAAGTCTGCAGATGTTTATAAATTTTAACTAAACCCCAAGTTAAAACATTTTACCGATCGATGAAAAATAACTGCTATTATTTAATTTTTGTTTATTAATATTTTTGTGTTTTGCTTCACGCCTCTTAGTTATAATTGTGACCATAAATATACTCTAAGTTTTAATTATTATTTAATCTACGCTTACTTTTCGGTTATAAAGCTGTAAAAATGAAATAGCGCCGCTCATGCTAACGTATTTTCATCTCATAATGGATTCTTGTCGCATTTTAAAATGTCATTGGGAAACTTCGCCCTCGCGTGTTCGCGTTACTACAGCTTTTATGTTTACCTTTTTCCACCGAACAAAGAGGTGCCTACACGCGATAAATCGAAAATTTATCAGGCCGTTTCGTGGCTGCCGAGGACTTAATTATTAATAGCTTCTCCCTTTTAAATAAATTGAGGATAGAGCTGTGGAATTTCAATTCACTTAAAAATTTAAATTTGCCAAAAAAACTAGTGTACCTACTTAATAGTTTTCCGGATAAGATTATGTTGCAATCAAATCATTGGACTTATTTATATTCACACTTCTTTTATTGTATATAACGGGGTCGCAAAATAGCGTCTCGCCATTATAACTTTTGTGAATCGGTTTAACTGTATAATAAGTAACATTTTTAAAATTGCCTATAATATTATGTTTTACTTTTCAGTGTGTTTGATGTCAAATATTTAATTTAATAAAACATTAGTAATGATAACACCAAGCACCTAACTTTCCAGAAAAAGGTGCCCACCATTTAAACTAGGCTTGAAATAAATACGTTTATTTGTGAATATATCTATATATTTAAAACACATCAAACACATGATTAATTGGGATGTTTATTAATATTAAGTAAATTATTTAACACGCTGCTGTTCAGCGAAAGCCAGCGCTGAGTTGCCTCCGAGGTTGCCCCTCGGGTTGCCCCTATGTGAAGGAATTTCCAATGAGGTGAAAATCTGCCATATATGTTTAAAAACTCTTATTATCTTAATTTGTTTATGTGTCACTAAAACATTTAGGCAATAATTACAAATTTTGCTACTACTATATACATTTGTCTTTAACGTATCTCAAACATAAATCGGTGAATAACGCTTAGTGTGAATAAGATGGCAATGCTGCGTAATGCCTTTCGCGTTTGTTATGCCAGCTATTGCACGACTTTCGACGAAATGCGACAGGTCGACGGGTTTGATTCATTTCATGTCATTCGTCGTTTAATGCTTAAAGTATGAAAGACTCTGGTTTTATGATCATTTTACTAGCCAAGATTCCGAGAAACGCTTTTGTCTTAACAGTCAGATTTGTGTTTTAACGGGTATTGCTATAGAAAACACTAATGAAAAAAATGGAAAACTAAAAAAATATTGAGTCAAAATATAATATCGCATACATTTCGTCTATATTAATTTTATTTCTTAAAAAAAACTATATAAGAACCGTTTTAGTTGAAATTCGTAACAGCGACTTTATTCAAGCGAAATTTGACAACGCCGCTTAGTTTAACGTAAACAAGTAGTAAGAGGTTTTAACGGCATTTATTTGGCATTCATAGTTGTGAATGATTAGAAGTTGTGTTTTAGTCCGTGTCAAGTGATTCTCTTTTGTGTTATAGTTAATCAGAATTGTATTCTTTAATACCATTATGTATGTATTGTATTGATAACTAGGGCAAGGTAATTTGACTCGGGTTTAATTTGTTACTTGAATAGGTGGAAGCTTCGATTCTTTATTTAGTTTGAGGTTTACGTTTGGTTTTGATCGCTTGTATTGATTTTGTTTTTAAGGGATCTGTCGGAAACATTGACGTCTTGGAAAAAGTTTTTGTCTGTGTGATTATTTGCATGTTATAGTTTTGGATTTTTAGTTGTATGGGGCTGGGTTAGTTATTATAGTATTATTTTTTGGAGTTGATTTTGTGTCTATCTATTTAAAATTTTTAAAATTTAAATGTACCAATATACTAAAAATCGGTAAATTTTCTTCATGGGGAACTTCCCTTGTTATGAATCTTGTCTTTTATTAGGAGTAGTGAAGAGTAACCCAATTTAGTTCAGTTCATAGTCATTACTGTCTTTTTAAACGTTTTTATTGGACGCCATTTTGTTCCATCATATTGGATTCCTACCAATATTTGACCAGTTTCCACCTATACCACACTTGATTCTTGGGCATAATTTTAAATATATTCAATACATAGTTTTTACATTGACATTTATTTTGTTACGTCATATTGATTTGATATCAGTTTATCCCTATATCATATTTAATTTTTATTCAAAATTCAATTGAAAAAGGTTTTTTAACGTTAATTTTTTTCAAATTTTATTTGGCCGCCGGCGGCGCGCGGCGCCGTTTCATTCCGCTATTTTGAATTCGTACCACAACTTTACCAGTTTATCTCACATGTCACGCTCAATGCTTGCACAAAATTTAAAATTAATTCAATAAGTAGTTTTTGCAATCTTATTTTTTAAATATTTTATTAGGCCTCGATTTTATTTTGCTATCTTGTATTCATACTAAAATGTTACTAGTTCATTCCTGTGTAAGTAACATTGGATTTTTGTGCAAAATTTAAGGTAAATTGTGTAATTAGTTTTTTAGTAATAATTTTTTAATGTTTCACTAGACCGCCATCTTGTTTCGCTATATTGGATTTTTACCAAAATATTACCAGGTACATCCCCATATGACCATTCATTTTTGACTAAAATTTGAAGTCAATCTGATAAGTAGTTTTTCAGCTTTACCGTGAACCGACAGGCGGGCCGACGAAATTAAGAAATAATATTTTTTGGGATCTAGGGACGCTAAAACGTAAAACCTGGGAGGGTAATTTTTCTCCATTACAAAAATTTTAGTTGGTCACCATTTTGTTCCGCCATCTTGAATTATTACTACAGTTTTACTAGTTCATCTCTATACTACATTTAGTTATGGCAGACAATTTGAAGTTAGTTCATTAAATAGTTTTTTTCAGGCTGAATTTTAAATAATTTATTAAGTCGCCATTTTGTTCCGCCATCTTAGATTTGTACCAAAGTTTCACCAGTTGATTCCTATTTAATACTTGATTTTTGTACAAAATTTGAGATAAATTAAGTAAGTAGTTTTTTAGAAATATTTTATTTAACATTTCACTAGGCCGCCATTTTGTTTTGCCATATTGGATTTTTACCAAAATATTATCAGCTCATCCCCATATGACTCTTAACTTTGTCATCTAAGCACCCTGAAACGTAAAGATCTGAAGAAATCTTGGACGGTGATTTTTTCACGATTACAATACTTTTCTTTTACGAGGGACGTAAAAATATTTACAAAACTCCCAAAAAAGTGATGATTTGTAAATATCCCCACCGTCAAGTCTTGAAATATGGGGGCTACTTTTTATTTTATAGTTTTCAGGTTTAATTTTAAAACCATAATAGTGGCCGTCGAATTTTGACCGGGACTCACTCGTTCTAGTTTAAACTTAAAAGCGTCGATATTACTTACCATGATTTTATCAGAGGTTCTGTCAGAATAACACAGGTACTTGTGAGTTAATCTAATTAAATACTCTAATTTTATGCAATAGCTCGAAGGTACACCTATGGCGCGTAAGATGCCAGATTAGACCAGATATTAGTGGTTTGTGCATGCACGAATAGAGTAGACTCTATAATGAAGGTTAACGTCAGTCGGTTAAATATCCGAGCTCTCTCTTAATGGGGTTAAATATTTAATTGTGCTCCTGCTAGATTTCGTGATACTAATGAGAAAATAAATTTTGATTGGTCATTAGTTGGGTGTAGCGTGAAAATGAAGTACGGTAAGGGGCAACGTTCTGACACTTTGAGTACGTGGACATTATAGTGTAGAATAGCCGAATTTTCATTCTCGCATCCATCACAATGAGCTAATATTTTCTTAATATATATTAGGCAATTTTGTATTTCTACTTATTATTATTTTAGTCTCCAGATTTTTGCGATATTTTGCACCAATTTTTGCACCGCTAAATTTTATTTAAGCAGTTGTCGATTCATGCCTAGCTAATTTGAGAATCAAATGAATGTACGTGGAAATAATAAAAAAAAAAATGGTAAAATTGTAATGTTTATACATTATGGCCTTCAAATTCCGTATGCACAACAGTTTCCTAAAAAATGTAAAATATCAGAAAATTCCAAAAAATCAAATAAAGCTTAAAATGGTCAGTTACGTCGTAGGAATCTGTTCTTGAAGTTTTCAGGCTAGTAGATTTTTTCGATACTTTGCACCGTTTAGAAGTTATTTAACTGTTCAGATTTATACATAGCTCATTTGAACGTTAAATGCATGTAGCACGTAGAAATGATCAAGAAATAGTAAACTTCTAACGTTAATGCATTACTTCCAAATTCCAGGAGATCGATACCAAATTTCAATATCTACAAATATTTTTTTTTTGTAATTTTATTATACAATAGCCATTTCTACAACCAAATTAAATTCAATTTTCTGTTTATATATATATATATATATATATATATATATATATATATATATATATATATATATATATATATATATATATATATGTGTATATATATATATATATATATATATATATATATATATATATATATATATATATATATATATATATATATATAAATATCTAAGCAAACTGTTCATTTATGCATTTCAAGGTTAAATCCATGTAGTAATAATAATCAAGAAGAACGGTAAATTTGCAATGTTTCGTATTTGGAGAACATCAACGGAAGCTCCGACTCCGTGCCCTCTAATACAAGGCATGGGTCACCAAAAAGGACAACCACGGTTTAACGTAAGAGGACATTATTCTTAAGCCTCAGGCCATTGTGGTATGTCCAAACATAAAAAAAGATAATACATTATGACCTTTAAATTCGGTGTGTCCAAATTGACACTTTGTTAAATACTTTCTAAACGGTTCAAAATATCAGAAAATTTTAGAAGGCCAAAAATTTACAGAATAGAATGAGGAATTTCACTTTGCTGTAAAAAATACGAGTTTAAAGATTAGAAACTTATTTGGTCGCTTTATTGACATTATTCATAATATAGCGCGTACCACATTTCAATTTTAAATGTCTACAAATGTACGAGGTGTATAAAAAATATGAATTTATATGAACCTTTTTCCTTATTTTTATGAAATAAATAATTACTTCTTATAGACAGGACTTACACTCTGCATATTATATAATACGCTCTGGGTCCAATTAAATCAGACATTTTTTTTTCATTTCCTAATAATATTTATATTTCTAAACATAATTTTTAGGTCAGGGGTAGGCACGTCTAACATCAAACAGCTTCAGAAACTTTAAAAAAATATATAGGACCGCACTTAACATATTCATTCAGAGTTATTTTAAGGCAATCATTGTATGCAATTCAAAAAAAAATATTTCACACAATTCTTAATAATCCCTAAAAATTGAATTAGTATTTATGCTATCTTTGAAAAGTATGTATAAAAAAAGGTCAAATAAAAAATAT
This sequence comes from Kuschelorhynchus macadamiae, assembly GCA_030620095.1. Lineage (NCBI taxonomy): Eukaryota > Metazoa > Arthropoda > Insecta > Coleoptera > Curculionidae > Kuschelorhynchus > Kuschelorhynchus macadamiae. The sequence goes on from JAUTXW010002498.1 coordinate 289,782, forward strand.
GAAGCATATCATGCATTCTCTAATGTTTTAATTCATACCTTTTATTACATGGACATGATAATAATTGATACATAATAAACAGATGTCTTTTACCCACTTTTTGCATGAAATGCATAAGTTGCTTACGGGACTGAGACATCTATAAAACCGACTATGAAAATCATCATACCAAGAAGTTATTAATATTCAGAACGTTGCAAAAGTCAAATTTTAGATGAAAATAAAGAAATAATTAAAAAATAACTAAATTTTATGTTTTTACTTCCCTCGAACGACGGACTACATAAACATTTTGGGTCCCTGGACCTTGAAAAACATGTTCTCCTCTTTCTGTCTGTTTGATCTATCATTCTGTCTCTACTCGGCATAGTTTAAAACTACTTATCCGATTGACTTCACATGTTTATCAAAAATCGAAGGTTATATGGGATGAAATGGTTATTACACTTTAAGAAAAAATCAGTATGGCGGAACATAATAGGGGCCTTACAAAATTTTAAAAAAAATATTATTAAAAAACTAGTTAAGGAATGCACCAAAAATTGATGATTGAAAATAAACTATGATAGGGATAAATTGGTAAAATTTTTGTATAAACGCATAATGGCGGAACAAAAAAGCGGCATATTGAACTGTCTCAAAAACTCTATCCAGTTGACTTGAAATTTTGTACAAAAATCATGTGTTAAACAGAAATAAATAAATAAAAACTGGTAAATTTTTAGAGCAAATCTTATATGGCAAAACAAACTGGTGGCCTAATAATAGGTTTAAATATTCGGTAAAATTCCAATTCGTTAAATAAAGCCTTTTTATGTAGGAAAATAATAAAGGACATTCTTAGATAATTATTTTTGAAAGCTCTTGCGAAACTATTGTTTTAAATTGAAGAGATATTATAAAAAATGTAAAAACATAATTGACACCTCTAGGGACGAGTTTCAAAAATTTAATTTTTTATCTCGCACCTACATCACAAAAGAAGATCCACGTCGAACTTAAACGTTTTATCTTAAAAGTTTTCGGATATATGGTGATAAGTCAGGCAGCGGTTTTCTCGAGGGTTTTCTTTTTTATTGAATTTTGTTTTAAGAAATACAAGTGTTAAAACTAAAATATATAAGAATGCCCAAGAAGAGCCAAAATATTTGTATAAAGTATATTGGAAATAACAAACGATATATTAAGAAATTTGCAATAAATATTTTTTAATGTACTGTTTCATTATATCGTGGTTGCCTCAGTATCCCCCTACCTTGTCATACAGGGCGAGGCATCATAGATTCCGTCGATGACTTAAATGGGGAAACATACGTTCACGTTTACTTTCTGCTTACTGTGATTTTATATTCTGATTCATACTCTTGTCCTATTTTGTATTTTGTTTGTAATTGCTTTGTTTATTATTTTTATTGCAAATCGCTATTAGGAATACCATGCAACCTGCCTAGTTTATTGTATATAGTTGTTCAGTATATCGTTATGAAGTAGTTATAAACAAGCTTTGTCAGTAGAATTATATTTCTTGGATAATAAAGAAATTGTAAAAAAAGTAAACTCTTTATAGAGAACGCGGTAGTACCACCACGGTCGTTCGTTATTGCATCTCGACAATAATTAAATCATATTTTTAGCAGCCTGTCCCACAAGGCTCGGTCTTTCCAGACGATCACCCGTCCAATTAATATCCACATTTGACTTTACTTGACATTATTATTCGTCTATAACTGAACCAACGCAAGACAATGTTCGACACTCATTGATTGATTTAAATACTATTTGTTTTTTATAGGGATACACCATTTCAAGTAATTAACAAAGACCATGATTTTCCATTTATTTTATTAATCTTTGTATAATTATGTACGTATATTTCTTCAGTAATAATATATTTGTGATCGTTTGCGGAATCGAAATTTAGGTATATTAATAGCGAGTTTACCTTATAAGCAATAATTGCAAATAATACATTTGACATGCGAATCTGTAATACATGTATACATATTACATACATGTGTATTCTCGTTTAAATAGCAAATACAAAATTAGATTTGCTGTGATATAATTAATTTATATTTGAGTGCAAATTTAATGAATGATATGCAGTTATTGCTAAGTTTTAAGACAATAATAATAATAATAATAATCGTAATAGATCATTAGGTTTTAAGGAGCAACTTTGTCAGCTCTGTAGTATTAGAGAAATCTCCGTCGATTGTCAGAAGGTATTTGAGTCGGTCCCCCATAGTGGGCTTCTAAAAGTATTGAAAGTTTATAACATCGATTCAAGGATGGGGACAGACAAATTACCGATATCAGGAAAGCGTGCGAATAGCAGATACCGAATCTCAGACAATACTTATAGTCAAAAACCACGAGACTACATGTTGGTAATCCAAAAAAGCAGTCTGTGCCGCACAGTTACTTCGACAAAGAAATTTGAAAATTCTAAGGTATAACCCGGTGGCACTGTTCGATCGTACGCGTCTTTGGCCTCAAAATCAAAGTGTGGACAAGCAAGCATTTTTAAATTGGTTGAGAAATGAAACCTTATATCCAGGGACTCAGGGTTTCTTCATAAGTATACAAGATCGTATAATAGTCACAAGAAATTATGAATTACCCTGATGTTCGAGATTACGGTATTGTCTACCTGCTTCTTCTGAAAAGATTTACTGTCTACCCTGAAAAAAAAAAGGTCTTTGACTATTGGCCTTCCGCAGTTGTTAAGAATGATGGTGTAAAAATCTATTGGGACAGAACCGTTTCAACTGATATAACAAACACCTACACCCGGCCTGAGACACCGGTCAACACTTACTTAAATATTATATCTACTATTAATACCGTCAATTACAAAGCCCCATATTTTCGTTAATAATGAACCGATTTCAAAAAACTTGCTTTCAGCTGAGAGGTCATTTTTTCCTCTTCATGGGACTCTGTATTAAATGACTTATTTTGTTTTATTGTTTGACGAAAAATAAAAAAAGATCTAACTGTGCATATTCATCAAAAATCGGTATATATATCGGTAAACCACAACCAGAATACGGAGTTCTTCTTTTTTTATATGTTTTTGATACACTTGGGTCCAGTGTATATCATTACTGCTGTGCAATACAGGGTGTGCAGAAATTATTATCAGATTAAATCAAATAAAAAAAATAGAGCTTGAAGTTTTTCTTTTTGATGTGTTTGAAATACGTGTACATCTGTTTCACACACTAGGTCGAACACTCGTATATTGAAAACAGGGTGTGCAGAAAATATTATAAAATTAATTCAAATTTGAAAAACTGGATCATGGGGATTTTCTATTCGAAGTGGTTGGGATATATCTAGATGTATGTATGTATGTTTTCAAGAGTTTCATTAATCGCTCTGTATGAATTTAAATGTTTTGTTTAATCGTAGGTACGAGAAACATATTCAAACTATATAGCCGTGTATACTCAGTAAAAGTTAAAATGGCTGTGATACAAAAATGGGGTTTTGGGAGTATTCTTCTTTTCTTAAGTGTTGGCAGATAATGTTATAGATTAAATCAAATTTAAAAAGCTGGACTTTTTGGATACATGTTCGTCTGTTTCATTAGGCTGGCTTATCTGTAGTAAATAAAAAAATGAAGATATAGCACATCGGGCCATTTCTTCCTTTCTAATACATTGTTCATGTTCTTTAAGCCTAGTGGATATGGATCTGCTAGTTTCTTATATAGATATTACCACAAGAACAACCTTGTGTTTGGAAAGGAATAATCTCGGGAATAACGTCATTTGACGATCGCATACATTGTCCAATTTTCTTGTATGAACTGATGATATATGTTGGGCTGGCGACGTAACATTTTAATCTTGTCTATGGTTCCATGTATAACTAGAAGAACTATACTTCCTATCAGTAGCTCCTTACTAGCTTCCTGTCGTGGTGTTGAATTTTTTTTCTGATTGACCGTCTAATATCCTTAATATCCATTCACTCTTAAAGCTTAAGTCAGTTTCTTTGTTTCCGGTTGTAAACTGATTGACAATTAATAACTGATGAGAAAGCGAATATTATAAGAGATCTTCTGTTCCTTCCAGCGGAAAAGGGAAATGCCATTTTTGTACAGAACAGATTACGTGGAGAAAATACAACTACTTTTGGCCAACAGAGGGAGTAATCCAAACACACCCAACGAACAATCGAGAGGCGGATAACCAACGTTATAACCGCATTTCTAGGAGCACAAGATTCTACGGACTACCTAAAATACACAAAGTTAATGTACCACTTTAACTTATAGTCAGTGCAATAGGATTGCTCGCTTACAAATTTGGTCAATATATTTTAAATATTCTTAATAATTTTAGAGGAAAAACCGAGGGAAAAATTCATTAGTATATTAGAAACTACACATTTTGTGAAAAAATAAAAACAATCTAATTAGATCCAAAAGATATGTTAGTTAATTTCGATGTTGAATCGCTATATACGAATGTGTCTATCTATAATTCATCTTCAATAATATCAGACGTATTTAAGCATCATAATAATTTTAATAGAGATACGGACTAAAATCTACATCATACGTGAAAACCGATTGTTGCGCTGGATCACGCTTCGGTGAACACAGTTCGGGTATAAATAGCCCGCCTAAATCTCTCCAAGCTCATTCAGTGTTCCGATCTGGTGAGAGTTTTTATTTTTCCTCGAACAGTAAAAGAAAATAAATGATTTAACATAAAGTCCAATGAAGAGTAAGAAACGAATTCTCAGCCAACATTTTTTTATTTCAAAATGGGTTGATTATAACGAAAATATGGACTTTTAAAATTAACGGTATTAATAGTTGATACGATATAAATGTTGCTGACAAGTAATCGTAATTGGTAAAACATCGAAAATCGCTTACCTAGTCGATGTATCAGTTCCAAACACCAACTGTATTGGCAGGAAGCATACTTAGAATCAGCAAGTACACAGGTCTGCGACGGTAAGTTGGACAACTCTGGGAGATGCAGCGGGTTGTAATTGTTCCTCTAATCTTATTTTCAATAAGTATTATACCTACAAATTTAAAAGAAGAGTTAAAATTTTTTTTTGCTAAACTATTTATTATTCTAATAGTTTAAAATATCTTCTCCTTTGGTTAAAGTTCGTCAATAACTTGCAACCATGTTGAAAAATAATTATATCCCTCCCCCCTTCCAAACGCCAAATCTGGCTACTGTTGCCAACTAACGGCTTTGTCGTAATAGGGTGGAATAGGTTAAATCTAAAAGTTAAATTAATGGAGTTGTTTAAAAAAAAACAAGTAATTCTTTTATAAGGAGGCTAGACTTAAGCACAATTTACCATATTTGTAATAGAAAGTTCTTCTGTTATTCATGGATAATTGCAAGTAGGAAAGTTTCTTATCCTTGGTAATGCTATCGCTTGTCATTGATTTAATATAGACTTATAGAGTCTGCATTAGGGGAGAGTGGTTCGTTAGAGTCACTGTTCCTAGGTACCATTGGGTAACTTGTACATTCCTGCTGAGAACACTGTATAGCCAAGACCATCAACCAGACTATTTAAAAAAAAATAGGTTTATGATGTAGCAAGGTTAAATTACGATCATTTTTGAAAAACCTATTTTAGATAACATACTACACATCATTCGGTCCCGTGTTTTTAAACTCATTTTTAAGTTTTGTGAGTCGGATTCATAAAAAAATACAGCTGTACTAAAATTAGGTGCCTTGTTTTCAAAACCCTACCGGACAAATTAAAGTTCCTCATACTTTAGATTTTTAATAAACAGAAAAACATTTTTTATATTTTATTACATATCTGATCAGTGAGATCATTTATTCTGATAATCACAATAATTGAAAAGTGTTGCTCCGATTCTTTAACAAAATGTACGTCTCTATAAGTTTACCTCGACCTATATATTAATAAATGCAAAATAAATTTATAGGGATATTTATACTTACCCTAAAATATGCAGGACCTGCCTAATCTACACTGAAATAACATTTCTTGGATTAGGGATGGTTTATAGTGTTTATGCAAATATCAAAAATGACTAATATGAGCAAAATGAAAATAATATAAGACAAAATGACCATTTTGATCATTGTCCGACTCATATCTCTGGTATGAAATTTGCCTAAGGAGGACTTCCTTCGAGCCAGCTAAAGAATATGTGTAACTGTTTCATCGTCCTGTTCATTTCCTCTAGAGAGAAGATTGTCCAATAACTTTACTTTCAACCGTTGCACACGAGTGTTATACAGAGCGTATTGGCGAGCTCTGCACTAATGCAGTTTTTTCGCTAAGTCGTTGAGATACCCTTCAAAATAAAAAGAATAATTCGTATTAAACTGGTGCTTTTTACCTCTGTACATTGTATGTCAAGGTTTGGTGTGATTAAAATCATCCGTTTCACAATGCACGGCAGCCATTCATAGATGATAGTTAAAATCCTACCATTTTGAATCTCATGCAATTCTAATAGAATACAGTCTTGTTAGTATATTAGACGAGTTACATTACCTTTTATATAAGGTAATATTTGATTTTCATTTAAAATGAGAATATTTAGCACACATAATTATTTCTTTGTAAAAACGCGTTAAGAATTAAAAAAAATCAGTTAAGTGTCAAAAATAAAGTTATTACAGTCGATTACAGATCAACATTATTTCATTTCCGTAGACGTCGACAAAGAAATTAAGTAACAATTTGAACATTAACATTAATTACAAAATAAAAGTTATTATATATTTTTTTCTTGTAATTAATCACTGTCCACAACATAATGTTTTCGTTACATTTATTCAATATTTAAGGAAAATTATGAGGAAAATTATAAGTAACGCAATTTGCTAGACGTGCTTAGTCATCGAGTTGCTAATTATATTTTGACAATTTAAAACATGTAATATAACGACACAAATAAACAACAAAATTTTACCTTATATTAACAACTAAACAAAACCGAGGAAAAAAAGTAAAAGTTGATTAGTAAAATCGTTGATTACCTAATATATTTTAACATTCCGTAAAATCAAATTCTGTAAATTCTGTTCCATTGCAATGTTATTTTTCATCTTATACACGAGAAAAATGTCAAAACTGAATGGTTTGAGATAAGACTTCCTTTCATCCCCCAATTATACAGTGCCACTTTAGGATTTTCAATTAGTGAATAACGGATTGGGCGCTTAAATGGTAGCAAATGGGGATCAAAGAAGTATGGCGTTTGGCGCAGTCGAGAACGGAATATAATTAGGGCTGGAGTTCTTGGGGAAGTCACATATTTAATTAACCCAGCTCGGATCGTAATCCTCGTGTTAATGGGACTAAACATTTAATTATGCCTGATTGCTCACTCTTGATAGGGATATTAATTTCTGATTGAAAATGTACAATGTTGTTTTTAACTTTTTAATATTATCTTACATCTGTATTTTTATAATGAGATATATATATATATATATATATGAATAGAAATTTTTTTTGTTTCGGCTCTTTCTTACGTCGCGCATATTCTTCAGAACCACTAGACCTACTATAATATATATATATATATATATATATATATATATATATATATATATATATATATATATATATATACCTTTCGAGTGAAAATTTGCATATTGAGAATTGAAAATTAAAAAAAAATGTCCAGTGATCTGAGACACCCAGTATAAATTTAAAACGCCACTCCTAGCCGTTGTAGATCGTTAGGAGGTGGTCTTCTTAAATTGTGGTTCAAATTTAAATTTAATATATTAAATAATGAACAAACAGCTGCGCAAGATGCTCTTTGCTGAGGACGTAAATTTGTTAAAAAAACATAACCTTAATTTCTTTCTAATTTACACAAAATTCGAATAGGGGGTTCTTATAAAAGTTACCTTTATTTCTCCCAAGGAATCTAAAAATATGCAGGGTGTCCCATTTAAAATTCTGGTTTTGAAGTCGGTGCACCACTTTCTGTCAACCTGTATTAATAAAACTCAAATAATTAAACATTTTTTTTTAAAACTAAGAAACTTTTGTACATTTTTTTTCTAAAGTCGGTAGTGTCTGAGAAAAGGTATAGGCCCCTAATAAAATGCCCACTTTGTAGGCAGGAATCTGGCAACGCAATATCTGTGAATCTAGTTAATCAATACCAAGCGCACAAAGTCTATGAATAATCAAATTTGATTTACTCTACCTGCTTTCATCTGATAGCAATCAATTGCGGGAGTCGCGTTTTAAGCAAACCGGCCCGTGATTCGCGTCTGCATTTGAAATATTCCAAAATTAATACCGTGTAAACGGCGGTCGGACTCGTAAACACATGATGAAGTAGAGAGACGCGGACAGATGTTCGAACGCGGCGCATTGGGTCTAATTTAGAGGCTCATAAATTGCGGCCCTCGGTCAGGGCAGCTCTGATCGCGTACAAAAGCTGTAATCAATTTTGGTCGGCGGTGTCCAGAGTAATCGGGGTAAATTTGTTTATTATTTGATTAGGGTTGCAATTACCTAACCGCGGCGACCCCGCAGCGCGTCTCGCAATAAAGGATGTCATGTTCTATGCGTGGACAGTTGCGTGTATAGAGTAGAAATGAGTAAAAATGTAGTTCGTGATTGAGTTCAATCTTGTGCTTTGTTTTAATAATATGAAATGACAATCCCTTTTTACTTCCCTTGTAAAGAGGAATATTGTAATCGTGAAAAAAATCACATCTTTACGTTTCAAGATCCCTAGATGCCGAAAAACATGTTTTCTCAATTCCGTCGGTCTGTCTGTCTGTTCGCGGCATAGCTAAAAAACTACTTATCCGACTGACTTCAAATTTTTGTCAAAATTTAATGGTCACGTGCGGACGACGTGGTAAATCCAGTATGGCGAAAGAGAATGGCGGCCTATTAAAATGTATTACTAAAAAACAATATTTAAAATTTGTCTCAAACGTTGCACAAAATCAAGCATTACGTAGGAATTAACTGGTAAAATTTTGGTACAAATCCAAGATGGAAAAATAAAATGGCGGCTTAATAAAATATTTAAAAATTCAGCCTGAAAACGGAATTTAAAAAATAGCTCCCTCCCCCTGGTTTTACATTTCTTCACGTTTTAGCGTGTTTAGACGCCAGAAATACGTTTTTTTCTATTCCGTGGGCCGTCTGAATGTCAGTTAGAGGGGTAGCTATAAAACTACTTATCTGATTGACTTGAAAATTATGATTATCCATTTTACCTCAAATGTTGCACAAATGTACCATCCCAATATGGTGCAACAAACTGGGCCCAATAAAAATTTTAGAAAAGATGGTATAATATTGTTACCATTCCTAATAAAAGGAAAGATTCATAACGAGGAAAGTTCCGGATAAAGGAAATTTACAGATTTATTTTAATGAGCCCATGTTTTGACCATTTAATAAGTCTTTCTTAGGGCTAATTTTTAAAAATGGTCCTTTATGTCAACATCAGAAAAAGGGGATTTTTGTCCCACACCCGATCCGCCTGTTCTTTTATTTAATATTTTGCTGTAAATGAGTATAGTAAATTGGAATGGTATCTAAAAGGTAAACATTTTGTTAAATAACCTTACATCCGAAAAGTATACAACCTGTACAAGGGCGCAATAGGTCAAATTTTGTATATACATATTTTTGGTAAACTTATATTTTATATCATATAATTTGAAGGAAAATAGTAACTAGCTTACGGTGATATCAAAATTTAGTAAAATTTATTTGCTAATATGTCATTATTTCCGACCAAAACAACGCCGTCACTTCCATAGGCGTCGCTACGTAAAGAAAGAACAAAGCAATTGACTCAGAATTCAAAAATACCACATTTTTAAGACGTTTTATTACAGGTTTCAAATTGATTACTGTACTGTTCACTAATATATACAGAAGATTCACCTAAATTCCAAACATATTATTGATAAACAATAACTTTTTAATTCAGGAAAATGTTAATTACTTAAACAGAGGCGACGCCAAGAAAAAACAAACCAATTGAAAAAACTTTAAAGGTCTAAATCTACGTCGGTTTCTAAGACTGTTTTTGGTTGCTGCACCAAAAGGATTGCTATATTGGTTTCTGAGATATACGTGTTTTTTAAGTAAGGATTTTTTTAGTTAAAAAATTGTCACCTTGTAGATTGTTTTAAATGCCAATGATAGCTTTTTTTTAGATGCTACTAAATGTAATTTGTTTTCCAATATACATTCATTTATTTAAAAAAATTAGAAATACAATTAATTCAATATCTATATACTCTTTAACGGAATCTGCCTTACACATTTTTTCGAAAGTCCTTTAAAATTTATTTTAATTTAAAATTATTTTCTGTACCCTTCCCTTAATGTCTTTCCTGCTGAACTGCCCGGAATATTATCAGTATTTTCCACATCCACGTTTTGTAGGTTCGCCTCTATTTAAATATTTTCAATATACACATTGTTGTATTAGTAATTCCATTAATATTAATAATCTGAATAGCATGTTAATGTTATAGAACTCACTCCAACTATCATAATAAATATAAGATCTATAATGCTATAGCTAAATAGAATTGAATGGATTTATATTCGCAAAGAAAAAATACAATCCAGAAGCTTCAGAAACAACAATTGTATTAAAATAAAATTAATGACACCATTTATTTATTTACTTTCTTTAAGTATAGTGATAAATATGTATTTTTTAAAGTGAACCTTTTGAAAGAATCTTGTCTGTCGTACTGTGGGTTGGTGGGTTGTACTATCTTTTCTAGAGAGGAGGCTTGATAATAATTTTTGTAATAGATCTCATTCCACAAAGGTAATAATAATTTGTAGAATTATTTTTTCTTAGTTTATTATTAAATACAATTGATTCTATCGTTATGAATTTGTCCCACTTTGTAACTTTAATTATTTATATTTTCCAGAATTATGTGTAGCGTATATAAATAATTAGACATATTAAGATTTTCAGTAGTATACAATTTTTAAGTGATTGTTTTGTAATCTAAAACCTTATATCTATCTTTTGCTTTAGCATTATTATTATTCCATATATACACGAACTTTTGGTTTTTCTGCTTGATACAAACCAAAATCTCCATTCGTTCTTGATATTAGTTCTATTTCTGGTAGTCGGGGCACTTCCATTAATCATTGATATTAATATTTAAACTTCAAATAATGTTGTCAATAAGATGATAACCTGCTTTCTTTTTATTCGGACATTTAATCTCTTGTTTTCGGGAATCTCATAATATATTATGTGGGTACGAACAAGACAATATTGGCAGACTGAGCTTTTTTTTCTGAACCATTTCTTTTTTCAAATTTTTATGTTTTATTTACTGATTCCAAGTTGGTATAACAAATTTGACGTTGATGCGAATCTTTTTTTAGGCCAAAAATATTTGATATTTTATCTACACTGTTCACATTAATCGATCCAACATGTCGTTTGGCGGTAATGAAATGAAGCGGCTCCGAACTCTACTTCATATTTTAAGTAATATGCATACGCTTTTAGCCCCTATAAAATTTTACTGCCTCTCTCGTGATAAAGTCGTAATTCTCGTTATTGCCCAGTTCTCATTTTATTACCTTAGTAAAATTGATGTCCCCTTTACATTTAATTTTACGAGTCAGTTTGAAGGATGAGCTATAAATAACATGTAAAAATTAATATACTTTTTGTGTGGGTTTGAGTAAAACCGTAATATTTTAAAAATGTATTATCGACACTGGAATTTTATATATTACGGTCTTCTGTGCTTTATTACGTTGTTTTTCTTTACGCCTGTTTTTTATTTTGATTTAATTAGGTTTCTCAAATGACTTGGAACTTAAACGAATTACAGACTTATAGTCTTCGACTGGCGCAAACATAAACAGCCATCATGTGTCCAAACATTTAAGATATGATTGGTTGAAAAGTTTTTTATTACCATGATAATGCTGTTACGCTAAAACTTGGACTTGGCTTTTAAGCATTATTTTGATATAATGCCATCCCATTTGGAATATTTTGATATTTATATTTATGTCATCTGTACATTGGTATAATTTGCAGTTATTAACTATTGAAAATACTAACACGTTTAATATAATCGTTTTGCAAGCATGTTTATAAGAAAGCATTAATTAAAAGCTAGTCTTTTTGTAGTTCCAATCCATTAATTTGTTTATTATTGCATTTTTGGGCCTGGTAATTGTAGATTCTTGCATTTCTGAATCTATTGACGTAATGCATGGAGTATGGTTACGTTAAATTCCGCTTATGCAAGATACGCCATTGTGTTTTCAGCCTTATTGTAGACAAATCGAAGTATTCGTTACTGTCTTTCTTCGTAGGAAATACATTTATCTCCAGGATTCCTGGCGGCAGCCAATTGGTAATGTGTTTCATTACACTGCTAACCATGTTCCAAAGTTTATTCCGCCCCGCATTCGCGCCTTGAATTACCAAATTAACCCCGAGAAACAAAGAGAAGGGAAACGCGATTTAAATTCGTGACAGTACTAAGTTGCCCAAATTAAATTTGTGCGCCCCAACCGTCTTCGGCGCCATGTTTCCATAACTTAAGCTAAATTAAATTAAGAAAACTGTGTTCCCGTTTCGAATTGTGGAAAATATTTTTTGCCGGTAACGAGGTCTTTTGTCTCGCGAGCTCGAGAAGCCAGATGGGTTTGTAAGGGTTGTTCGAGAAGTTGGAGTGTAATTGCACCTCTAGGGTGTCGTTGCATCGCTCGCCGAGACGTTTGCACCCTTATCGTGTAATTGTCTAATTTATGAAGCTGGCTTTCAGTCCTAATTTTGTTCTGAGTGGGTGAATTGTGAGCGGTAGGCCCTTTATTTTACTTTCAAGGGTCTTGGCGGCCGTAATTAAGTTTGTTTAGCTATATTATATTACGAAATTATTTCGGAAATTACACGTGAAATACGTTAGATAAGCTACCACAAACCACTAAGTTTACTTGACCACTGTCGGTACTGATTTTAAATTCCTACTTTTCAGTTGGTTAGCAGATATATTTCTCTTAGGATTTTAATACAAATTTATCTTTTTTCTATGATTTTTTGGAATAAATGATTACAAATCGATTTCTGTATTACAAATGTTACCTTTAAATTGGAAATAATTTTATTGCACCCTTGTGTCCATATTGGACATGCCTTCAAGTTTCATGTATGGTCTCAAAAATGATCGGATACTGTTTAGCTTTTCGGGCCTATATGAATGCAGGGCAGTTACACGTAGAATACTGTTTTTGACATATGATGTAGAATACGTGATGGAATATGTAGAAATCTAGGTACACGGTAAAAAATGGCTATTCATTAATTCTTAACAATATATTCAAAAAAAATTACGCATTAATATTATACAATTGTGCAGAAAATACATACAGGAGTATTCAAAATAGATGCCTTCATTTGTGTAGCGTTTTTTAACCAAAATTGTACATATTTTATCCACAAAACAATTCGAAAAAGGCTAATATTCGCTGTGCGTTACTAAACTACAACATTGTTCAGATTTTAAGAATAAAACGTGTATAAATACCAATAGCGTGACGTGTTAAAATCTTCAGAACAAAATTATTTATTTTTTCTGAACAATTATATTTATATTTTATCAAACCCCACGCATCCAGGCCCTGATTGGACCGCAGACATCGGATGTTTTATCTTGTGCTGCTATGGTGGCGACAATCGGAAATATAATTCAACAGAAACGACAGATTGTTATACTGGCAACATACATAAAAGGTTGTTTGATTTATAAAAAAAATATTTTCTTAGGGAGTAGTGTGGCGATTTTGTTTAAAACATTTTACCCCGTGGAATCTGCAGTCTTGTACTGTTGAAGGCAAATAGGACTAAGCTATACACAGGTATGTACTTATACCTGTTGACATAATATATAAATACAACTACTTCTGAGAGGGTATAATAACTCTGAACTTAAAGACAATAAACTGAATAAACGTGTTGCTTTTTAGGATTAATTTATAGGGTATAGTCTTACTGAATGCTTATAAAAATATTTGTTAAATTTTACATAAAAATAAAGAAGATATATCAGTTTAAGATACTTAACCATTTTTAAAACATAATGAGTTCCCGAGTAACACATTTAAATGTGAAAGAACTTGAATTTGTATTAAATATACCTCAAACTCTAACTCGCTTTATTTTCACAAAATGCAAATTATGTTTGGCACTTGTGTAATTTAGAATATGGCAATTGCAGTAACCCGTTATGTTTTAAAATAAAAAACTTGACTAATTTTACAAAATATTGTGTTTTGGATAAGTAATATGTTCACTCGTTAAAAAACCATATAACTTTTACACCGATTTTTTTTTAATTTTAGTTAGGTAACATCGAAATTTCAAAAGAGATTTACCAAGAAGTTTAAATACATCCAGTTGGAGTTGCTACGATGAATAAAACCATTTTTTTATTAAAAATTATTTTTTATATGACATAATTTTTGGCTAAAAGTTCTGTAGTTGATTATGGTTTGGCTTTCTTATTTCACATATTTTCATAGATATCGAAAAATGTTTAGAAAACATACACATTTTGTGTATAAAAATGTACAATATTATCCAGAAAAAAGTATTTATTAATTTAATGCACAATTTTGTGCTTAAAATGTTCACAATTTGTGCAAGAATTATACACACACATATTTTAGAAATGATGCACAATTTTGCGTTAAAAGAATATACAATATTAAACAAAAAAAAAATCTAATTTGCTGCACAACTTTGGGCATAAAATGTTCACAATTTGTGCAATCATTATGCACAGTATTGTTTGAAGAAAATATATTCTATACAAAATTGTCCAAAAAATATGCATTCTCTTGTGCAAAAGTCTTGTATATTATTGTATGTCAATTCAACACAGTATTGTTCAAAAGATATGCACAATTATTTAGAAAATATATACAACTAATTCTGACCAATCATGTGTACATTTTCTGCACAAAGTTGTTCCAAGTACACATTCAGACACAATTTGTGCACTAAATCTACACAATTGTGCAGAATTTATGCATAATTTTTTTGAGTGTAATATACGTACACCGTGTTCCATATAAAAGTACCCACTATAATATCGAGATATAAAAAAAAACTATAGGCTGTGGGAAACATTCATCTGCGATCTACAATGCGTATGACAGAAAACGGACAGTATGTGGAAAATCAATTATATAGTCATTTGTTTTAAATTATTCCTGTATGTTGATAGCTATGTTACTTAAGAAGTTTGTTTCTAGTATTAATTCTCAATAATGGATTTAAATTTAAAATTTAGCAATAAATAAAGATATAATAAAATTAGGACTACATCCATCCATGGCCTCCTATAGTTTTTGTTTTAAATATGCAGCATCAAAAATAAGTAAATGAGATTTTCTGTTAAATTGCGATTTTCTCTGTAACCATTGAATTTAGGTATAGAGCATATATATATATATATATATATATATATATATATATATATATATATATATATATATATTTATTTACACTGTTCTTAAACCATACTTTATACTAAAAGTTTTTATTTTTCTTGGGTATAGGTTTAATTAATGAAACTTTTTTTTCCTGCAACTAGCTCGACGTTTCGCTTCTTGTTTGAAGCATTTTATTGCATGTCTTGGAAACGACAATATTATTTTAGTAATAATTTTGATGTTCCAGAACATCAAAATTGAATGCATACAACTTTGTATGCATTGTTTTTTTCTTTGATACTAGAATAAATCCTATTTACAGTTTTTAATATAACTTTTTTTGTAGAATTGAATTAATTATATTTATTGAATGTAAATATTCGAAGCTCTTTCCACATAGTTTTTACCTGATAATTATTGAACTTAAGAACAAACGAACCTATTTTCTCATGAAAAGTAAAAAACAATTTAAACATAAACAAATTAATTGTGATGAACAATAATTGTAGTAACTAATTAACAGAATGTGTGTAAAAAAATAGTTTATTTAATTTTTTTTTTGATATTTGAAAAGCACTCCAGTCTATACAATATGTATATTATAACTGGAACAAATTTGTGTCACTTTTTATTCCAAACTTATTTTAAAACGTTTTTATTAAATGTATGATAATCAGACGAATAAATTCCTAACCAGAAATTAATTTTTATAAGTTAAAAGCCTTTCCTCACTCTGTATTTCATCGTTGGCAATAAATTGGCCGTAATATATTTGTATCTAATTCCCGCCCAAATCTATAAATAAGCTCGGAATCTCCGGCGAACATCGTTCGGTATGTTAAAGCCGGTTATCGCTGTAACACATAATAAATTAAGCGTAAGATGGGAAATTGAGACTCCAAGAATTGGTGTGTGAAATATATTCTAAGTCAATTGTGATGGCAATCCATCCTGTGTATTGCCTAGGGGAGCAATGGGAAAGCCAGTGACGTAGTGCGATAACTTAATTGAATAAAGGAACTACTATGCACATTGTAAGCAAATTACAGTACAGTTGTCCCAAGTAGCTCAAATATCTTGATAATGGTAATATAAATTGTTACGTATCACTTTGTAATATAACTGAAATATTTTTAAAGTTTTATTAAAATTGCAGGTGTGAGTTATATAACAGAAATGAGTATTTTATAAATCCTTTCTATAACTAGTTGTATTACAGTATTTAAAATATATAATAAGGCTGGTTATATAAAGTATATTTTGGAGACATATTTACATGTTTTATTATGAAGAAGACAGCAATAAGGAACTATTAAAATATTTTACTAATCACACTGTTGCCAAATCTTTGCAGCACATATTTATTGCTTCGTATGTATTTTTATTTTCTAACAAACACATACATCCTAGGCTTCATTTTCGTTCCAAGTCACATCTTGATTCAAACTCAGTTGGCGGACTTGCATTGTTTTAGGTTTAAGTTATTTAAAACGTTTCGATTAGCAATGAGTCTTCGATCGTTATCGAGTGTAATCCGTTAGATTACACTAGATCGTTTGCTCATCAAAACGTATTAATTAATTAGAATGTTCATTTCGCAACAACTCTTCAGATATATTTAGTTTCAGTTTACATTTAACAGTTAATGTAACTAGGTCATTTACATCCAGAGTTACAAAATAACAGACTGTGCATTTAAGGATGCATCTGTGATCTTGAGTTTCGCGATGTATGCACATTAAAATTTAATTTTAAACCATAAAGCTAATAACTTTTTGCTTTGCATGATAAGTTGTAAAATTATATGATATAAAGCACTATCCGGTCCAGATAGTGGCGCAAGGTGGTGTTACAATAAATTAATTATGGATAATCAACACCCTAATAAATCGCTACTAAAACATTTTGTTTTATTGGGTTCCGTAAAGGGAATTTAAATAACATTACTATATTATAGGATATTGTGATACTATGCGATAATAATAAACGCCCTAGTCGGAGAGTCGTAAAATAAAACATCTAAGCTTAGCATTAAAATTCTTCCTTTTTTTGAGTATTAACAAAAGTAACTTTCTTTAACAAAAATGTTTAAATTCCTATGTAAACTCTCAAAGATATGTTTGAAGATTGATAGGCTTACATGATCTATTCTTTTACACAACATCGGACAAATTTATTTTTTAGAAATTTTGGATATAGGAAGATCATCAATATCTATATTTAGAGATATTAACCTTTTCCTTTCAGTTAAACTTAAATCTCTCTCCTTGACGCATTTTAAATTTTTATTAAAAATATACAAATACGAAATATGATATGTAAAAATGTACAACTGAGAGTTACTTAAAAATAAAACGATGAGGTATACGAAAACAAAACCATGCGGTGTCTCGTATAAGGATTCTAACTCATATTAACAAGGTCACTATATTTCGAAAGAATTGGCCAGAAATAAGTTCTATAATGTTTGAGGCACGAACTACGATCACTATGCATAGCGATCTTTTAGCTTAGATTTATGAATAACTGAAGAAGCCATTAACTTATATTGTCTAATAAAATATTATACTAATTATTTTATTAACTAATATTATTTAAAATATATTTATACTTAACCCAATCAACTTAAAAACTTGTGGCAATTGTTTTATCCAGTCGTGGTTGTCTAAACTACCACATTTTTAGCGACTCGCAAATTCGTTTATTGAACTTTGCAAAGTTCACAAATTAATGAAAGGATTAAATAAAAGCTCAAAAAAGCCAAATGATTCTAATTTTAAAAGTTCATTTAACGGATTGGTCAAAATATCAGTTAAACATCCAAAATTAACCGCAATGCCCTTTGCGCCGTTTTTGCAAAACCAAAGCATTCGCTTTTTTAATTTCATCGGTTGACGTAGCATTAATATCATCGATGATTTTTTGTCGGCACTTTTAATAATTGTTAGTTTTTTTTTGGTTGATTTGATTTATCAGTTTTTTAGGTAAAAAATAAAACTGAGTTCTTATGCACTACAGTGTATATGTCATTAATTTGCTCATATCTGTATGCTTATAGTACAGTTTGGTATTAATGTATGCCTTTAAGGCGAAAACAAGGTGCCTTATAATAATGGAAAATGACTACAAATATTTTAACATGTGAAAGTGCAAGTTATTTTAAGGAAAAAGTCTTATAACTAAGTGGTCAAAACATAAGCAAATCTGAGAACTGATAAATATTGAACTTATTTTGTTGTAATTTAAGCGCATAACTAATTCTTTATTCATATTATTATCCACTATTACTGGTTACATTAGTATTAATTCAGTAATTGTGGATTTTGCTTTAAAAACTCGCAAATTAAAAAAAAATATATTTAAGTATTGAATAAGCTTTATTTCGGAATCATACAATTCGACAACACGAAACAAACTCTACTTACAACTGCATAGTTTTGCCCAAGATTGCTTTTGTGAAATAATTAAAATAAAATTGAATAGTGGTGCTACGGAGACTTTCGAATGTCTTTCGAAAATATATAAGAGTTGAATATGCTTATTTGACAAAACGTATATCTACGGTCTAGCTACAACAATTTTTCGTAAGAGATTGTCATTCAAAAAACTACCAAATGATGTTTGTCAGTATCAACGCGTACGAGAAACACTAAACGAAGTTTTAATGAATTAGTTTTATTAAATTTTTATTTTTTGGATCATATGAACGCGTTAGTGTACGGTGATGGTAAAACTGTTGACAAAAACGATTGAAGTAGAATTTTGGCTTCAGATACTCCGAAGCAGTTTGTGAAAACTTCATTTACTGTTGCCTTGCTTATGTAAATAGTGATGGTGCTCCTTTTCATCACTTACTATAAAAATGTTGTCGTTAATGCGGTGTGTGTGTAGCAAAATTACAAAAAGTCAGTAAGTAAGTGTTTCTTATTTATTATTTTTAATTTTACAAAAATATTGGTTTCATAATTTAAAAAATACTAGATTCAAGCCCGATAAAACAATAATAATTATTTATAGGTTTTTATAATAATTATTTATTTATTATTAATAGCCAAAGCCAAAAAGTTACAAATAAAATATTCTAAATACGATGATTATTATCTATTATATTATCTTCACAGGTTTTTAAGTTATCAAAGTTTGAATTTTTCAAAATGGTTGGTCCATGGAAAAATGCGATAAAGATCATTGACCCTCTGCAATCCTCATCTTTATTAATAACCTTTTTTTTTCTATTTTCGAAAAGCCTAATGCTTTCTATAGGTTTTCTCCGGAAATTAGGTCATCGACTTTTTATACTATTTTGTAGAAATGTTTTCAGGACTTACTCGTATTTATGTAGTCTCTATCGCCAGCTTCCAAGCTGTCCTGAAAATGGTGTGTTACTTCCAATCCCCTGAAAATTGAGTGTTATTTATTAATTTCCTAGTTCTAATTTTATTTCTATTAGTCACACCAATTATATTCGTTTTATCATTTATAGGATATCTAATACTTCATGGTCCCAATTTTAAGTATTTGCTATTACCGTATACAAGTTGCAATGCACTGGATTATTTTATAGTTTTAGTCTTATTAAATTTCGAAGGCAAGTTTAATCAATATTTGCCATTATCCTTTGGGAATACTACCTACTTTTTCTTGTTAATTCATAATTCCATTGTAGTTATTGAATAATAGTACGCATTGTGTCCCAGCTGTCAGTTTTTTTAAATGAATATTTATGCCATTTTTGTGATCATCGCTATTCCATTAATAATTGTGTTTAATTAATGGTTTTATATAAACATAAATAATGACTCTATGTAAACCTTGTTTGTTAAAGAACTATCAATGCCTTTACAACTTAGGTTGGTTTCATAACAGCAAGACTCCGCCACTGTTCAAACTAAAAGGGACGACTAACCACGGCTTGGGTAACAGCAGAACTTCGTCTCTAAGATTAAGCTCCAAGCGTTCGAGGAGATTACAGTCTCTGCCTTACAGCGGCTTCAAAGTGTTAGATTTGGTGTTTCCTCGCCACAGCTATTATATCAAATTAAGTGGGAAGTTGAGGTTAATTTTCTGGAGTATAGAGATGGGTTGCCGCTTTGTATAACTATCGCCCGAAGACTGTTGTTATTAAATTTAGAGCTAAATGTATGTTATTAAATTTTAGTTATACGGATTTCGAAAGTATAGTGTTGAAATAAAAATATAGTGTGAAAATAAAAAATATACGCTTCTTATTTCATAGGCTAGTAATGAAATTCCGAAAAAGATTACCAGTGAAAGCCAATAGTGATATACTCATTGCTGCTGATTTCATAAACTCATTACTGTTAAATAAATATGAGTTCAAGTGAATAGACTTAAAAGGTTTGCGAATCACCAGACAGCAAGTGTTATTTATGATATCAATTCCTGTTATAAGACAATAAAAAAAATTAATCTGAGTTATTGTTAAAATATCAGGGTGCTTCACAAAATATAATTTTACTATATCAGGTCTACTTTCTTCATGATCAGCATGTTGGTATTCCCGACTGACTAGTTAGCAAAACTTAAATTAGCAGAAAAATGGGAAAATTTTCCTTTACCTCAACGGTAATAGGTTGCAGACTGAAGGCTGGCAAAAGATGTTTGTAATTTGTTGTAAAATTGGTCATTTTATTTTAAATGCACCGCACCTGCGTATAAATCCCGTGCATGGTTACATGATTTACTTCCGTTTTTGGTTTCGGTCGAAGCAAATATTTTTCGATCGATAGTTGGCGCGGGTTTTTTGAATTTTGAATTAATTGGTTTAGTAATATTGAAGCTCATTGAAGCTGTGTTTCATTTGAATTTTTAATTTAATTTTTTTTTAACACATTATTTTGTATTCATATTTACCATATTGTTGTGACCCCATTATTTAATAGTCATTTTATTTGTGAATAGTCTTAAGTATTATATATTCATTAGTCTAGAGATAGTTTGACACGTAAATGCAATATTTAGACATACATTATATTTCGGCGGAACCTTCCGACAAAAGCTGCTTTAATGGTCGTTTATTGCAAGGGAAATTCTAAGTAAACAATATGTATTTTAAATTCTACTTCAAATTCTATTTTATGCACGTTCTTCCGCCCCAAATATTATTATACCCGAAAAAACCTATCATAAACTCATTTACACTATGTCGATAAAGCTTGGGAAGGTTCAGCTATAAAAACATTAAAAGAAACCATTGTAGTACAGTAAGCAGTGGCGTAGCAAATACTCCCCAAATTACTTTTATAGACACCTTTTTTAATCAATTTTACAGATACGCCACTGCATCTCAAATTAGGGAATTCATATAAAAATAAGTTCTAGGTAGTCAGTATAGAGCAGGTCAGTCATTATGTCAGTACTATATTGTCAGTAGAATTAAGTCAGTAGACACAGTAAGAGTAAAGATTTGTTAGAAGTAAGAAGTGTCCCTCTTGTACAGAAGATAATAGAGAGATTTGAAACAAGTTGAAGTGTTTACATTTACTACCAGTGCTAATACAAAATACTAAAATTATTAAATCATAACAGTGGTGGCATTCGGCGAGTAATAAAAATATTAAAACATAACATTGGTGGCAGCGGATCTGGATATACTACCCCGTGTTTTCTGAAGGAGCGCCTAGAACGCAGCAGGAATCACCAATTAAACCACATCGGTATACCAAAGACAGGAAGTTTCAACAGACTTGGAGGAGCGCCCAGTACGCAACAAGTTTCGTGAAGAAAAGCTAACTAAGGATGAAGCTGTAAGTTTTTTTCTTTTATTTTCCTGTTGTGGTGACACTATTTGTTTTTTTTTATATATGTTATGCATTTTTGAAATTATATAGATATATTTATTTTGTGAAAGGTACTGCAAATACGTTGTGTGTTGAAAAAGTAATTGAATAATCGACCGTATAACTTATCTATATTTAAATTTTTACCCAAAATTTTTATTAGTATTTAATCTTTATAATTTTAACAAACAAAAAAATGGCTGAAAGAAAAGATGCAATTGATGTATTAAATTTAATAAATTCATTTGACGGCTACGGCGATGGAAATTCTCTTCAATTTTTTCTAAAAAACTGTGACGCAGTAATGCATATTGTGAAAGAAAATGAAAAAAATAAATTAGCTAAATTAATTTTTGGTACTAAATTAAAAGGTAAAGCTCAAGAGGTGACACAATATAAAGAATTTTTAAATTGGGACGAAATTAGAGATTTTCTTTTAGAACAGTTTACGGATAAAAGACCGCCTTCTCATTTTTTAACTCAAATAATGAATATAAAACAAAACTTTAGGGAAACCGTTACAGAATATGGAGATAGATTAAGATACCTGCATAATAAATATAAAGAAACTTGTCATTTAAATTATGAACATAATTCTGCTAAGGTATTAATAGAAAATTTAGAGTCAATTTTAGTAAACACGTTTAAACAAGGGCTAAATGATGAAAAAATACAAATTCGAGTAATTGCTGAAAACACAACAGATTTAGACAGGGCATTATCATTAGCAATCGAAATGGAACTCGAAAACAACGTTAGAGCAAAAAATTCAAATTTTAAAAATGTAGGTTTTGTGGGTCAGGGAAATAGAAATTTTAATAACCAAAATCCTAAACTTTTGTGTATGTTCTGTCATAAAAATAATCATATAACTTCTCAATGTAGGCAACTTATACAATATGAACAAAATATGGGAAGAAATAATTTTAATAATCCTCATTATCAAAGCTTCAGTCCACAACAACATTTTAACGCAAATTCTTCAAATGGGCAAAATTATAACGGGGAACAAGCTATTAATGCTAGAAGTAATTTTTCTTACAGGGGAAACGATAATCATAATTACAATCAAAATACAAATTCACGAAATTTTAACAATAATTATAATGGGAACAATTATCGTCAAAATTATACCAATCCCCGTAGTTCAAACAGACCTCAAATGCTTTCAGAGATACCTCAACAACAGCAACGATACCGTCCTAACTATAATAATGAACCTGTCAATAATTTTCATCAAATACAAACTATAACGTCTCTACCCCCCAGTAGCCTCCAACACAATCTTAGTATTTCTCCTCCACAACCAACTAGATCTGTCCAAGAATTTTCGGGAAACGACAACGAAGCCTTGGTTGTGAACAGCCCGCCAAGCGCTTCGTAAAAAGTTCAATCAGTATAAACAGTAGCTGTTCAAATAATAAGAATCCACTAGAACATATTAAAATCAAACCAACTCGTAATAATTCAAATAATATGTCTCCTAAGTCAGTATTATTCTCTAATAATTGTTAACAGTTAGATATAATTGAAATAACTTCATTGGGCACTAAAAAGTCAGAATTGCAAATTTTGTTAGATACAGGGGCTGATGTTTGTTTATTAAAGGAGTCGATTTTACAAGACTATTCAAAGCTAGATCAAAACTGTATTATTGAACTAAAAGGTATAAGTAAAGAACCGGTTTTTACGAAAGGTCTATATAATGTAACAATCCAATTAAAAGATAATAAAATATTAATTCATCCTTTTCATATCGTACCAGATAGCATTCCTATAAAAAATGACGGAATTTTAGGCCGCGATTTTTTGCAAAAATATAAAACTAAAATTAATTATGAAGAAGAAACTGTTTATTTTGAGGACAATTGCTTTAAGATTTTGCCTTATGCTTTGGCCAACGTTTCAGGTACTGAAGGTATCGTAAAATCGAAACAACTTGCTGAAAATCTCTATATAGGTTCTTCTTTGACCAAAGTACATAATCATAAATGTTTAATTAGTATTTTAAATATATCTAATGAACCCTTAACAATTGCGTTACCCAGAGTTAACGTACAACCTATCACTAAAGGTGAATTTGACATTATAGAGCTTAGTCATAATAATAATAATATTGGAAATAACACGAATATAAATTACTTTGAACGTTTAGAAAAATTGAAACATTCTCTCAACTTAGAAGGATTAAATGTCGAGGAAACTAATTCACTTCTAGAAATTTGTGAAAATTTTATCGATATTTTTTATTTAGAAGGTGATAAACTCTCTTGTACAAACACAATAAAACATAAAATTTCTACAGACCCTACTAAGGGTCCTATTAATATTAAACCCTAGAGATTACCTTTTCAACATCGGGAGGTTATAAAAGAACAAACCGATGCAATGTTAAAGGATGGAATAATTTCTCCGTCTTACAGTCCTTGGAATAGTCCCTTATTAGTAGTTCCTAAAAAAACTGATTCATCAGGTTTACCTAAATTTCGCGTGGTCGTAGATTTTAGAAAAATTAATGAAATAACTGCAGGGGATGCATTTCCATTACCTAATATTACAGATATTTTAGACCAATTAGGGAAATCGCATTATTTTACAACTTTAGATTTAGCCAATGGATTTCATCAGGTTCAAATGGACGAAAATGATAAAAATAGGACAGCTTTTAGTACTTCTACGGGGCATTTTGTTTACAATAGGATGCCTTTTGGCCTAAAAGGAGCTCCGGCAACCTTTCAGAGGTTAATGAATGCGGTCTTAAGCGGTCTTAGTGGCATAAAATGTTTTATTTATTTAGATGATGTCGTAATTTATGCTAATAATTTAAAAGAACATAATGAAAGGTTAATTGAGGTATTTGAACGGTTTCGGGAGCATAATTTAAAGCTTCAACCATTAAAATGTGAATTTTTAAGAAAAGAATGTTTGTATCTAGGTCACATTATAACAGATTATGGCATCAAACCTGATCCTTCAAAAGTAGAATGTGTTTTACAGTTTCCTCAACCAGTAAATCAAAAAGAGGTAAAATCATTTTTAGGGCTTGTCGGATATTATCGAAAATTTATAAAGGATTAGGAAGGATTTTGCGAAAATTTCAAAACCTCTTACCAAATTGCTCAAGAAAGATACGGAATTTAAATGGGACCATGTTTGTGATATTTCATTTCAAACGCTTAAAAATAACATTACTTCTCCTCCTGTACTACAGTACCCAGATTTTTCA
This sequence comes from Kuschelorhynchus macadamiae, assembly GCA_030620095.1. Lineage (NCBI taxonomy): Eukaryota > Metazoa > Arthropoda > Insecta > Coleoptera > Curculionidae > Kuschelorhynchus > Kuschelorhynchus macadamiae. Next base: position 315,282 of record JAUTXW010002498.1, read on the forward strand.
AAAGAATTCATTATAACTACCGACGCAAGTAATTATGCGATTGGTGCAATTTTATCACAAGGAAAAGTTAATAATGATCGACCTATAGCTTATGCTAGTAGAACTCTTAATAAAGCCGAACAAAACTACTCAACGACAGAGAAAGAATTAGCGGCAATTGTTTGGGCAGTTAGACATTTTCGACCATATGTTTTTGGAACAAATTTTAAGTAGTTACGGATCATAAACCTTTACTTTATGTATTTAACATAAAAGACCCTGGGTCGCGTCTTACAAGATTTAGGTTAAAATTGGAAGAATACAATTTCGAAATTATTTATAAGGCCGGAAAGTTAAATACAAATGCTGATGCCTTAAGTAGAATGATTAAAACGGTAAACGCTGACATAATAACAGATTATCAAAAATTTTTAAATTATCTGCAAACACATATTGTTATTAACACAAAATTAAAAGAAAACAACGCTAATTTATTTCAGATAAATAATTCAGATCCTATAATATTATTTTTTCCCAAATTTTTTAACAAAGAGCAATTTAATATTTTGGAACAAAATAATCAGATTAAACAATTTCTTGCATCATACAACGTTCAAAACGATTTAAAAATACCTTCCGTCTCTCAGTACCAAAACAACGACTGTAATATATTTTTACTCAATGATAATGAAAATATGTTAAATGACACAAATTATGAAAATATATGGTCTTGTCTACTAAAGTTAAAAAATCTTGTAAGTAACAAAAAACTTAAATTGTCATTTATTAAATAGCATTACAACCCGTTAGAAAAATGGGAAATTATTTATCCCATGATAAGATATATTTTTAAAAACTCTAATGTAGATATAATAGTTTACAATAATAATTTAATAAATCCCTCTGAATCTGAAAAGGAAACCTTATTAGAAGAATTCCACAACTCTCCTTTAGGCGGTCATCAAGGAATTGCCCGTACACATAAAAAATTATCCCAATTTTATACCTGGAGAGGCATGAAAAAAGACGTAAAAAGATTTATAAAAAAATGTGAATCTTGTCAAAAAAACAAATTATCGCGAAAAACAAAAATGCCAATGGTCATAACTTCAACCGCGACTAAACCTTTTGAAAGATGTTTTGTCTATATTGTTGATCCTTTACCTGAAACGGAAGCAGGTAACAAATATATTCTTACCTTCCAAGATGACCTGACAAAGTATAATATTAATGTCCCTATAAAAAATCAAGAAGCCTCAACAGTAGCTTATTACTTCGTAACGAAAATAATTTGTCTATATGGACTACCTGAAACTCTAATTACCGATCAAGGTTCAAATTTTTTAAGTGAAATCTTTAAAAATACTTGCAAACTTTTAAAAATAAAAAAGGTTCAAACTACTAGTTATCATCCAGAATCCAACGGAGCTTTAGAACGTTCTCATAGAGTCTTAGAGGAGTATTTAAGACATGTTATCAAAGATAGTCAGGAAGACTGGGATAGCTGGATTCCATTTGCAACATTTACTTATAATACAACTCCGCATACTGCAACCCACTTTTCACCTTTTGAACTTTTATTTGGCCATACCCCTAATTTACCTACTTCAATTATTCAACCTATGAAAACTCAATACACATATGATGATTTTGTTGCCAATCTTAAACAAAAATTACAATATTCTAGCCAATTGGCTAAAGAAAATCTATTGAAAAGTAAAAGCGTTTCAAAACAAAATTACGATAAAAATTGCAAAATTAGAGATTTTAAAATAGGTGATAAGGTGCTACTTTATGACGAATCAGTGCGAAGAGGCAGAAGCAAAAAACTCACATCCTTATGGATTGGACCTTATATAATAATAGATAAAACTTCTGACGTTAATTTTATAATACAGAAAGGCAAAAACAAACAATGCGTCCATGCCAATAGATTAAAACAGTTTTATGATTAACACAAAGCAAAAAAAAAAAACATGTATAAATGTATTATAGAAAATAATTTAAAATATAAATGTATGTAGATAGTATTTTTAAATTTTATGTTTTCTCCTATTTCAGAATAATACTACTCAGTATCACTATATCTCTGAATACCTTTCGTTCTGATAATAGCGACGATTATAATGTCACATATTACGACCACAACCCAGGAATACACTTTGAAAAACTTGGAGAACTGCCACTCTATAATAACAAATGGAAGCTAATTACATATGTAGATTTTAACAACATTATAAATAAACTTCTTTCTCTAAAAAACTACAATAAAATAACCTCTGAATTATGTAATCATAAAAATTTTCAGTACCACTTATCCATTTGTGACACGTTTTTAAAGTCAACTAAATATAATTTTGATAAAATTAGCTCAGTAGTAGAAATAAACGAGGATGATTCAATATTATCGGAAAGGCTACAAAAATTCTATTCGGTACTTTAGGCGAAGAAGACGCGAAATATTATGATAGCAAAATTTCAGATTTATCGCAAAATGAGGGTTCAGCATTAGCTCTTTTGAAAGAGCAAACTAAAGTTGTCAAGTCTACACTAACAAATTTCAACAATACTATTGGAACCTTAGATTTTAATGAAAACATTTTAAAAAATAATGTTAAAATTCTTTCCAAACAATTAGAAAAAGAACAAAAAGATATTAAATTTTTAGACTTAAAAGGCAATCTAGAAGAACACATTACGCTGACAAATATGATGTTACATCAACTACAACTCGAAGTAATGACTTTGATTAATGCAATTCTTATTGCCAAAACGGGTTTATTACACCCAGCAATTTTAACACTAGTTCGCCTAATTGATGAACTAAAACAAGTTACGGATTCTCTTCCCCATGGTTTAGATTTTGCTGTGCCTCTTGATATAATGCATTCTAATCTTATATTAAAAACGATTGAACTAAAAGTTTACTTTGAAAATAATCATTTAATTTATATAATTAATATTCCTTTAGTTGAAGCACAATTATTCTACCTATATAAGGTATCGCCTTTTCCTAAGCTATTAGCCACTAATCAATTTGTTTTGATTCAACCATCTTCTAAATACATTGCAATAGACGAAACAAAACAGCAGTTCATAACTTTCTCTGATCTCGAATATAATAAATTTATAAAAATAACGGATGATAAAATGATTTGTCAGCAACAAAAACCAGTTTCATTGGCTCATTTAGTGGAAAACTGTGAAATGAAGTTACTTCAAGTAACAAATAAAATTCCAGAAGTATGCGAAAAACATATATTAAATTCTAATAGAGGTATCTTTATTCAGTTACTTACAACTAATACTTGGCTGTTTGCAGTGCCTTGCCCTGAATCATTAACCATTTCATGTATTAATCAAAATAAACCAGTAGACGTTATTTTAAAAAATTGCGGCAGTGTCACCATAGGAAAACAGCGTAAAGCGTATAGTGTTTCAACGATGCTCGTGCCTCACGGTAATGCCTTTCAGTCGAAAATATTTAGTGAGTTTGTTCCGCCATTAGAAATTAGTGAGGACTGTTGTGAAAAAATAAAAAATAATAGCATTAACCTGACAGAAATTTTAATAAACGAAAATTATAAGACTCTTTCAAAGCACATTCCTGAACTGAACATCGCTAGCCATAAACTAGACGACATAGAAAAACTAACAGAAAATCTTGAAAAAAATAATTTTTTGTCAACATATAATATTTCTGGTTCTGTTTTAGCTTACATTGTATCTGTTGTTGTATTATTATTTATTGTTTACAAAATATATTCAAAATGTATAAGAAAAACTTCCTGTTGTGGAATAATACCAAATATTTGCGTAAGGGTAAATCAAACCATTGAACCATCCCCGAGAAGTAATAGATATATAGCTCAGTATACTAGTGAAACTTCTAATAGAATTAATAATGATGATCACCCTGAGGACGATCAACCAGGTATATCATACACGCCTCGCAGAGCTATTGGTCACACGTCCTCAAGACGATCAATTAGATAAGTAATAATATTATGTTTTATTATAAGTAATAAATTTCTTTAGTAGAATCTAAGTAGATTTAGAATGCCTAATTATTATAAAAAAAAAAAAAACAGTTTTCAATATTATATAGGTTAGTATAATATAGAATAAGAACATAGTTCATAGCAAATTTATCATTTCGAACATAATACTTTTGTTAAATATTAGTATCAATTACAAGGATGTATATTTTGTATCATAATTTATATTTTAACTCAGGAACGAAATTTTCTAACAATTTCATTATTATAAAATCTCTCATTTAGGGGAGAGGTGTTGTGACCCCATTATTTTATAGTCATTTTATTTGTGAATAGTCTTAAGTATTATATATTCATTAGTCTAGAGATAGTTTGACACGTAAATGCAATATTTAGACATACATTATATTTCGGCGGAACCTTCCGACAAAAGCTGCTTTAATGGTCGTTTATTGCAAGGGAAATTCTAAGTAAACAATATGTATTTTAAATTCTACTTCAAATTCTATTTTATGCACGTTCTTCCGCCCCAAATATTATTATACCCGAAAAAACCTATCATAAACTCATTTACACTATGTCGATAAAGCTTGGGAAGGTTCAGCTATAAAAACATTAAAAGAAACCATTGTAGTACAGTAAGCAGTGGCGTAGCAAATACTCCCCAAATTACTTTTATAGACACCTTTTTTAATCAATTTTATAGATACGCCACTGCATCTCAAATTAGGGAATTCATATAAAAATAAGTTCTAGGTAGTCAGTATAGAGCAGGTCAGTCATTATGTCAGCACTATATTGTCAGTAGAATTAAGTCAGTAGACACAGTAAGAGTAAATATTTGTTAGAAGTAAGAAGTGTCCCTCTTGTACAGAAGATAATAGAGAGATTTGAAACAAGTTGAAGTGTTTACATTTACTACCAGTGCTAATACAAAATACTAAAATTATTAAATCATAACAGTGGTGGCATTCGGCGAGTAATAAAAATATTAAAACATAACAATATTTCATCTGATTAGTAAGGTAAAATTTTTATTTTTGTCTTATCTGTGGGGGTTAAAAATGAAACCGCTCATTGCGCAATGAGGCAATTTTATTTATTTCGTCAGAAAACACGAAATCATAATTTTTTTTAATAAAATCACAATTTTTGGAATGATGTTAAATGTTGAAGGATAAGTTGCTCTCCATATTAAAAAATATATTATAAAGCGGTACCCCAACTAGTCAACTAGGATAAAGAAAGCTTCGGTTTGAAAGATTTAGTTATTTATTTAAGGGTGGACTGCACGCAGTATTACGGATCATTTGCAAGCCTTCCGCCGCTGCAATATTGTGTTAAAACTATAAGAGATATGCATTAGCTTTAATGTGATTTTAATAGGGAAATATGTATAGTTGGGCGCTAAATTCGAATATTTATGAAAAATTCGAATTTGCAACGAAAAAATTTGTGGCAAAGTTGTCCATTTTCGATCATTTTTTGACGCATATATCGACCCATATAATTTTTTTTTCACAAAATGGCTGTTTGCCGCCCTGCACTGATTCTTTGTCTACATAACTGCAAAATTTGAGATGCTAAATCGTACTCATGTCTTTGTATTTGTGCAGCGCGTGAACCCTGTTGAGCCGGTTTTTAACCGAAATGTATTTTAAGTTGCCTATAGACAGCATAATTTTTCAAGTTCTGACGTGAAGGAAACGTCTCGAATTGAGTTATTATGATACACTGAAAAAACTGTGACCAAAAATATATAAATATATTTAAAAGTAATGTACAAGCTGACCTAGAAATAAGCATCAAATCTATTTTTAGAATTATAAGAAAATCAATATCCCAAACCGGCTGCAAGGAAGAAGTGCGATCCGGTACTCAGTCGAATTATTAAGATTAGTTCGAAAGCCACTTGTTTGAACGTCTCATGTAAAATTTTAAGTTTTATTTATTTGTGGCGTATATTCTTCATTAAAGTTTTGTTTACGAATCGGGGTGCTTTATTAACGAATTAATGTAAATATATTTTAGAGTAAAATTTAACCCAAATTAAAAATATGTCGGATCTAATTCAATCTGGCTATAACTGAATTGGTACCGACTTCAAAAAAGGAAGTATTGTAATCGTGAAATAATCATCCTACGAGATTTTTTTAAGATCTTCACGTTGCAGGGTCTCTAGATGCCATAGCATTCCGTCGGTCTGTCTGTCTGTCTGTTCGCGGCATAGCTAAAAAAATAAAGACGGAGAAATATTACTTTAGGATCGATGTTAACTCCCACTTTCAAACTTTTAAACCTTGAGCCAAAGTTAATAAACACGGCAAGCCGTTTTCTTAGCAAAACTCAAATTTAATGGTAATTAAAGTATCCTTATTAATGGTATTTCCCCTCGAGACAATTTCAGAGAAGTTAAATTATTTCAGACTTCGATGATTTAACTAACGATTCCTGTTGGCCGTAGAAAGCGTAATAACACTTTAATTAATTAATCTTGAATACTGATTAGTAACAATCTGAAGGTATTTGGGCAGACTATGGGTGCGGAGCGTGGCGAGAACAGGTGTAAATTCGCGCAACAAGTAGCGGTCAAAGCAACGCCGAAATAGCCGCAGGCGTCGTCGGCTTATTGCCCAGCTAATTACCTTAAACAGTCTAGTATAGCTTGCAACACTCGATATCAAGGGGTCGGAGTTTCATACGCTAAATTGGGGCACTTAACGTTGATGACCATATTGTCGGTGGCCAAAGGACGAGCTCCGTAATTTTCAAGTGGATGAATGTTGCAGTTTTGGCAATTATGGATCTGAATTATTTTAATTACTATAATAGGAGAATGTTGTGAAGGGTGGATGAATGGATAGTTTAAAAATGTATTATTTATGTCGAGGGACAATAAAAAGACATCGTGTCTCTATATACATATTTGGTAGCCTAAAATATATCTTTGTTCATTATTAAGTGTAAGTATTTAGAGAAAATAATAAGCTAGTCTAGGTCTCAGTCAGATATATAAAATTATATTTTAAAAATAATATAGTGTGACACATGTTTCGACCTCCCGGTCATCATCAGACCTAAAATATTTCAGAAAAACCTTATTTATATTTTCAAAATAAACAAAAATGTTAACATTACCTTAAAATGGTTGCTACAAAAACAGAAAACGACTATGCAATACATATATTAGACGAACACCCACATAGAAATGGTAAAACCGTTGATCTACTCCCTATACTTATGTCGGATCCATTCTTAAAAACTTCTATAAAAACAACAAATATAAAATCAACAATTTTTGCACCTTTTACATGAAGCCACAAAAATAGAAAATTTTATTCATTACAAAAAAAAATTGAAATTACTAAATCAAAAAGAAGTCCAGTCCCTAACTGTGATAACGATGTTTTTAACTTCGCACCTCATCTTATATTCAACAATATGAAAGACTCCTAATAAGCATATACTTAATAGCAGGTTTCGTAGTGCAGTGGTAAGGGTATTAAACTGTCAACTCGAAAACACGAGTTCAAATCTCAGTGGGAAGAAATTATTTTACCTTTACATTCGTTGTTTTTATAGAAATGTTTAAGCATGTGTTTATCTTATTCTAATATGTGTATTGTATAATTATTTTCTGTTTTAACTTACAGTGACCGTCTAGTTTTAGGGTAATGTTAACAGTTTTATTTTTAAAGGGCGAAATATATGTCATACTGAATTGTTTTTAAAATCGAATCTTATTTACCTGATTGAGACCAAATTATTTATTTCTTTCTCTAAATTCATATAATCAGGTCTCTTAGAGAAGAATGGACGATTTCATTGTTGGAATTTTATTATCTTCAGCTCTATACAATTTTTGCCAATAATAAAATTGTATTTTTAAATTTAAAATTTCCATCATTTATGATCAACCTATAACAAATTTGCCAAAATAGAATGCAAAATTTGTAATTGGTAATTGATTCAGTTTTCAAGTTTAATCATTGGATGTTGATTTTTTTTCGGCAAAAATTAAAAAAAAGTATTTTGATGAGCATGCATGCACCTCACAGATGATTATCAAATTCTCTTGTGATTTTTCGTTTAACCGGAACCTATGAAAATTTAGTACTGCTTCTTGAAGATAAGTATATTTAGAGTAACGTTGATTAACTGAATTGAAAATAATACGAGATTGAAATGGGGATCTACAGGGCATGTTGAAAAATTTTTCTCTAGTACTTTTTTACTGCGATCGTTTTTAGAACCATAAAGTATTTATTTTTCCTAAAAAAATTAATTTTTATTAGATTAAATCCTGAAAAACGAAAAAGCCTACTAAAAGGTCCAATCCTAAAGCTTAAAACAGTATCCCGAAGACGCCATTTACCCTCTCTTTTTTGCGTTTTCTGTTACATCCTGGTTAACTTTAGCGGAGGAATTTGCCAAAAAATCAGCCGTCTTCAAATAATTTTCTGTGTAGAAAAATGATTTACAATATCTGAAATTATTAACAAAAAATTTTAAAATTCCAATACAAAAATAAAAAATGATTTTTATTTAAAACCCGTCATTTCCGTTTTATTACACACTCTATAGGTTACCTCCGTAGATTTGGTGCAAATTTTTTGTTGTGCGATATTAGAAAAATCCTTTTTTTTTCGGGATGTAGACTATAGAGACTATATAGACTTCGTCTTGTTGGGCTGGAATGTGGTGCTATGATAAAGTAAATAAAAAACTAAGACAGGAATATGAATCCTATTCAAATTATAGAAATTGTCATCTTCAGAAATATGGTGCATTAAATTTGATAATAAATTTAAAAGAATTAAATAAAGTCAACAAGTCCGACCGATTTTTCTTATCTTTATTACCACCAGAAAATTTCAGGAATGATTTTCTAGAACGCCACTCATTTTTTGTAAAGGATTTTCTAAACTAAATGCTTGGCCATTGAGAAAAAAACAAATTTATCGAAAATCCTAAGTCGTCTTTCATTATACATCCAAATTTAGCTGTAAAAGACCACATGATTTCTGACATAACAAGCGATCCTTTTTCAAAGCAATGCAAACCCTCGATTCGATATGTTAAAAACTTAAACCCCCAGATCTAATTGCGATGTATTAATTAAAATCATTTGTTAGTTAGGTTTTCTTAAGTTACCATTATCTTTTATAATTGTGACATTTAGAAAAAGGTTCCAACGTTGCAACTGTCAAGTTGGACCTGGTCTAATTTTAACCCTTTTTAGAATATTTTAACTTTCCTCGAACAAGGAGAGGCAGTATTGTAATCCTGAAAAATTACCTTCAGAGTGTTTTTTTTCATATCTATGATTTAGGGCCCTAGATCTGGAAATAGTAGCTTACCTAACAAGTGCGGAAAGTGCTACTTTTCCGCACGCAATTGACGCGTAGCGGAGTTTGGCCATCAATCACTTGCGGAAAAGTCACTTTACGCACGTGTAAGGTACACTATTTTTTCTACAAGCGTGCGGAAAAACCCAAAAGTTGAAAAGAATCGTTTATTTATATCAAATACATAATCACAAATTAATTATTAACAACATGAATAGTAAACGTGCAGTTTGTAGCATTTTGTAAATTAATTGCAGAGGCTAGATTTTTTCCAAGGAACTAGGTTGGGTTTGGATTATCCAGTTTTCTTTCACAAGTACTTATTGTTGTAACCGTCGCCGAGGGGGTAACTTTTTAGTTGGAAGAGGTCGATTTGGTAGACTGCACTGGTAAAACTTGGTGACTAGTGGAAGAAATGGCATTGAAGTTCAATACTTTATTGGACAGACTCTTTTGAAGACTTGTTGAGCTTTCTAAATAACCTTCTGCCACGGTTAAAGATTTCCAACCTCCGAGGCGTTTGATATTTGTTATTCCTTCTCCGGAATCTGCAAGCATTCTGGCGGCTGAACGTCGGAAACTGTGGCCTGTATATAATTCAGGATTTGGGAGCTTCTGATAACTTGCAATATTTGATGGCATTTTTCCAAAGGTGTTTATTCCGATGCATTGTACTGTGCAAACTCCTTTCTTGTAGTTTACAAAAAAAACGCCTATGTGGGGTTTCTGGCTTTCTTAAAATCGCATATTTTCTGAGCAATTTTAAATACTCTGCGCTTTCAGCTTCATCAGATAGTACAAAGCTTCTAGAACGGTAATTTTTTGTGTCTGGAATATTCCTTTGTCTTCAATATGATCCAATGACATTTTTGTTAGTTCTTCTCGGCGGCATGCGCCCGCCAAACCAAATATAGTAGCTACTTTAATATGGAGATAAATTTCGTCAGGCGCTCCATTTATAAATTTAGAAAATTCCTTATTTGAAAAAATGTTCTCCTTCTTTGACCCAAAATCCAATATTTTGTTTTTTTAAATAGGCCGTGATTTTGAAAAACTTGCTTAAATACATGTTTTCATTGAGTTTGATCATACTTTTTAACATTGAGTATCTGTACCAAAGCGTGTTTGGCTTACATGTTTTGGAAAGTTCTGGAAAGTATGCCAAAAAAAAGGGTTCTTTCAAAGTTTTGATGCCTTTAGTTTGACACCAGGTTTTAAACAGAATATATTCTTTCTCATACCTATGACGGGATTTTGATGGTAGGAGATTGAAGTTTGCAGTTCTAGCTGCTTCCAACACTGATTCTGGCAAATCTTCGTCTGAAGAATCCATTAAAAACACTTTTACTCAGGTTTTACTACGACAAGCGACAGCAAAATTGGTTTTGATTAACAATGAATGACACGCGTATTTTTACTTTGTGTCTATGGTGATTCAAACTGCCAAATGAAAAAAGCAGGTGTTTATTATTGTTTAACATTGATTTTAGAAGCCATAATACGGGAGCCATTAAACAATTTTTTAAAACACATTTTACATATTTTTTACTATTTTGTTGAAAATTATAGCAGGATTCTAGCAAATTTATGTTCTTAAATCATTTTGCTAACTATAAGCGTATCAATATATTTTTAAATATTTAAAATCAGTATATTGAAAAAATGGGGTTACTTTTCCCCCCAGTGCGGACAAATGGCTCTTTCCAAGCTAAAATGAGTGCGGAAAAGTGAAGTTTTCCGCACGCTTGTAAAAAAATATGTTTTCCTACTCCATTGTTTAAAAGAAAAAAATGATAAAAGGACGGTTGGTAACGAGATAAGTTGTGGGCAAAACCAATTTACCAATTTTGTAATGACATAATGAATGCTGATTTGTTTGAATGTTGATTATTTAATTCTACGTTAAATCTCGAACGTGAAGTATATAACCATGGTCACCTGCAGTCATAACTTATTTTTTAAGGCAGCTTAAACTCGGAGTTTTTAAATTAGTCAATGTTTGTTAAATCATTTTTAGACTCAAATGTTTTGAATTGTCAGAAAAACTAGAAATAAAATATATTTCTATTATTAAACATATCATACTAAAGTATGTAACATTTATTGCATTTGTTTGATGTAAACTTCAACGACCACGTGTATGAAAGTGCTATAAAAAAAGGCAAACTGTAACACAATCTGAAAATCAATTCACCCAGCTCCCCCTAGCGACCGTTTGTTGAACTTCACCCTTCATGTAATATGTTTACCTCGTTTGCTGACGGTGGTAATCCAATATTTTGTAACGGGACCAAGGGAACGTTTTTACGATGTTTTGTCACATAATATCTTTTAAAAATGCTCTATAACACAGCGCGAAGTTTTACGTTGTTGCCGTCAATTTACTGAGGTAAAAATGTGTTTTATTTTTCCTCTATAATAAATATATAAAAAGAGAATGTTTAGAGTAAAGTACGTAAATGTTTAGTTGCGAGGACGTTCTAAGTTGGCTTGTCGTTTAAAAATTAGCACAGCGCTCTTTTTTATTTTTATAGCACAAGACAACAAAAGAAAAATAAATTGAAATACTGTAAAATTAAATATTGTATATAGGCAAGTAAAGTTAAAGTGTTTTCCGTAAATTCGAGGGTTTCTCAAGAATTATGCAATGAGACGTGACATTATTTTTTGATAACTTGATTAATTCAATGCTACTTTGGTACACATACACCTTCAAATGCACACACTCTCGCACGCATCCTCGCATGTTGCCATGAACACTCTCACACGCGCACAAATACATAAGAATATGCGACAACTTGTAGCTATTTTTAATATAGACTTGTCTTATAAGATGGCAAAAGTCTAATCAAAATTGCTAAACACTGCTAATAACTTCTAAAAATATCACATGCGACCGAACATAAGACGTCGCGACGCCGTTGTTGTACAGTCTTAAATTAAGAAAGTTTAGGTCACATTTTATTTTTTAAATAGGGATTTTTGTTTCATTCTTTACTATTTTGCAAACAGAAGAAAAAAAATTTAATTGATTGTTGTTTTATGTCTGTATCAACTTTTCCCAAACCTTTGAGACATTCATACAATTAATTATTGAAATTTTAAAAGTTAATTTGCTTCTTCTAGAATTCGAACATCAGACTTCATGTTTGCTTGTTGAGTTGTCTTGTGCCCGCCCAACTGCGGCACGCTACATTCTTCTTCAGCAATCAATTTTATATATTATTTTCGGAGGTTGTTGAAGAGGTAACGAAATGCATTTATGACTATTAATAGCAAGAGCGCAAACGTAGGAACTTGGGTCCAAACCCTTGTTAAAGCAGGTTAACTTTTTCAATTTTAATATTTGTCTGAATGCTGCAAACGTATAGTTTTTTTAATTTACAAATATTTTAACATGTGATACTATGTGCGATTTTTAACAATATATTCTTACATATCAAATGTTATAGTTTAAAAATTATAATTAATAATTTAAAATTATTTTAGTAGAAAGTTCCAGTTAAGTTCTCGACAGTATAACAACGTTGCTATATGCTTCTACATAGTCTAAACTCAGCTGTATTTTGTCAACAAAAAGGTTTAACACAAAATATCGCTGAAGTTCCTTATAGCTATCGCAAATTCATTAAATTGATTTGATAAATGTTTTAGATTACGAATTAATTATTTGGTAAAACAAGAATACCGCTTTGGTAGCACATTGTCTGAGCGTATAAAAGAAACTAGAACAACCTATTCATTGTATAGAAAACATATTTTTTTTGTATAGTTTTAACTGAAAAAGAATAGAGAAAGCTATTTGCTATCAACTTAATAAAAACTGTAATTTATACCAGTTGAATTCCCACAAAAAAAATATTCGAAAAAGCTATTAGCATATTCATTATTTGTAAATATTTTGAAAATACACTTGCCTACGCTACGTTTTTAATCGGTATGGAACTGACGCACACGTCGAAAAATTAAGCTACATGGTTGCACTAGAGAAGTATGCAAACTGTCAATCGTCCGTTGCGTTGGTTGACTCGGGCTTAATTCCTTTCACGGTCAGCAATGTTGCCGTTGTTACGAAGCACAACTAGCGCCAAGATTTACACACAAAACCACACCAGAGTCACCAACAGGAGTTAATTTAATTAACAGTACTTGTTTTTCAAGTAGTTTATTATACTGATGAAGACAGAAACACGTGTCTATAGTTAACCAAATTTCATTGCTTTAGCGGTTATATTTTTCTATTTTTATATATATATATATATATATATATATATATATATATATATATATATATATATATATATATATATATATATATATATATATATATATATATATATATATATATATATATATATATATATATATGTATATATATATATATTTTTTTTATATATATATGTATAAACATATATATATATATATATATATATATATATATATACATATATATATATATATATATATATATATGTATATATATATATATATATATATATATATATATATATATATATATATATATATATATATATATATATATATATATATATATATATATATATATATATATATATATATATATATATATATATATATATATATATATATATATATATATATATATATATATATATATATATATATATATATATATATATATAATCTCTTAACATTTTGTACGTATAATATATCTTTAAAATGAGAAAACAAAAATATAAAGGCAGTATATTCAATTTAATAAATTCTGCAGAAGCAAACATTTTTACATATTTATTTTATCTACATTCCGTGTGCATCGTTTTCGCCATTCATGTTTCAATTATATCTGCTTTTGTGTATTTTAAAATCCCATTCCATCAATAAAAGCGTGCATATGAAATGTTTACTTTTATTTGGCAATGCACTTCCAGTTTCTGCTTATTTATTGTTTTACAAAAATGTTTACCATTTTTTAACGAACAAACAGAAAACATATAAACAAGAATTGTTTTCATTGCAACGGTTATTACACAGAGAAATTCTTTTAAAAATGTTAATAAGTGCTCTCTAACATAGTTTTGTAAAAAGTCGGGGGTATGCTTAGTTTTTACAAGTTCAGTTAATATTAGCACAAATCCAAAATGTAGTTTATTATTTTCTGGACACCTAGCAAAATAGGTAGGTATCCCTATTATCGTTGCTTAACTAACATACAAATAACGCCATTAACAGCAGTCCGTGGGCCACCGTCCACAGATATTCTAATATATTTATTATTGACTGTGGCTCGGCCAGGCGATTCCACCATCTTACATGGTAGACTTCAGTTACTAATTCACGCGGTACGTAGTACGTTCGCCTACATAACCATGCTATAACGTTCGTCGGAGCTTATATCACCTAACACCGGCCCGTCTCGATGTGGCCGTATCCCCGGAATTTTTCCCAATTGAATACTACCATTTTTCAGGTATTAATTGTAATTATTATAAAATGATACTACTTATTTTTACATTAATTTCTTAGTTCTTTACGTCAGTCCTGACTAATGATGGTTAATATATTATATTAGCTATTTTCACTCCATGTTACATGTTTAAATGTGGTGACAAAATTAATATTTGAAAACAGTGCTACAGTCTTTCCTAGCCAAGTTTTTAATCGTAATTTTCTCGTAAAAATATCTAAATTACACATGATGTTTGATCGGTCTGGGGTGAGGGAGAGGGTTAATTACCTCATTACCCCCTCACCGTAAAACTGCCCTTGATTGTTTAGAGTACGAGCCGTCACTGCTTTTTATGTTTATAAGGTTTTTTGGAAAAGCTTGCCCAACAACATATATTTTTAAGAGAACAACTGCCTGTCAAATAGGCCGCTTGTTGTGTTACGTTAGATACTTTTGTCTTTAAAGAAAAACCCGGAGAATGTGTTAAGGGAAGAGAACACTCTAAATGTTCGTATAGATATGGATTCAATAAGCATACATATATGGAGACCCATTTTATGAACACACATAACATCCAGGACGTTACGTTAAAGAAATCAGAATATCACATAAAACATGTGCTCTGAAGCATACGGACTATGGCGCCACTTGCGGCGCTTTGCTTAAATTAGTATAAACGAGGTTCGTTAAATGTTTGTTGTGTGGCCTGTTGGCGTAGTGATAGAACCGAGTAGCATTGCAAAGGTCTGTATTCCAATCCCGATGTGGGCGATGACTTTTTTTTTAACAAAACTTATTGTTTGTATGTAGTGGGTCTAAAAATTGGACTGCGTTTTGGTTAGCCCTGGTTAGGCCTTTATTTAGATTGATGTGAAAAAGTGTATCTATAGTTAAAAAATAAAAATATATTAAGTTTATAATTATTATTTTTTTGCTCCGACCCCTATCAGTTCATTGGTGATTTGCGTTTGGTGGCTGGTGGAATTAACGGCTCGTAAAATAATGCGTTAAAAACCGACGAACTCTACATTTTTATTACTAGTAGTAATTTTTCCTGCGTCATAAGCTAAAGAACTTAAATAGGGGGTCCATCCATACTCAATGAATATTTACAGTTATTATAGTGTATGCGGTAATAACGTAGATGGGGTCTAAAGTTCGCCACCCATTTCTGTAACTAACGTTGGAGATATCGCTGCAAAATGTGAAACAATAACATCTGAGTAAATACTCTACTTTGGTAAATAACAGCTTTTAGGCTAATTTAACAGCTGGGTGCGGTCTCTTTGTTTTTGTAGAAAACGGGAGCTTATCGTAAAAAGTATTTTTGGCCATAGTATATTTTCATAATTAAAATGAATCTTAAATTTGTCTAGTGTAGATATTGAACTGGATTATTTTAAATTAAATGTCCTTAAGAACGTGTGGATTAGGTAATTTTTCTTTGGTATTTAATAATTAAAAACCATTTTCTCTTTTATTAAGAGAAAACAAGATTGAAGAAAAAACAAGATCAAAAATTAAAAAAGGCGTCATAAATTAATATGTTATGAAAACATGGTAAAAACTAGGCTCTTAAGTTTCAAGATTATGATTGTGTGCAGTCCTTTTTTTGTTGAAAAGTAGATAATCGTGCATATCTTTTTCTTCAGAAAGGCTGTACAAAAGGCCTAATAGTGCGATATCAGAGGCACTGTGGCACTAACAAGTCACCTCTCCTTTTACAGAAATACAGAACTATTTAAATCCCCTGGATAGTTTAGTTTTTTATAAAAATGTAACTAGATGACGGATAATTAGTTCTTTACGTGAATTTTGACGAGTTTTAATTGAGATTAAATAAAGTAGTAAATTCCCCTAAAGTAAGTAAAGGTAAAGGCCCTCCTTAATCTTATGTAAATAGTAAAATAGAAAATTTAAACAAAGTCCAACATTTATTAGGTACTTTATTGTTAATATGTTAATAGAAATACTACTTTCGAGAATATGTTATAGAGATGAATACATATTTGTATAGACTTATTCAGTCACAGTTCTACAACATTTACCTCCAGATTCGTTAAAGAGTTAGACCATATCTAGTATTCATGGTCATTACATTTTTTGTTCGGTCACCTTCATATTTTTTAATTGCGACATTTAAATAAGTTATTTGTTTTATTATTGCATAATCTGTCATTTCAATCTTATATGTAACTTTCAAGTTTGATCTGTGCAAAATTTATCCCTCTATAGTGAATACAGCTGCAAAGATTTTTATATTGTTCTCTTCTTGGAATGTTGAAACGATTCAGAAATTTGTGATGCTCAGTGTGTGCTTTGAGACCTGTCTGAGTTAGAATATATTTGGTTTCCTCAATGCACTGGACTTAGTCATTATATTAGGTAATGTGTTCTATGTAGCGGGTTTCCACGGCCTTCTGTATAGTTGTATTGTATCGTATATTAACTGTATTGCATAGAAGGCCGCGGTACTGTTACTGTTTGAATTCAGCCGAAAGTCTACAAACAGTCGTTATTTAATCACATTCTAAAAAAAGGTACCTGAGAAGTTATTGAGAAGTGTCCACGGCATCAAATTTCTAACCAACGATCTTCCTATCATTAATTTAAAATGTAAAAGTTTATTGCGTCATTTAGGGTAATTTTATCTGAACTTTTCGCGATTTAACATCCATTAAACAAACTATTTTTTTTAATACAAGGTCAATTCCGACAAATTCGACCAGTTTTATTGAAAATTATTATATGTCTTGGTTGGCTACAACTTTTTTGGATGTACAACTGAATTGTATGACCAGCTTTCTTGAAAAGCATGTTAAATTGGAATTTATTTTTTTGATATTGTATTTTTCAAGTGTGGGCATATTTGTAAGTCATTAATCTTCTAAAAACTCACCAACTTTCACCAAAACAGTTGTTCCTAAGAATTACCTCCCTAAAATTGAAATTTTAAACAGTATATTTAATATGTTTATACGCCACTGTATGATGGTGTAAAAAAATTTACAACATTTGCTTGTGCATATGACTGAAACTAATCATTAAAAATAACGCAGTGTAAAGGGGGAGGCAGAGAGCGCAAAATTCAATTATATTTATATTTGCTTTAGATTAATGTATTCGCATTTCCAACATTTTTCAATTACATCTGCATCTATAATATGCCGTTCTGCCAATAAAAATACCCGCTCGTAATATTTGTTTTTATTTCCGAAAGTGTTCATTGAAATATAAATTTAAATTTTATTATTTCGCAAAATTCTAACAGATACGAGCGTATAAATAAAACAACGGGTTGAAACAAAAAATACATTTTAAAAGTTATATATATACGTTTATTACAGTTTAATAATGCATGGCGAATAAACGAGTCATTCGTTAGAAAATATCTGAGCTGTGTTATAATTAGTGATGTACTTGGAATATTTCAATAATCGGATATTCGGAACTCGAGGATTTGATACTCGGAAGATTATTTGATTGATACAATCATTCAAATACAAGGAAAACCATACAAAGCCTTTGTTGACAGTTTATGGTAAGTGGTAGTCGCGAATTTTAGGCAACCAAGTATTTCTGCGTAATATTTTCCTACAAAATAACGCTGGGGAAAATTTGTATAGTCGTCTAAGAAGTATACTATATATAATTTATGCGTTAATTGGGTTAATTTAATTATTCCCTTATACCAAAAAATTTAACTTTTTGTTGATTATTTGACTATTACTTGTCGTATCATTTTAAATATATTTCATGTTTACTTTTTCTGTTTATATTCTTAGAGTAGAAGTACCAAATTTGTTACAGAGAGAAAGCTAATAAAGCAAGTGATTAGTGGCCTGATCCTTGAATCGAAGGATAAGCACATCACGCTATGCAGGCGAACGTGAAAAAATCACTGGTTCTAGGATCAGTCCCCAGAGTCCACGCGACCCGCCTCGAATTAGAAATATGATTTACGAAAAGGCCAAAATGAATATATTCGTTAGGTCCGAGCTCACTGCTAACGATATATTCCATATCCCGTATAGTATGTGCGACAATACACGGCTGGCTTCCGCGATTGGCCGAGCATTTATCATCCGAATACTCGAATGTAATAATCGCATACCTCCGAGTATTTTAATATTTAGATAAACGAGGATTTTTATTTCGAACGATCCCCTCACTAGTTATAGTTTTCTTTTCGTTCTTCAAAAACAAATAATTATTTCTTCAATTAAGGTCAGCATTGGAGCTGGATTAATTCTTATTAGTAGTAAGTTTCCGTAGTGACTGCTTCATGCCGAGCGGCCGGTCTCGACCGTATTTTAAATTAACCTAGAAATGCAACTTATATACAACCTCCGTCAGAAAGAGACGACAAATTCCACATTTAAACCATATTAGAAGAACATACCTACCCGTGTGTTGCTTTACACAATTATATAGTTTGTCGTCATGTCGTTAGTTACTGATAAAGTGCGCCACCACCTACCCATCAGATAGCGAGTGCATTAAATTTATTTCAGATAAAGTTTTGCTTTGCTCCCGATTGAACCTGAGACCTATACCGCTGGGAGTAGACACATAGCGACAGCGCTACGGTTGCCATCGATGTATTGCGTAATAATAAAAATCGTACTTTGGTCTTTTTGCGCTTGTATTTGTTTTTTGTCTATGAAAAGAAAACTACTTTTATATTAGGGTCCCTTAAGGCTGCGCGTTGCGGTCTATCTACGACCTATTTGTCGTAACGAATCCTATTGACTGCGTTTCTCTCGTTTGCTAAAAAGATTAAATCTGGCGAAATCTTTAACATTTTTTATTTTTTAATTGTTGCAAACTATTCTTTAACTTGAAATTAAGACCTTTGACAAAATTATTTTTTTTATTTATTCAAACAATGCTTTTAATGATAATTTTATGAGAATAACCCAGATCTGCTTTATATGCATATTCCCAATTTTATAAAGTTTAATATGATTTTATATTTGATATATTTTCATTTATTCATGTGTTTGGTACAAAACTCATAAAATCGAGCGTAAAATGTCCATTTTAAATAAAATTATTGAATGTGGATACCAACTGAAAAATGTAACTAGGTTATTTGTTGTAATGAACTATATAGAATTGTATTTAATCTAAACTGCAAAAAAAATTTACGCAATTCTATTTCTGTTCCGGTACGTACTACTTTTTAGTGGACATGTGAACAAACTTCCTACTAATAAATAACTCCCCATCGTCCATTAGAATCAATGTAACTCTCTTTTATCATCGGATATTGTGCAATTTTTTTCCAACCCCTTGTGTTCGTATCTAATCCATTTAGCCAGTTTTCTCATCCCCTTGTAGCCGTCAGGCTCGTTAAATACCGCCATATATTTCCATTGAAAATCCCCCTCACACTAGCCAGAGCATAAAAATCCTGTGAATGTTCTTTAAAACTGAATCCATACAACTCGACTCCTCCAGCACTCTCATTAAGGAAATTAAGTAAAAGCTTTGCTTCTCTCTTACAATATTATATATGCTAAGTTTTTTCGTTGATCCTATCTTTTTCATTAATCAGTGGCGGAGAAGTTTTTAACAATGTGAATGGAACTTTGTACCTCCTTTGCAAGAGCAGATATTCTTTATTCTTATTGACATCATGTATTAGTTTGTTAATAAGAAGTCACGCCCAGCGCTTTTCAGATGGTGAAAGAAAATTAACGGGATTTGCTCAAAAATAGAAACAACAAAAAACTATCTCACCAAAATACATCGGTGTTTTCTCTTTCATCGTGAAGAAGTCACGCCCAGCGCTTTTCAGATGGTGAAAGAAAATTAACGGGATTTGCGCAAAAATAGAAACAACAAAAAACTATCTCACCAAAATACATCGGTGTTTTCTCTTTCATCGTGAACTTAATCGATCAGTTGTTTGTTTGAGATGATAAAGTGGCTGTCAATACCTCTTTTGTGAAAATGTTACCTAAAATTACAAAAAAATTGTGTGTATTATATCATATGTATCGTTCAAAAGATTTCTATTTCCTGTTTACAAAACAAAAAGGATGGTGTACAGTTTTGGTATGTTTTGTTCAAATGTTTCTATTTAATTTTTTTTTCATTTTTATTATAGCCCTGAGGAAGGCAGAAAACTGTACTATCAAAACGTCAGCGTAAATTGAAGATAATTAGATATAAAAAGTTGTCTAAGAGCTTGTTTATTTTGAATCACCACGATGTATTAGTGTGTATTGGATATGACGCTTCATAACTAGGTAGTTTTCGCAAAATACTTTTATAGGCATTTTTATGTTCGGGATTTAACGCTATATTTTCGCGCTTAGTCAGAAAATAATCAACAGCATCAAACACTGCTTTATAATAATCGTAATAAATCAAATCTAAAACACTGAAAAGTATTTAACAAAAAATCTGTAACAGTATTAATTAAAATACTAAGAAGTCTCAGGGCGCTACTAAGTACTGTTTTTTAAACAATTTATTGTTCTAAGTGTGTTTAATATGCCAGACTGGCACATTTTATGAACGAAATCAGCAAAACTAAGTTTTCGTCTACTAATTTAAAAGCATTTTCAGGCCAAATACAAAAATTACACATTAGGGGCACATTATTGTTTCTTAAAATTGTATACTGTTTTAGTTAGCGTTTTTCTAAATTTTGCTTTTACTTATTAAGTCTTCGATAACCTTTTGTCGTTTATTTATTTTTTTCATCTATGAGCAGACCACGAAGGTCGAATGACTAATTACTAGGTACCCAGATTGCTTTAAGTGAATACAGAAAAAAGAATGGAAAAAGTAGGGAACAAAAGGAGAGGTTCTGGATCCTTGGAGTTGGACGGTGACTGGATAGATGTATGTCGATGTTCATATCTCTCTGGCAGAAATAACTCAGAAGGGAATCCGTGGTAGTATCTGTAAAACAGAAACAGATCCTTGCGAGGTTCAGATCATCAATCAGGCGAATAGTTCTTCTTTGGAGTCAAGGTCAAAGATGTTAAGGATTAATGGAGAGGCTGCTCTCCATATATGCAAACAATACCCAAGGCTGAATCTGATTTGCGTAGTGCAAGGGCTATACAATTTGGCAGAAGAAAAGTATTTTCCCTTGGAAAGGATCTCTACGCCAAAGGTATTCCACGTAGTCTTACCCACCTTTCGCAAGTGCTGACGAGATGGTAGGGCTTTCCTGCTTTTGTCCTACAATTGGGACAGAAGTGACAGAAGAATCCGCTAACCCTACCCGATACGTGGGCATGTTGAAATTATAGTGTCAAAATAGTTCTTGGCATCAACCAAGCTGCCTTCGATCCACATGGATTGAGTAGCATTTCTTTTGTCTGTCTAAAGTAGTTGGTCCTTGACCAATTTTCATTTCTTGGTTCATCTATTCTGGACCTGTGAACACTATTGTTTGTTTGTACCAAGGCAAGGTTAGGGCCCGAAAACTGGAGCGTTGATCTGCTTTAGGTGAACTGATCCTTCTCCTCGTTAGGGCATCTTTGCATTCCTGGAATTAAGCTATAAATGGTACATATATTATAAATAAAAGATGTCTCTCGCCCATATAAACGCTTATTTGCGGAACCGCAGGGCACATATACCCTGCAGAAGGGATCGAATCACGAAAGTTTTGAACTCAGCAGGGTAGGATGGAAAGAAGCCCTTCGGAAATCCAAAAGCATAAGAGCTAACAGACTTTCAGTTTTCAGATGCTAAAAAAGCCTCCGACATTCTATATTTCTCTTACTTGACGGATGTTTAGGAAATATATAATGCTTCATAATTTTTTTATAATTTGTGACTATACAATTATCTCCATGTTCTTAGATAACAGAGGCAAACTACTTATTAGACGTATATCCTATGTAAAGCCGGGGTGACAAGCTTAGCGATTGGTTCCACTGGAATCTCAATGTACAGGGTATTTTTTTATCTATTGACCTCCCCCCTTACCTTTTTTATTAGATGTTTTGGAAAAAAAGTGTCTAAAATAAAAGTTTAATAGTTCAAAATAAATGTTTAGAAAAAGTTTTTGTCACACATACAGGGTGGTTCAAAAAGTTTTCCTGAATATTCTAAACATTTTTTATGAGCATACCCTATACCTAACTTTAACGTATAAAAAAATATTGACTTTTGTGTTTTTATATTTTTATATCAAAAAACATTGTTTTTTTATAAAAAAATATAAAATGGTATTATCTACCAAAACTATTTACAACTGCCGAATGTGCCTATCGTTCATTTCAATACACTGTATGTAATCACTCTCGATTTTATTTATAGTGTTAATAATAAAATGAAAATAATTGTCTTGGTGTGCTAGCCTCAGTTATTCTTGTTCTTAAAACATCTACCACTTCAGTTGGATTTTTATACGCTTTATTCTGCAAAATCCCCAAGTCGGAACTATTCGGCGGCCAGCCAATCGGTCTAGTATGACCAATCCACATTTGGTAGTTCATATTAAGGTAATTTATAACCGGAAAAACGTTGTGTGTTAGGGCTCCATCATGATGCCATATAATTTCGTTCTATTGACGGAGTAGTAAGTTATTCAAGAGCCCGCACCACACATGTAACGATCTTCGACCTTGTATCTTAATTTCACTAGTTACTCGAGGGTTTTGCGTTGCCCAAAATCGTACATTTTTCCTTTTATGAATCCCTGCAGTACTGAAAGTGCACTCGTCAGACGATATGATTTTTTTGAAAAAAATTGTCTTTTAATAATAACATTTTTTTACAAAACATAATTCTTCTGTTTTTTTGATCTTCTGTTAATTTCTGTACGATTAGTATTTTATAAGGATAATAACTGACTTTTTAAAGTAGAATGCATTTTAAAAATTGAATTTCCGAAAAAACTTGATGCATCTTTTAAGGATGCATTTGGATTTTCTAAAAATAAATAACACTAATAGTAATAAGTTACTTTATAAACCAAAGCGCCTACCTCATTAACGACTAGTATCCTTTTTTTCTTTTTATAGACATTCTATCTCGAAATCGAATTTTAACATTTTTAAATGTTATTCGCGTTGGAAGCGCTCGCATCGCAAACTGTTGGTAATATTCCCTTCTCGGTGCATATGCATTTTTGTTATTCTTATCAAATATCCGTAGAATATCGCATTTTTCCTCATCTGAATATAGCATTTTCTAAAGACATTGATTGAAAATGGTAATTTTCGTACATCAATATCTTTTTGTATGTCAAAGTGAAGTATAGGGTATGCTACATAAAAAATGTTCCAAATATTCAGGAAAACTCAAAAATCAAATAAAAAAAAATAGGTTACCCATTTGAAATATGAAAGTAGGACCACGCCCAAACTTTTTGAACCACCCTGTTTATGTGAACACAAGTTCATAAAAACTTAATAAGTTGTTTTATAAATGTTGAGATGCTTAAAAACTCTGGGTTCATTGTTTGCCATGGAAATATATCAATAGAATGCACGCGCGATAGCATTATCAAGTCTCGGAAGACAATTATATAACGAACATAATAGCTCCTATAATCCACTCGCCAATGTAAAGTGATTATTATCAAGCCACAAACCATCTCAGCATTAATTATTCCAGATTCTACCGTTAGAGCTTCCGATATCATAAGGGCAAGCCAATCTACTAAAGCAACATATTGTCCATTACGTGGCGTATTTACTTTATAAGCAGTCGGGGCCGCTTAAGGGATGATTCACAACAATAACCCCAAATAATGTCGGTTCGCCCTCGTGTAGCGATTATCGTCTTATGGAGAGGTCGTTTCGTATTTATTGCTACTATAAAAGTCGTCATAACGCTTGGGGTTGCGTAATGTTGTTCGGAAACACCAATTATATCTAATGCGCGTCGTTTACGTCGTAGACATAGATAAAATGTGCCTTTATGTGAAAAAAATATTTACCTGACTTACGTAATGATTAGTAATGAAATCTAGAATTACATTTTGATATACCTTTACTTGTTTTTGTTTTATATATATATTTATATTATGAAGGTACCAAAAATGGTGGATAAAAGAAGTTCCTCTGAAAAAGATAACGAAAAGAAACGAAACTAATTTTATTTTATTAGTCTGTCATTATTTCGTGATTTGTCTATGCTAGCAATTAGGCTTATAAATTCAAGGTACTTTATATTTAATTTGCGACGCTGATTGATTAAAATTGTGAAATTTTAATTTAAAAAATGTGGGAAATACTAATAATATAATACGTCAATACCTAATTTTCTATTTGAGAATTTAAAAGGCACGTTTCGTAAACAGTTTTGCGAAAGCAAGGACAAGGGTGATATTAGAGAGGAATCAAATGCAGATGAACTCAAGCTTGTTTTTAACGATACACGGCAGATCTCAACTTCGTAGCTCACAACTGGAACAAATCCATTGAATTATGTGCTCAGTCACAGGTTATAGCCCTTGAAATATCCACTACCTTCAGTTAAATCTGGCATCCCCTTTTTCCTATCCAAAACTCCTTAACAAACCCCCTTTCTTCCTCTTCCTCCAAAATTCTATGCTTGGATTGACAGTTTCCTTTCCAGTCGAGATATATCTATATTTATTGATAGTTTGTCTTCTTTGTGTGTGTGTGACCTGCTTTATTGTACCAATAATCTTATGTACTATTATTTATACGATATCTCACTTAACATAAACAAAAAAAGTTGTTACTTCTGTATCCAAGACAAAAATGGATGATGAACGAAAGAATTAACTTTACCTCAAGCCCAGACCAAAAAATAGTAGAATATGGGCAAAGAACCGTGTTCAATTCAACACTTAGACATAGTCATCTGTATCACATTTATTATCTCACAAATTATCCTCTAATAACACTACTTCAGCTAAGAAGTTGGATTTCCTTGTTTGGACCTGTTTATATTCTTTTCTAATTTGTGTTGTCTTTACACATCCTAAATCAGATCCTTGCTTGAGTACTGTTACCATATACAGTGCCCCACAAATTCTTGCAGAAAGTCGATTGAAATAAAGATAATTATTTTTATCAACAATATTAAAACCTGTAAAGTGATTTTAGCCTAGGAGTCAGCGTCACATTTTCATGGTGTATTTCCGCAAGGCTATCTTATATTTGCTTTTTCTTGGAAAACATATTGGCAATATCGTTTCCTATCGGTTAAATGGCAGTCTCTTATTCGTCGGAAGTGTTCAAATATAAAGAAATGATATCACAATGACGTGTTATCCACGCAAAGCTGTCACTTTTTAATCGTTGACCTAAAAACTTAAACATTATATGCTGCCACCTAGTAGCCACTCCCTGGTATCACTTATTTGAATAGGTAAAACAAAAAGGTGTAATGTTGTAAATGCGACTGAACATATTATATGTAATTAAAAAAATAATGCGCGAAAAATTTTCTTGTAATTAAAAAACATAATTAAACATAGTAAAACTTAAGCAGCCCTACCGTTTTAAAACAGTAGTTTTTTTTCTATGACATTTATTAAGAACTTTGAGCATACATTAGAAATTCATATGCTGGCGTTACATAAAATACTGCTATTGTTTTAGAGCGGCAATAAATATATTTTGTAGTGGTTCATAACATTCGTTATTAGAACAAAAAGACTTAGCACTAACCATTTGAATTTAATTGATAAAAATTGATGCTGCGTGTGAGTGTCTTTTGTGCATTGCCCCACCAGTAGCCATGCGCTACTGATGGGTCTTTTGAGCTTGCGCATTTACAACGTTAGACTTTAATTGTTTTTGTATAGAAATATAAGCCACTGGCTGTTAGATATATATCAATAAAACATTTTTGATACTTTTTTGTGTCAGCTAAGTTTATAAAGTTTCAGAGACCTTAATTGTTTACATGGTGTTGATAACACTCCTATCAAAAAGGGAATGTTAATAGGTCGCGCGTCGGTAGCAAAACGAATATGGGATTACGTTATATAAGAACAATGGAAAAAAAGATATTTATCGTTGAGCAATTTTCGCAAAAATTAGTGGTACTGCCTCCCGGGATATTTATTGAATTGTGCTTTTTTGATACGGGTATTGAGTATACAGGGTGATCTATTTAGTCGCTGTCATTAGTGGTAATTTTTGTTAAATGGAATAACTGATATTTTATAAGATTAAAAATCCTGATTAGACAGTGTCACATTGGAATTACTATCCGATGTTTCGCCTTCGATTGCACGAGGCATCTTCAGGGATCTTTAATCCACAATATCTGAACAATGAATGAGCTCGGAGAAATTCAGGCGGGCTTATAACATTTTCAAATTTATGTATAATTATTTAGTTTATAGTAACACTGAGGCAATTACAAAATTTGGCTAGTTATATAGTTACTGATTTTCACACAGTGTTCCGTCACCATCCTGTCGAGTTTGGATTTTTCCAAATTTACGTATCATACACTTTATAAAAGAAAGTTAATAGAACCTATACTAAAAGGGTGTTACTATTGGAAGTGACATATTTTGAAGATATAGGTAATCAGTTTTAGTTAATATGATACTGGCCTTCTTTATTAATGAAAATAACAATTTTTTCATTTACAATAAAATATTCTTTTTTTTTTTTAGTTTTTTCTTTCAGTCCATTTCACTCACATGAATTATGATAAACTTATTTCCTCTCTTCTTTCTTGTAAATATAGCAATTTAACACTTTGAGAACATTTGAAATATTAGAAAGTTTCTGCTTACATAGCTTTTTCTTTTCATTTATCCAAGCTGCTTTTCTTTATGTTTGCTTTATATGGAATGTTAAAGGGACATTTTACTGATGGTTTTTCATTATTTTAAGCCCATTAGTAATCTTAAACAAAATTAAACATTAGAATTTTGCAGTTAAATATAACCTTTAAAATATCAAGACTTTTATGTAGATTGCATCTTACATACCTTAGTTAAATACGTCGACCAGCGGAGTACGTTTTAAAAAACAATTTATTTTTACTGAAGGGCCAAACTTAAAACTAGTGAACAATAATACGAACAGCGAGTAGCTTTGACACTATATTAATGTTACTGATTATTACAACATTTTCCTTAAATACTAAATAAATATACATTCAGCAGAATTGCATTATTGGTGTATACATCAGGAGTGGTTCGGTGATATTTCTCCTCCACCCTTAGTTTCTTCAACGTCCTCGTTGATAAGTTCCTGTAGGGTCTTCAAAGGGATTGCCTTTTTACTTCTTTGCTTCTGCCATAGATATATTGTAAGCAGTAGTATGCATATAAATATTATGCAAATAATAATAAAAAGGACATGTGGTTTTTGTTGATGAACAGGGTCCTGAAAATATATAGGTTCCATGAGGTCTTCTTGAATTTTTTTCGGATTCTGCAGATGTCTAATCTGTAGATTTAGCGACAAGTTTGTATTTTTATTTTTAAAATTTCAGGTGGATCGATGGATATATTATTTATAGCCAAGGAATACTTGTGTTGATTTATGATGACATCGCATTGGCTCTGTATAATATAACAGTCTACGAGAGTTATTTTTTGAAATTGGAAACAATTTTCGTAAATTGTTTCTGAAATTTTGGTACAGAAAAGCAGAGAGTTTTTATGGGTTAAGGTATGCACTTGATAATTATTTTGTACAGCGGCATACTGGCAATTTTTGGTCAAAGGGCAACTATTTGCGATTGGACCTGAGCAAATCCATTTTGAATTGACTTCTTCACAATGGTCGTACCATAGTTCGTTGCAGTAGTACTTGCTAGGATTAATAAGTATTTTGGATTCATTGTTTGGTATAGGATATACAAATTTTAGATTACATGTGTTTTGTTCAAAAATGGGTATCTTAATTGCTAGAATTGCCGTACCTTCTAAGATTAAAAGCCCGGTTTTACAAATTAAAGTTAATTCTGAAAACTGTCTTATAAGCATAGTGCATTTTTAGGATAGTGCATCTCTAAATATTGCCAAATTTCAGTAATTTCTCCAATATTTAATATTTCTAAATCTAAGGTTTGCAAGTGTGCAAAAGAGAAAATTCGTAATAATTTTTCTAAAAACTGATTTAAGGTCGTTATTTGTATATATTCGTTTTGTAGTATAAGTATTAAATTGACTTCGTTATATAAGTCGGGGAGTTCTAATTTAATATTTTTCGAATTTTCGTTTATAATTTTTATATTTTCCTCGAATTTACTCATAACATTTCCAGCGAACGAGCTTAGGTCATTAATCTTATGCATAGTGTTTAATTGATTATGTTTTAATATTTGCAAGTTTTGCGTAATGGTTTCCAGGTCGTTGTTGTCTAGATTTCCGGTAACAAACTTGACGACGCTACCTAAGTAGTTTATTAAACCTCGCTTTTTGCGATTTTTATGTAAACTGCTGATATCATAAATATTTAACTTTGCATATGTATCATATGTATTATTGAATGCTTTCAAGACGTGCTGAAACTGTATTTTCGTAAAATTATTACTTTGATTATTAACAATATTACTAATATCTAAAAGGTTATAATATATATTATTTAACGTAAAATTAAGTTTTGTTATGTTAAATGGAATATATGTAGTATGATAATGAATAATTACTAAAGAAGGCGAAATGTCTTCCATATAATATCCATTATTTGGGAGTTTGTGTGCCTGAAGTGCTTGGCATGGGTTCTGTAGGCTCGACAGGGTCAGGATCGAGAGGCTGAAAAGAAAGAAAGTCTCTTGATTTTTCTAATGTGAGCTGTAACTGGTTTTTTCTTAGATATGCGGATTACTTTGTTTTGACTAACATTAGTTACCTTTGTAAGTATATACGGGGGGTTCATTTTATTGAATTTCGGGAGCTTGTTCGGCATTTTTATTTTGTTTTTGAGTATTTTCGGATTGTTTTTGGTATGCGATTTCATGGAATGGTATTAGTTCTTTTTTGCGATTTTCGTTATATTGTTCGAAAATAGTTAAATCATTATTTATATTTGGTTCGTTAAAATAAGGACCATACAGAATTGAAAAAGGTGAATGTCCTGTGGTCGTGTGTATGCTTTGATTATAAATTAACACGGCAGATGTCATTAGATTTTGTGGAGTTTCGTTTGGGTTTTGCATTTTTAAAGTGCGTAATTTTTCTAGTAAGGTAGAGTGTAATCTTTCTACAGGGCTGTTGGAAGATGAGTTCCCAGGGGTAGTATAATGTACTTCTATGTAGAACAATTGACAGAATTCTTTAAAAAGATGATTTTGGAATTCTTTCCCTTGATCTGTAACTATTTTTTGGGGAGTATTGTGGTGAGAGAAATAATGTCTCAGTTTACTTAAGATCGTAACTGCATTTTTATCTGGGATGAAATAGGCTTGGGTATATTTAGAGAACGAATCTATGACGGTAAGAAATTGACAATTGGAAAATTGAAAAATGTCTAAATGAAGTGTTTTGAATGGTTTTTCTGAAAGCAATGGACCTTCGTAAGCAATTTTATACGGGTGCCTTTCATATTTATTTTGCAAGCATATTTCGCAGGAATTTATATAGGTAGTGATGGCGTCCCTTAATTTTGGCCAGTAGTGTTTTTTCTTGATATGGTTATACGTTTCGGTTATCCCGTTGTGGTTATTTTGATGGTAGTTAGCAATTATTTCTTTTTGTTTTATGGGATTTGTTACGTCGATTAAATAAGTGTTAGAAAATATAAGTTTTGTGCTAGGATTTAAATTTGTATTGACTATTCGTTGAAATTCTACTTTTAACTCTTGATTTGGTATATATATATAGTAAACGGTACGTCTGGTTGTATTATGTCTTTAAGAACTTTTAAAATATGTTCTTGTTGATCAGGCTTAGATATTTTTACAAAATGGTGATTCTTTTTAAAGGGTTTTGAATACGTGTGTTTGTATTCGTCGCCATAGTCTATTATTAGGCGATTAGATGCGTAGTTTACAGGTAATTCCGATATCGGAAGGTATTTTCCTTGAGTATCGTTATTTGAATGAACGGTGATATCGGAATTTGCATCGTCTGCATTTGGGTTAGCAGGAGGATTAGGGGTAATCTCCGGTTGTTGGACTGGAGGGATGTCATATTGTGGTTAAGCACAAAATCGGCTAGGTCAAAATCGGCTAAATTGGCTACAGTGTTATCTACATTAGGGGCATTGGACTGTGCGTCGTTAGTTTCGTGCACGTTAATATCTATTCGTGACAGAGCATCGGCGACGAGATTTTCCTTTCCTTTTTTGTATTTTATCTCGTAGTCGAGAATTCGTCTAATTTTAATTTCCATCTAGTTAGACGAGAGTTGGGTTCCTTAATTTTTGAAAGCCATACTAAGGGATTATGGTCAGTTTCTATGACGAATTTTGGGCCATATAAGTAAGGACGGAAATGTTTTGTCGAATCGACTATTGACAAAAGCTCTCTTCCTATCGTAGAATAATTTCGTTCAGCAGAATTAAGGGTTCTAGAATAATATGCAATGGGATGTTCGTTCTGTGATAAAACGCTACCTATAGCTATATTAGAAGCATCTGTCGTGAGCTTAAAAGGTTTGGTGAAATCGGATATTGTAATACAGGGGAGTTCTTTATAAGTTCTTTGCATTTTAAAAAATCGTTTTTATATTCTTGATTTTCAATATTTATTTCGCTACCTTTTCTGAGGCATTTAGTTATTGGAAAAGTTACTTTTGAGAAGTTTTTGATAGATCTCCGGTAATATCCTACTAGTCCTAAAAAGGCCTTAATTTCCTTTTGTGTTTTGGGAATGGGATAATGTTGGATGGCTTCTATTTTAATGGGGTTAGGTTTAATTCCTTCGGGGGTTATCACGTGTCCTAAGAAGGCTACTTCTTTACACAAAAATTCAGATTTATCTGGTTGTAGTTTTAGATTGACTTCCTTGAGTTTTTCGAATATTTGACGAATGTGGTCAATATGTTCGGATAGGGATTTTGAAAAGATGACAATATCGTCCATATAGACGAAACAAAATTTATAAAGATATTCTCTTAGTACCTCATCCATCATACGTTGAAACGTAGCCGGTGCATTTCTAAGGCCAAATGACATTCTAAGGTATTCGTAATGACCATTGTTTACAGTGAATGCGGTTTTTTCGATAGACTTGGATTCCATTTCAATTTGATGAAATCCTTGGGCAAGGTCAAGGGTAGTGAAATAGGTACATTTACCGAGGCTGTCAAGTATCTCCTCAATTCTAGGGAGTGGCCAAGTCTCTTCACAGGTCTGTTCATTGAGACGTGTATAATTGATGACCATGCGAAATTTCTTTTTTACCAGATGCGTCGTCCTTTTTAGGCACAATCCATACTGGTGCTGAATAAGGCGAAATCGAGGGACGAATTATTTTATTGTCAAGAAGTTTCTGAACTTGGCATTGAATTTCGAGGTTGGTTCATGGCTGGGGGATGCCTAAATGATTTTACGTAGACAGGTCTATCATTAGTGGTACGAATGCAATGTTTGGTTTGGCTAGTAAATGTTAGATCGCAATTTTCGTGGTACATGATATCTTTAAATTCATGGCAAAGAGGAAGTATTTTGGATTTTTCGAGAGGGGTCAAATGATCTAATCTTAATTGCTTTTCAGGGTTAAATTTTGACGTGTTGCTACGTGGGGGATCTAATATATCAAATTGATCTTGTGGGATAACTTTTATTCTTTGATGAAAATTTATATTTATATTAGGAGTAGGGTTAGGAATTTTGCAGAGGCCGTTTCTTACTTCCACTAAACTATCGGGTATGATATGGCCTTGAATATTAAAAGAAGGCAAAATTGCTAAACCTTTTTCGTAGTTAACCGGTATAGTAAGAGAGTTATTACGAAAATTTTGTA
This sequence comes from Kuschelorhynchus macadamiae, assembly GCA_030620095.1. Lineage (NCBI taxonomy): Eukaryota > Metazoa > Arthropoda > Insecta > Coleoptera > Curculionidae > Kuschelorhynchus > Kuschelorhynchus macadamiae. The sequence goes on from JAUTXW010002498.1 coordinate 347,873, forward strand.
CAGGTCTTAATAAGGGTTTATTATAAGCAAGAGAAAATGGAATTTTAATATTTTGTAAGGTGAGAACTTTGTTTTCATAATCTATAATGGCATTTAAGTTACTAAGATCTTTTGTGCCTATTAAAGCATCAAAATCGTTATGCCAATTGAGTATTCGTAATTTAAAATCTTGTTTTATGCCTAGTTCATCTAATAGGGGAATTTTTAAATTTTGGTTTTCTTTATATGTCCTTTTACAAGCTGTTACTGCAAAAGGTTCATAAAATATATTTTGCTTATACAACTCAGCTATATTTGGTGAAATAATAGAGTCGGATGCACCTGAATCAATAAGTAATGTGATTTGTTTTTTTGGAAGGTAAAAATAGGGTAATTCAATTTTTTGGGCAATGTTGTTTAGGTTAATGACGGTTTCGAGGCTGTTATCTGAAAATTTTCAAAATTTTCTTGTTGAATGGTTTCAAAATTTTGTTCATGTTCGGGTTTATATGAATCTTGATTTTCGAGGACAAAATCGTAAGACTGTGTGGGATCTTGGGTGTGTGTAAGATTATCACTGTAAGGATTATAGGGTACGGGTTCTTGGTAAGATGACGTGGGATATTCATTATAATACTGGTCGTCATAAAACGGTTGTGAATGTGTCTCTACATTGGTTAGTTCTTGGGATACAAAATTTCTGGGTCCGGAAGACTGAAAGAAATTTGGTGGCTTAGAAAATTGTCTTTGTTGATATAATCTCAAGGGGCCGGCCGTAGAAGTCGACATAGGGACTGGTGGTTCAGGCCTGGAGGGCCTGTTACTACTTTGGGGAGCAAAGACATTTTTGGGTCTGCCAAATACTTGGGCGTTAGTTGGATAATGTCTTGGGACCTGTCTCGGTTGTACCGGTATAGGTCGACTAGCAAATCTTTGTGCTTGTGGGAAAATCATGGGTAAAGTTTGGGGGTTATTAAATCTCATTGGAGGTCTCTGTATATTATGATTGTTTAAATTCTTATAATTAATATTAGAATTACAATTTTGCAAAGCTGAATTATAAGAGTTGCTTTTACTATCTGTTCTACGACTTCGCAATGAATTTTTGAGAGTATTCTTTGCACGAAGGATTTGAGCCTATCTACAAATTCTAAAATATTTTTATTTTTATTTATTCTTACATATTGCAATTGTTGTATTAATATATGATACGTAATTGGATCTCCAAATTTTTGTCTTAATGCAGTTGTTATTGCAGACCAACTACTTAAATCTGGCCGAGATAGTAAAAATTCCCTAGCATTATCTATTAATTTTGATTTTATATCAGCTAGAACAACTTTTCTTTGATCTTGGTCATCGGAAAAATATAAACTATAAAATTCGTCGATTGAGTTTAAAAAACTTTCTAAGTGGTTTTGAATACCAGAAAAAGTTGGCAAAAGTGATGTATGGAATCTAATATTTTCCATTTTTAATTTATTAGTTTTAAAGTCTAAGGTTAAATTATTAAGAAGACTGATTAATTCAGTATGAACGATATCTTGTGATTGACTATTTTCAGATTCGTTTTCAATACTTAATCCTAAAGAGGCCCTATTTTGTAATAGAATATTTTTCAAACGTTTAGAAGCGTCAGACATTAAAAATAAATGACAATTCAAACAATTAACTTACAGTACAATCAAGGATGAATCCATAAAGCTTATACTGCAACGCTTGCTACCAAAATCTTTGTAGGGCTGAACGGCTTCCGTCTTAGGGCTGGTCTGGTTCGGAAGGCAGGAACTGGGACCACAGCTTCTCTTGACAGGGATCTGAGCTTCCGCACTAGTGCCTTCTTCTCCTTGGATGGAACACTTCTCAATCTCTCAACGAAGAATCGATAAAGCGAGTCTTGAAGGTTCGATTCTTCTCGATAGTGTGTAAAGACTTGAAAATCACTTCCGTACAACGAAAACCGATAAAGGACGAAATCACACTATCCTGTTCACAGCGCCAGTTAAATACATCGACCAGCGGAGTACGTTTTAAAAAAACAATTTATTTTTACTGAAGGGCCAAACTTAAAACTAGTGAACAATAATACGAACAGCGAGTAGCTTTGACACTATATTAATGTTACTGATTATTACAACATTTTCCTTGAATACTAAATAAATATACATTCAGCAGAATTGCATTATTGGTGTATACATCAGGACTGGTTCAGGGATATTTCTCCTTAATATGTTTTATTCATAATAAAGTATTTTTAACTTCTTTAAATTAAGACAAAAGAATTTTGTTTTTGTTTTGTTTACAAATATTCGGAATTTGCCAGCCTTTCTCTTCTGTCACTATGGTTTCATTGGTTTCTTATTTTTCGGCATCCAGCCAGTTTTGACAGTATCGTGTTTTTTCATTTCAGTCACGATTTTGGTTCTGCTCAGCGGCAATTCACCAGCATTATTCGGGGGACACTAAATATTATCGGGTTCTTACTCCCTTATACTAGTGGCGCCAGCAATAAACTCCACTGTAATTATTATTTTATTTTATGGCGTTAGGTTGGCATAAGTTCCTTCTGAAGTGAGGAAAAATGGTGGAGGGAATGTCAAAACTTCTTCGAATTTGTTTTGACGAGTTGATTTTCTCGGCCGGCTTTTTCTATTGCCTATAAAAGTGCCTTAATGGACCAATTTTTTTAAAGTATTGAAAGTATGTCCTAAGTAATTTCTTTTAAAGTGCAGTGCCGTTGAAAGCTAAGGCCTATTTATGGACATCATCTGGCCCTAAATTTTGGTCCCGTTTTGTTTGGTTCCACATTTGATCAACCACGTGGTAAGTCGATTTTCAAATTAGTTTCCTGCTGTGAGCTAATTCGCAATTATCTTTTATAAACAGAATGGCGTCCTGAATTTTGTTTTAGTTGTCGGTCCTCGACAAACCTTTCTAGATGTCTGGAAATTCCTTTTGTTGGTGACCGTTGACGTCGAAGGAGCTCTCTAGATGACTAGAGGTAAGGCAATGTCTCTGAATAGTTTTGTTATAAATAACTTGTTTTTCCACATTCCGTGTCTATTTTATTTTAAGACAAACAATTGTTTGTAGAGTTTCAGGTTAAGATTTGAAGATATGGTTTCGGGATAGTTACAAGTTTATGGTGTAATTTTTGGAGTACATAAACCAAGAGTTCTACGATGGTTTTGGATTGTAAGACTACGAGGAATTAATTTGTAATTTTATATTTTTAATTTTTACATAAGGTAGCAGAAAGGAAGTAAGTAACGTATTTTTTGTTACAATTTAATTTGCTTTACATATTTACTTATTTGCATCATGACATTTCGCCAGATGTTCACAGGTTGGTGATATAATGGTAATAACTTAATATCATATTTCACATTTTTGGTATATTTTATATTTTTACATAGTACTTTCTTGATGTATTTATTTTTATTTCTTAACAACACTTAAATTTTAAAATGTAAACAATATTTTATGTTTCGAACTTAATTTATAAAACAACTCTTAAAAAAAAGAACAAAGTAGTCATTAAATTTTGGCAGTCTGCACTTTATATAGTGTCTTATTGAAAAGCCCTCCAAATCTTTATTTTGTCTGCATTTAAATATCAATATAGATTTCTTCCTAATTGAGTCACATTCAATTAGGTGGCGCCCATTTTAATTTCGAAAGATGTACCCAAGAACCTGCAACCTACAGCTCTTCGAAAAGATGACTGGCTGCCATTCGCATGTATTGGTAAGTTCACAGACTTTACGCCATAGGCTTTTATACCCAACTTGTGTTCGGCGAACCGTGACCCTGTGTTAATATCGGTTTCCACGTGTGATGTAGGCCGTAACCTGTATCTCTATTGAAAATGTTTGTATGTTTAAAAATTTCAATTGATTCTCTAATTTTTCGTTTATAAAATCCTGGAATCGATGCTAGAACCTTGGTTTCTGTTACATTAATAATATGGCCAGTGGTATGCTGGTGTTCAGCTACAGCAGTTTCTCCCACATACATTTCTTCACAGGAGCAAGGAATTTTATATACTCCTTCTATTTGAAAAGGGGGATCGCAAGCGTTGTCCAATCTTCTTATGTGTATTGAAGATTGTACGTATGTTGGACCGCCGACGTAACAGTCCTATCTTGTCTGTAGTGCTATGTATGTAGGGAAGAACAACACCACCTAACAGCGGCTTCTTCTTATCGTCTTTCGCGGAGTTGGATTACTAGATATTTTAATCGAACGCGTAATATTTTAATAATTATATTTAATTCCCTCTCAGAACTTCGGTCAGTTTCGATGTTTCAGATATTAGAGAATCTTGATCAGAAATCGAAATGGCTCTAAATACTAGTGAGTTAATAGCCGATTTCTTTTATGCTGGGTGGTGGTGAGAGTTTGCATTTAAGTATCTATTTGTATGCCTCGGTTTTCTATACACAGAATGTCCTAATATACCATTTTCCTTTCTTTGAACACACATATCTGGAAAAGGAATCGTTCCATTAGATTCAATTTCCATTGTGAACTTGATATTATGATGCTGTTGATGAAGGGGGTCCAGAAATATGAGGAGATTATCCTGTCCCTGAGGCCAAACAAGAAAAGTACCATCTACATATCTGAACCAGTGTTTTGGTTTTAGTGGAGCGGATGTTAGAGCAAAATTCTCAAAGGTTTCCATACCATAAAAATATTCGCTACCAATATAGGTGATAGAGGAGGTTCCATAGCTGCCCCTGAAGTTTGTTCATAAAAAGTTCCTTGAAAAATGAAAAGTAGTATCTTCAATACACATAAGAAGATTGGACAATGTCCCCGAAAGATGATATTGTACCGTTACAAACAGAAGGAGTAGATAAAATTCCTTGCTTTTGTGGAGAATTTATGTGGGAGAAACAGGAGGTCTTAAGGAACATGAACGATGTATTAAAAAGAAACAAATTGTTCAACCACTGGCCATATTATAAATGTAAAGGAAACCAAGGTTCTAGCATTGATTCCAGGATTTTATAAACGAAAAATTACAGAGTATTGAAATTTTTAAACATACAAAAAATGTCAATAGAAATACGGGTTACGGTCTACATCACACATGGAAACCGATTTTAACAAAGGGTCACGGTTTAGCGAGCACAATTTGGGTATAAAAGCCCGCCTGAATCTCTCCGAGCTCTGCAATCAGGAAGAAAGCCACGAAAGGCATAGAGCGGGCAGCAGCACACCCATTCGAAGAACTCAGGATGCTAGTGGACTACGACCCCCAGGAGGAGCGGCGGGTACACCGGGTCTACCACCGTAGGCCCCGCGATCACACACCGTTACACTGACAACACACACACACTTTTCGTTTTTTCAGACACTCTCCTATATTGACGCGACAATATAGAAGAGGTGCGATGTGAGTACACACATCCGGATGTGTCCGAGCTGACACACCTAAGATAGCGATGACTTATGGTTTATTTAGGCCTTAGGCCCGTTAAACCGGTAGTACCTATCATCGAGAGGCGGCTTCCCAGGAGGGAAGTCGGGTGGATGGTGGGTCCTCCTCCGAGCTCATTCAGTGTTCAGATCTCGTGGAGTTAAGATAACTTAAGATGCCTCTTGCAATCGAAGGCGAAAGTCAGATAGTAATTCCAAATTAGCCAGATCTTCCCATGAACTGACCAAAACCGTGAAAGGTTCCGTTCTATTTTATAAGGTATTTGGAAACTGTGCAACATTCTAAAAATCTTCAAAAAAAATGCAAGAAGCTATGTCAACAGTGCCTAATCATTGAATGTATATCGTTGACTGATAACGATTGCACCCTGTATAACATTTTTAATACATTTTTTTGTCTATAGGTATATTGAAATAAATCAAACTATTTAAAGATCTATTTGCATTTTTGGTAATTGGAGTCCTGAAATATTTGTTACGAAGTTTTTGGGGAACATTGTAATTTGTTGTAACTCGGTAGCATTCAGTAAATCATTCGCTTTTTTTAATAAAAAATAATAATCGATGCAGTTTTAAAAAGCACTCGAATTAAATAGCAGTTAAAATAAATTTTAGTAAAAAACAGTTCTTTTTTGAATTGTGAGGTATTTGGATGGCATAGAAAGGGTTTTTTTAAACATTTGCTTAGTAAAAATTGTTAGTGTTGTTTAATTCAGGACCAGTTTAATTGCTTCTGGTTCCCTTAATGAACTCGGCAGCATCGGGAGGAAAAGCGGAGATATCGAGTAGGCCGGGAGTAATTGAGGGAGATTAAACGATCGGAGCGCCACATAAACACGGCTTCGAGCGGCGCAAATCACTTTTCAATTTGGGGTCACTGAATAATTAATATCGACTTTGCCGGTGTCTCTTCCACTCTATTAAAGTCCCTTTAGTGTCTGGCTTAGCTAATGAGTTTTATGCGTTGCTAGTAAGGGGATTACACATTATTTTACAGTTGTAAGTTTTATTTGTAAATAATGATATTGATCGGTGCAAAACAATTATATAAATAATCTAGATCATATTCTCGCGTCCGAATAGAGACTCGAAGTCTCTATTCGGACGCGAGAAAGAAAACTTCGAAAATGCCAAATGTGATTTTGGCGAAACGTCAGCAAAACTGTTCTTTTCAGAACGACAGTAGTGAACGGATGCACACCCGGAATGAAAACACATATAGTATGTATATATATATATATATATATATATATATATATATATATATATATATATATATATATATATATATATATATATATATATATATATATATATATATATATATATATATATATATATATACTCGTAAATGTGTATTTTAATTTAATTATCATTGTTTATAATTAGTGTTCTTCAAAAAGATAATAACAACGGGAAAAAAGGGAAAAACCATTAAAAGTAGAAAAATTAAAGTGGATTGTGTAGTTGTAGGCGATATACTACGTGCGTTTTTTTTTATATTGTTATGTGTGTGAATTTTAATGACACCAACTTCCTAATTAAATGATAAAGAAGAAAATAAACGTCGAAACCTTGGTAAATTTATAACAAGAGAATTTGCTATTTTTGTTCTCCACCTATTACACCCTCTCTGAAGTTAATCACAAGGACGCTAACACGAACCCAATACTGATCTTAAAATTGACATAGCTTTTAGCACAGCTACCTAATATCTTTTTCAGTAGTTCAAATCTTATTAATTAAACTGAAAATTCTTTCCGACGACATTTTGGTACTAGACAGACACAAAACATGTTCAATAAGTTTATTGTACAAAGAGGCAAATGGTTTAATAATAATTGTCTTTAAAGTGGCTAACTAATTAAACTCAGCGTTATAGTAGCCTTCCTACTGTTCATTCTAAAATATTTTCTGGGGCATGTAATATGTAATATTTCCTGTTTTATTTTTTTAATCATTTTTATTAAAAGTTCCATCTCTTTTTGAATTTGTTCCCATGTTGGAACTGTTAACAAACTGACCCATTCAAAATTTTAAATATTTATAGTGCAAACATGGGTTCACGAAAAACTAAGACAGTGAGACGTTTATCAATTCTCAAAAAATATGACTTTAGGGTCAGATACATTTTTTAACACCGTTCAGGTTCGAGTGTAGTTAACTATTTTGTTTTGCTGGTTAACTTTTGAGAATGTCATTCTATTTTTAGATAGCGGGTCATTTTTGTGTTCCAAGAGGTTTCACGGGGACACCGGGACAACGTGCTTCAAAACGGTACTGTCCCGTTCAAAACGGGATATATGGTCATTTTAGTCTTGCCGATTCAAGGATAAAACATTGAAAACTAATTAACAAACGTAAAAAAAAACATAAAAAACTAATGACTGTGCGTCTATGACACTAACACTAAAAAAGTATAAGATACAACATCAACAAATTCTGTTTAACTCCGATATTTCAAGAATATCCTCCCTCCAAAAGATGAATGACGGCTAGACCACCATATATTTTATCATAAAATCAATTAGTTTTTGTCTATACCAATATGAACATTCGTAATGCAATCCGCATCGTTAGCGAAATTCGTTCAAGAGGTTTTCACAACTTTATTTACGTAATCATTTTTTACGTTTGGATCCATTAGAAATATAATTTAATATCCAGGCATTCGTTAAATGCCGTAGTTAAAACGCCCCATCCCAGACAAATTGAAAACAAATGAAATACCGGATCTTGTTTCGCTTTATTTATTCGTGAAAGGAATCGACGAAAAACATGAATAAATTAGCAGAAAAAGTGCGCCAGCCAGTAACTAAAGCGAGTTAAAATTAATGATGTAGAGGAGAGAATACATTTTGGAAATTGGAAAATTGTTTGTGGTAGAAACTGGGATTTACCGACACTTAAATTAGTAGATACGTTCACACAATTGTGTGTTAGGAATATTCTTATTTACATTTTTACTAAATAATTTAATCTCGGATGTAACTAACGATCATTTTATAACTTTTCTCACACTTGCACGGTAATTTAAACATCCGCAGTTGGTCTTTTTCGCTTGATTTTTGGATTTCTTAATTTGCAATTTTTTTTCTAAATTTGTGGATCGATAATTCTTTCGTGTAGGAACTCATACCGGCCCTTTTTGTTCCTTAACTTTAGTACACCGTAATGTGTGTGAAATAGTTAACAGATTTGGTTGAATGTTTTTATATTTATTTTAAGTTTTATTCTTTAAAACATATCAATCCCAAAAAAACAGCATAGAAAAATAATTTTAAAGAGAAAGGTATCCAGGTCGGTATAATTAGAATCAGAAAAAAGAGACCTATCTATTATAAGTAAAATTTAAGGGATGTCTCATTTAAAAATATGCAAGTTATATTTATATCTTTGACAATTGACGCTTTCTAATGTAACAAAAAACTTGGGCAACTGGCCATAAAATTTGTTTTTGGATTGTTTTGATTTTTTGGAACATAAGAAATTTAAAGCAGGTTAAAACGTGTCTTTCCAAAAACAAAAATAAAACAGCTGTTCCTCATATTCCCCAACCCCAATATTGGTTTAATTTTAAAAGATAGAAACAAATTATAACACACTTAAGATATATTTTTAATGCAATACCCTGTATATTATGTAGCCGCCAAATGAGTTTTTTCTTGCTGTTTATAAATGTACAAGATTTGATATTTTTATATCTAAAAAAACTCGAGACATTTGAATGAAAGCCTGCCATAAGGAGTAATGTATTACTGTTGACTCCCCTATATTCTCTTATCTCTAAAAAGCAGGGTTTTTGGAAGTGAAATTAATTTATTAATTTAAAATCAAGGTATCAAACGTAATATAATCTGGCAGAAAAGAACCATTTCATGGCCGTATAATATACAAAGTGTGTGTCAGCTACCCATTTTTGTATACACAATGGTCCCTGGTCCCAGGTTGGCCTAGTGAATGGTCCTCTTAACCAAAATTTTTTTTCTTAACCTATAGTCTCACCGAGAGTCACCGCCTTCACTATAATTCAGGCAAGTAGGGTTTTAAGGGGAAGGAAATTGTAATTAAGATTGATTATCTTCGTGAGATTGGCGGTATTTCTCCGAATTAATTACCATGCTTCCTTAAATAGAATAAATTTTTGTGCGTGGATAAGCATTATAAATTATTTTTGTTAGCGATTGAAAACCGCAGCTGTGAAAATTGCACTTAATTAATGATGGAAATTTAACTAGAATTACAATCTAGTGTATGATAACGAAATGAAAAACTATTATAAGTATAATAGAATATGTATACAGCATCAATTATATAAAATACACTGAGCCCCAGGCACATTTTCATACAATTTCTGAGCCGTTTTCATTGTTAAATAATCAAGATATTTATATTTTTACGTTGCACATTATTTTGAGGATTAGGAAACTTACCTGATGATTTAAGTTTGTCCGTGATCTATTAAAATAAAAGTAAAATATGAAGATATATTTTTTTCCCTGAAGTTTATAAAAAAAAATGAAAATTAGATATACCTGCTTTTGAAATGTCCGTTATATAAATTGCTTTTTGGTTAATTTTTGTACTTTTTACCTTTTATCAGTTACAGGGCCTAATTTTTTTTAAGACATTACGTCAATTTATATTACGGTTATTTTACGCTTGCTAAATAATAAACAATAAAGTAAACATAAATTGGATTTTGCTAAATATTTCATTATGTGCTAATTCAAATCCAGAAATTTCAATACACAAATTAACATTAGATATTTGAAAACAATAACATACCTAACCTAACATTAAAAATAAAAAATAAACATTAATATTTGGTCCATCTCTAGAAATAATTAATGCATCGACAGGAGGTGGCATACTTGGTATGCAAGCATCAGCAATTTGAAAAATCATAACGAGCTGATTCAAGCGATAGAAAAAGGCCACAATTGAAATAGGAAGTTGCATATCAAGTATGTCAAGTCTTATCAATGAATTTGTGCAAAAGGTGATCCAATAAAATGTTGATGTTACTTTTGCTATGTTATTGTTTGCATAGATTGTCAATTTATTGAAGATCTTGAATTTGAATTGGTACGACATAAAATGTTCAGCAAAATAATAGTTAACGTATACTTTATTGTTTATATACTAGCGTAAAATTATCGTAGTGCAAAATATCTTAAAAGAAAACGAAAATTTATTTCAGACCATGTAACTTTCAAAAGGCATAAAATACAACAATGAACCAAAAAACAATTAACATTATAGATTTTAGGCTACACAAGAAGGTATATTTTCTTCACTTACTGTCTGGGAACTCTTTTGCAACTTGTCAAACTCTGGGAAAAAAATATTTTTCCTTTATATATTAAAAGGAGCCCTACGAACAGAAATAGTCAAATATAGTGTTGCCAGAGGTTTTAAAAAAACTGCACCAAATCCGACTTAATTATAAAATTAATAAAATTGTACCAGATTTTAATGGATTGTACAGAAACAAAATATGTGTGTAATAGGGTCGTCAGAATTGCAAAACAGGAGACTAGTTCCTTCGGTAGGAAGGGTAACGTCCTCCAAAATAAATTTAAAAAAAAACTCGTCCTTGTGAAGTCGCCCAGGTGTGGGTTTTCATCTAGGTTTATTTCGTTGTTAAATGAACAAAATTGATGAAATTATAATTAAATAAATAATAAAGTTTCGAACCATTCGGAAGGAATATTCATAAAAAGCCGGAATCTTGTTGACAACCCTAGTGTGTAAACTAAAGCCCGCTACTCACTCTTTGTCCATTCGTCCATTCCTCCATTCGCACGAATAGTGTGGAGGGCTGGTTCATCCGTTCGTTTCGTTGCGCGACGATTCTGGGCGAATAAAATCAAGACTCGACGAACGATTCGCCCGAATCAAACCTTTTGTTTTTTTGTCTTGTCAGTTGTCAGTATGTTATGTTTATTAAATAAACACTGTCTAGTAGATTGGAGTGGACAAACGATATCATTTTGAATTTAATGAAGAAGCTTAAAATTATCCATTCGTTGATTCGCTCCTTCATCCATTCATATAAATGGACGAATCGAACCGACGAACCGAATCGAATAGAGAGTAGTGGACTTAAGTGTTTATTAATAAATCCGGCAATCTACATATTATTTTTAAATAAAACAACATTATTTTTCTATGCAGGTAGATTTTTTATTAATTACCCAGATAAAACCAGATCAGATGCGAAAGACAGTCAAATTTGTCGTTTAGTTTCCATGACCTTGACGTGTCAGATTTAAGCGGCCTGCAACATCATGTCTTTATAGTTATTGCAACGTGTGCTAAAAAATGTCCCGCACCAATGCAGTCCTATTTAAATCGTGTTAAGTTTATAAAATTGTAGCAAAAATAAACATTAATTTTATAATAAATATGTCGTTAATTATTGGTAACTGAGACAAATAATTTATTATTGATGCAATATTATTCTAGGCAAATAAACCGTAAATTGCAACTATAAATGCAAACATATATACTTATAAAAAAGCTGTTGAAATTACGAGCAAATGTTTATGGCATTACTAATACAAATCTTAAAAATCATGTATCATTTCTGAAAATCTTAACCACTGTATATTATAAAAGAGATAATAGTTGGAACAACAGTCAAATAACGTCCAGAAAAACGACCTAGTTTGTGCCTCACATTGCTTCGTTTTAGGAAACGATAAATTTCAATCCTCCCTTTCTATCCCTCAACATTATTAAAGTTACTATTAAATATCAAATCCATTCTTAATTTGGGATCTGTATATCCGGGACCGATAATATATCGTTTTGTGGAAAGTTGAAAAACTGGGTAATAACCCAGTTTTTCAACTACTTAATTTTCATCCCCTTTTCTTTTTCCCCTAACCTCTTACTTTCGACAAGTATCAAAGAGGGCTTATTATGAAAATCTATATAACCAACGACCCATGAAAGGAAATAATACACGATCATTTATAAAAGATCTCTATTTTTTACTAATTAACCCCCCGTTTCAACCCCTTCCTCTGAGCCGATTTTGATTTTTTTGCTAATTATATAAATGATATCCTTTTTTAATAAGAATTAAGAAGGCTTCCAGTGAAAACAAGAAGTCTTGCATGTTTTTCTATTTTCATGTAATCTGTTGTTATGTTATCTGTTGTTTTTGTTGATAGCTATGTTACTCAAGAAGTTTGTTTATTATATTAATTTTCAATAATGGGTTTAAATTTAAAATTTAACAATAAATAAATACCTATAGAAAAAAATTGGGACTATAGTTAGGCAATAGTATTATCTATTCCATGTCCTCCTGTAGTTTTTGTTTGAGTATGCAACATCACAATATTCAAAAAATAAATCATATTTTCTGTTAAATTACGATTTTCTCTGTAACCATTGAATTCAGGTATAGAACATATATAAATGAATAAATAGGTATTTTTATGATCATTTTCATAAATAACAAACATAGTGGGTGTTCTATTTATAAAAATCGACTTTTTTCACTTTAAAATGGAGCAATATTGATGTCGTTCTATGTACATCCTGTATAAGTGTGGGTAAAAATATTGTATTCCGTATATGCATTGGTGCTTTATAAACTGGAAATTATCACCCAAATGCCCAATTATAGATTTTTTGCTATTTTTTATAGTTATTTGAAAAATCACACATAGCCTTAATTATCTCGGAAACTACGCAGAAATCGACTATAGTTTAAATTGGTAACTTATGTTTATTTTTGACAAGGAATCAAATAATGAACAAAAATAAAAATGTCCCATTTAACATTTTATAGTTGATGTCATCCCAGCAAAATTGGGACGCTCTGTAGACATTATATTTTAAAAGACCTTCAAATTTAAGGAAACTTTTGTATGAAACGTTCTTTCGTATCTATTATGGATTTCCGGATAGTATAGTGGGTACTTTTATGTGTAACGCGGTGTACATGTTTTTTAATAAAAATCATGTTTGATATTTAAAAGAAAATATTTTAGACCCGCGCTAGGTAATCTTTGTTTTTAACACATGCTAATCTTAATCATTTAACAATGATTTATCATGTAAAAACATGTAATTATTGCATGTTGTTTTGATAACACAGGCCAACACACATTTTGGCGCCTACGATTTTTTAACTGTTCCTGGGTAATTTTTGGATGCAGAATGTAAAAAAGTTCTCAGATTTTGTCAATCAGATCTAGTTAAAAAAAAATTGTGTATATATTTTACGTTATAACTGTTATAATATATAATATTACTATTGCCAGTTAAAAAAAAGACACATGGATTTAAGTATTTATTGTAAAAACTTAATTTACCTAATTATATTAGTCACTAATCACATAAAAATTTTCTTTTATACGACTTTCTAGAATGGAGTTTACTAGGGCAGTCTCGCTGAAGGCTCTAGCAGTAGTCCGGCATCATGTGGCTATCCCATTGTCCTTGATAACGATCTTCCATAGTTTTAATATCCTGATGGAATATTTCCCCTTGTTCTTCACCTACAATCATCTAAGTTTCCTGGAAAACGATCTAGGTGGCTGTGGAGGTAGTGAACTTTTATACTCATGTTACAGCCAAGAATATTAAAATTTGAAAGCATAGTTTCCACTAAATCTACGTAATTCTCTGCTTTATGATTGCCAAGAAAATTTTGTAGTACTTGAATAAATGAACACCAAGCGTTAGATTCAGTCTCGTGCATCTTTAACAAGTTGCCTTATTTGAGGACCATCAAATATACCAGCTTTTAGTTTTTCTGTGCTAATGCCAGGAAATTTACGTGACCAATACCCAAAACAATTTCCATCTCGATTTAAAGCCTTCACAAATTGCTTCATTAGGCCTAGCTTGATATGCAAGGGCGGAAGTGAGATTTTTTCTCTTGAAACCAAAGGTTCGTTGATCACGTTTTGTTTTCCATGAATCATGACATCTCTTGAAGGCCAATTTTTGTTACCCCAGTGCTCATTTTTAGCTCTGCTGTCCCAAAGGCACAAAAAACAAGGATATTTTGTATAACCACTCTGCTGTCCAAGGAGGAAGTTAACCATTTTGAAATCAACACAAATTGCCCACTGATGTTCTTGTATTTAATTTTTCTTAAAACTAATGCAATTGTTTCATATTCTTCCTTCATGGTAGTAGAATGACCAATAGGAATTGAGTCATATTTGTTACCGTTATGTAAAAGAACACATTTTAAACTACGTTTTGAACTGTCAATAAAAAGGCGCCAATCATTTGGAGTGTATTCAGGCAAACCCATTTTTTTCTAAGAGCCCTTTTATATTATTACAGAATACTAAGTCATTTTCCTGAGCGAAAAAAGGCAGCAGATCCTTATCTCTTTTACGATAAAATGTAATATTAGTACCTGGACAAAGTAGATTTTTTTCTTTTAATCTGGATGCAAGTAATTCAGCGGATTCCTTTGAGAGATTCAGGTCTCTTATAAGATTGTTTAGTTTTTCTTGATTGAAACACTGCGGAGTTGCTAAATCTGCTTCAAATTCGCTGTCGTTTTCTGATTGAATTCTTTGAACTTCGTCAGACGTTGATGTTTCTGTATCATCTTCTGTCAGTTCGGGTAGAGTGCTGAATGATGGAACGGGTATTTCTTCCGAATTTCTTCTGCCTTCTTGCAAAATCTAGATCAGGATATGTCCATTTGTGTCTATTGTTTCTATTTATGCCTTTAATATTAACGAGATAAAATAGCAGTCGTCATGATGGTTTCGCAGTTCTCTCCAAACCATTGGTACACCAAACTTTAGGCGCTTCCTCTTTCCAGTTGTCCACTGTCGCAAATGTTCAACACATGTTTTACATATGAAATGTGGGGCCCAAGATTTATCTTGATCTCCTAAATGAACGCCAAAATAGGCAAGATGAGCTCTTTTCACAAAATCAGAAATCGTTTTTCTGCTCTCTTTCAAAGTGTATTCACCACACACATAACAAAAAACATCGGGATGATTTACACAGGTACGTCTGCTTGTGGAGGCCATTGTTTCAGTTTAGTGTCTTGATACTACAAAACGACCAAAATTTACACAAAATGATAGCACAACTTTACTTGGGAAAACTCAGTAATATACTAAATCGAGTACAGCCAAGCAGGTATAGAAGGATCGGGTCATAAGCAATTACAGGTATAAAGTAATTAAGAGCAGTGTATTGAGTAGTTTCTAGTATAGGAACATTGGGTTAGGGACAATTCCAGGTATCCATTTGGTTAATTAGATTCTGGGAAATTTCTATTTTGACGATTAAGTACATATTTATCTCTTTATTTGTTGTCCTTTATCAGAAAAAAATATCAATTAACCTGTAACCTGTATCTCAAAAACGAGAGCTGATAGAATGATAGATGGCATTCTTGGAATCAGCACATTAAAAACATCTAAAATCAGATGTTAGATTTCCGGCACCAAATTTTTGTTTTCATTTTGTTACCCTGTGTAATCATCAAAAATCGTTTAAAGAGAGCATGCTGGAAAATAACAGCCTAAGTAACAATGTAGCTTTATGTAGTAATCATAGTAAATCATTTTTGACACGTGTTACACTCTATTCTTTTGCTTTGACTGCATTTGGGTAGTAGTAAAACTTTATTAATCTTAATAGTCAAATTTTATTTATTTTCGGAAAGAGAAATCAGATAATTGTTACTGCCTCATTGGGAAGAACCACTTCCAATATTAAAGCAAAAACACTTTACATTTATTAAGCTATCTATGCCCATTATTTCCTGAAACTAAGAGAGCTATAGGCCGTGACGTTAATCCTTTATTGGAATTCAAGCCCTTTCAAAATTCCGTCCTCAGAATTCCCCTGCTAAATTAAAATGAATAGCTCTCCCATTCAGGATGCCCCCTGAAAATAATCAAGTCAGCTTTGACAAATGACGGTCGCCTTAAATTTAAATTATGAGATACAAGAAAAACACCCGGTTTGACTCTCGATTTTTTCAGACATTAAATTTCTTTTTTTATTTGTTTTTTATTTTGTTTCTTTTTTAGCACACAATTTAAGAAAAATGTATGAAAAAAGGTTTTATTGCATTTTCAAGCTTAATTAGCCATTGAGAGGTAAACTATTATTATTATTATTAAGTTGTGGTGTAGTGTGGTTAGAACTCTTGTATTTTGATCTATTATCCCTTAAGTTAACTTTTTATAAACCCTTGAATAGGGCAACTTGTGATATTGTTATTTTTTAAATCAGTAGCTGTGGAATAATTAAACCTATGTAAATTTTCTTCAGCTTCTTCAGTGTTTGTTTTTTGGTTATTAATTTTATTAAAAACTGACAAGCCTTTAAGGGCTTTCCATCATCTCTACCGGCATAATTGACGACGTTTCGCCCTATATGGAGCTCATCAGGTCAATGCAGCCGTGTGGTAGAAATGACGGAAAACACTCAACGGTATGTTGAATAAAAACGTAGAGTAAGAGGTGCCATCTATAGGAACAAATGCGAGGTTTGTTGTTTATACATCTTTAATAATGTTTAACAACATTATACTGATAAAAAAAAACACTCAACGGTATGTTGAATAAAAACGATGAAAAAATTAGGCAGTGAGATAACCCATAGAGTAAAAGTTGCCATCTATGGGAACAAATGCGAGGTTTGTTGTTTATACCTCTCTAGTAATGCTTAAAACATTATACTGATAAAATGAATAACTAAGCGCGACATACTCAGGCTTTCATTGCTTTTGTGCAAGCCGTGCGATAGCGTTATTTTATTGGCGAAAAGACGTCCCCCGTATGAAATCCATGATACCGGCTTTTTGAGTCAAAGTGTTAATAGAAAACAAAATTATAACGTCCGTAGATACATAAGTAAGAAAGAAATTAATAAATACAAAAACCGGTATCATGGATTTCATATCTTTGGGGGCCGTCTTTTCGCTAATATAATACTTGGTATCGCACGGCTTACACAAAAACAATGAAAGCCTGAGTATGTCGCGCTTAGTTATTCATTTTATCAGTATAATGCTTTTAAACATTACGAAAAAGGTATAAACAACAAACCTCGCATTTGTTCCCATAGATGGCAACTCTTACTCTATCTCACTGCCTAATTTTTTCATCGTTTTTATTCAACATACCGTTGAGTGTTTTCCATTATATGGGCCCTATACTTGACTAAGCTTACCACAGGCAGAATATTTTTTCCGAATGACTGTTAATTTCTTTTTTATATATATTTATATACTATGTACCGGGTATATATATATATATATATATATATATATATATATATATATATATATACTATATACCGGGTGATCACGGACTAATGTACGCCCTCTTTTTTTATTTGTTTTTTAAACTATCACTTTCAGTGTTGCCAGGTTCTTACAATTGTAACAGATCTGTTACCTTTTGAAGAGATTTAATACTTTTTTACCTTCTGATGAAATCTATTAGCTTTTTACTCAAGGCTCGAAATAAAAAAAATTACAAGAACCTTAATGAGCAAAAAAAATTATTTATGTACGAGAATAAATGCAAGCTTTTTTTTGCTTGTTAAAAGCCCAGTGTTCAACTAAAATAATCTTCCAAAAGAATTTGTTACCTTTCTTCAAAATCTATTACCTTTTCGAACGCCTATCTTTACCGTTTATCAAAATGTTCTGGCAACACTGATAACTTTGATATATTGTGAGCATATGTGGGTCAAAAACAAAGAAAAAAACATTCAGAATTATGGTTTATTTTATCTGTAGCAACACATATGCACATGTTAAGTCGGTTTATGGGTGCTAGCGCGTTTAACCCTATAGTTGGAGGCCCCATATTTAGTAGAATTAATACGGGCCTCTAGTAATTTCCGCTCTTTAGGTAGATTAAGTTTAAGTAACACGGTTAATAGTAATTATGTGGTAAAATGTAAAGGCAATCACGAAACTAATCTCACTCGAAAATTCGCTTGCAAAGTTCCTTTAGTCAAATTAGGGTGATCGTCCATTCGACACGTCACTCCAAAAGTAATTCGGTTGCCTTCGATAAATGGGTCTCGTTTGCAGTGTCGGGTATTTGAGTTACGAAAAGACTTATTGAGCTGCTTTCTGTGCTCTCAGATTATCTTGTTTTCGTTGTGTTAATGGGTATTATAAGAATCTAATAAAATGTGTTTATTGGGAAAATCGAAAGGAAAATAATGTTAGTTCACGGTCAATTGACTAGGCCAATGATTACTAGTATATACGAGATGGTCCTCTTCACTAGGAAAAATAGAGTGGTCCAGAGAGGGTACTTTATCTCACCCTTGCACGAGATGATATTGTTAATATTTCCATGGACACATTCGAAAAAAAGCGATAAAAATTGTCATCAAAATAAATGTACTTTTGAAATCACAGACACTTGCATAATTTTATTTACCTATAGTGTAGGTAGGTTTGCTGTGCACCTTCTAATAGCAAACATTTCTTGATATGAAGGGAATTTACTGCCAATAAAAGAACAGATACAGACATGTGTACTGGACATTTATATCAAGAACAATCAGTTTAATTTACGCAAATGCTGAAATCAGAGCAGGTAAATGGCGTTTGCCGTGACATTTCTATATCTGCAATAATAATAATTCACTCAATATATATCGTTGGAGCACTGGCTTAACATTTATTTGATTTGGATCGACGATGATTATTTAATGCATAGGCGTTTTCAGTTGCAGTGCTGTATAATTTTATTAACCTATATTTTTCTATGTTTAATAAGTAACTGAAAATATTAAACGAAATGCAGAATAAAGGTTTAATTTATGATATACAATAAAATAGCGTTAATCGGACCATTTTCCTTCATTCTGATAGTATACATCTAATATAAGTATTTTATCAGTTTGTTTTTAACAACAGCAGAAGTTATGGTACGAGCGAGGATCGAACCCGCACCTCGGGATCACTAGTCCATTGCTCTAACCAATTGCGCTATCGTACTACTAATAAGCAATTCGTTAGAACTTGTACATATTCAAACCAGCCAGTATCAGGCCATAAGGTTAGAATATTTGGCAGAATCAATAATGGTTATGATACTGGCGGGTTTGAATATGTACAAGTTCTAACGAATTGCTTATCAGTAGTACGATAGTGCAATTGATTAGAGCAATGATCTAGTGATCCAGAGGTGCGGTTCGATCCCCGCTCGTACCATAAATTTTGCTGTTGTTTATAAATATTTCTAAAAAAAGTATATATCTAATAAAATATATCAATAGCTAGAGAGTGTTTCGAGAAAATGGTTAAAAGTCCGAAGCACAGAAGAAGTTCTATTACCTACCTGAGAAATTTGTTTAACTGTATATATACTATAAAAGATCCTTAGTCTATCTATAGTCTAATGTCTAATATGTTATTGAAAAATTGTAATAAGCCGTCACATATTTTTACTCATTTTTACTTATATTTTAAATACGGTCTCAGAAAGACGCGACGCTAGATTCCTATAAAAGCGTCTTCTGCTCCTAAATATAGCTAAGTTCTCTTTTATTGTTAGTAGGTACAAATCATATGAGTGGGGATAAGAACAGTTATGACCGAAAAGTGAAGCATCTGTAGAAATAAATACCGGACGTTTGGATTCGCACGTTATTTTATCGAAAGTTAGTGTTTATCCACATATAAGCAACAGTTGCAAATTAAGGTGTGAAAACAATACTATTCATAGAAATCCCTATCTGATATACTGAGATTTGTAGTTTATATTTGTTAACTATCAATATTTATTTTTATTGAAGCGTAGATAGGTGATTATTATTGAATCAGCCTCAGGTACGTAGGTATAGATACAAAACTTATTTCCTATTACAGTGCCTGTATACAAAAATATAGTCACTGTACTTTCTACCAACTGATTACTCGAAAAATATGCATAAAATAAGCAACAACAAAAAAGGTATTTACAAATAACAATACTACAAATTCTCAAAAACCACTGTTATTTCCACCATACTTACAGTTTTCAGTCCTTAAATGAAACAAATTAGAATATACCTAAAGAATGAATATACGAATTTTTAAATTAGGCTTCTTTTAGTAGAGTAGTCTTTGTTCTTTGGGTCCAACATAATACCCTAAAAAACATATCATTGTCAATTGCAAAATAATTTTTCAAGTGTGTAAATATCATTTTTGTTTCTAGTGTCTTTTTTGTAAAATATCTTCACTATTTTTATACAGCGCAGCGTTTATGACAAACAAGTTATATCTACATGTCTTATGTCGTCAACATATGGGGCAGATATGCCGTGATTTCTCTACAACCCAGTAAAAGCAAAGTTTACTGAATATATTATTTTCAGTCAACTTTGGTATAAGTAATATAAGTAATCAGAATATCAAAATAGATATTGTTTGTTTTCGTTAGTCTTTTGGTAGCACATACATTGAGCGAAATTTAAAAAAACGTTAACAAAGTGTAACTACAAGTTATTTTTTGCCGCTTAGATTCGGGATCATTTTCCTGTTTTGAGTGCACTAAATTAAATGTTTCAATCTCGAATAGTAAAGTTTTCTGCCTTGTTTATACAAAGATAAAAAAAATACGTAAATAACGTTACGAAAAATAATTAATGTTAATAATAATTATAAATAAATTAAAACTTAAACAAATTGAAATAAATTACAGTTTATAGGATTTGTATAAAGTAATTACTAAATAATTTATAGTCTGTACACTAAATTATTGTTACCTTAACATATATAAAAATGTTTTATTTCAGAGCGCCCTCATGTTGTACCTATTGCTAAAATAGACTGCTAAAAAAATGTCAACTTTGTCTTTTTTGTGCAACATTTTCTTAGCGCGACACGCCTAAATAGTTGTACAACAAGAGAGTATTTACGCAGCAACGTAACTAACATAAATCATAATTTTTTGTTAAAAATATGTTATATTTTAATATTCAACAATAACGGATTTTTATTTTCTCGGAGTGAATAAAAAACGTTTTGCTAGAATAACAAGGTTTTAAAATTTTATTACATTATTTAATAAAAACGCATAATGATAAGGTTTTCATATTTTTTACCCTTACACGAAAATTACGCTGACAGTATGTCTACTAAATATACATTTAAGTTTTGCGTTTGCGACATCCAATGTACAATTTTTAAAAACTGTCCTTAAAACTAAGGCATATCTGACGTAACTGAGTTAACTTTTTTAGTTATACCAATTTGTATTTTAGTATAATCATGAAACATAAATATTACAAAATATTTATTTTTCAATGTATTTTTAGAGTTCGGTAAATTAATTTACTTTTAATTTTTGTAAAATTAATTTTTGAGATTGAAAAGTTTTCGATATTTCTGTAATATATACTGTAACTAATCAAAAAGTAGAACATACAAGATACTTACCGAATTTTAGGTACATTTTAGTCTCATTCTTTAGATACCCAAAATAATTTTACGAAGTAAAATATCAACATAGTGTTTAAAATGTACACCCTTCAGATAAAAACTCAGTTTCGTCGATAATTCCCACAGTTGTCCACTAAACAATTTATTTCAAAAGCCTGATATATGAATTCAAACGCTCTGTCTTTGATGATTGTAAAATATTTTTCTTCTAAATACTAGAATTTTTAATATATCTAAATAAGAGAGTTTGTCCCGAACGTCGCTAATACTGATCTGTACAACAACTCAGGTGTATCGCGGTAAAAAAAATTGCACAAAAGGGGCAAAGTGGACATGTTTTTAGAGGCCTGTTTTAGCAAATTTTTTACTTTATTATTTTCTTCTATAAAAAGGTTTTATTCGAGGAAATGGAATTTTAGCGAATATTTAAAAATTTCATTAGGTCGCCAGTTTGCCATATAGGATTGGCCGTAAAATTTGCTACTCTATCCCTGTTTAACACTTCATTTTTGTGCAAAATCCTAAGACAGATAAGTAGTTTTTGGTGCTGAATTTTTTAACATTTCAGCAAGCCGCCATTTTGTTCCGCCATAATGCATTTACACAAAAAAATTACCGAGTTTTCCCTTTATATCACAGTTTATTTTTGATGTCCGTTCGGTAAATAGTTTCTTAATAATGATTTTTTTACATTTTGTTCCGCCATATTGGATTTTTACCAAAATGTAACAATTTCTTCCCCTTATGAACCTTGATTTTTGAGCTATGCCGCGTACACACAGACCGAGACACAATCCAAATTAAGAACCGCAAAAAATCTCGGTCTCATAATGGATCATAAGTTGCGTTTTAAAGATCATATAACAGCTAAAATAAAACACACATACAGGCCGACAGACTGGTGTAAATGGGAGAACATGTTTTTCGGGATTCAAGGACCCGAAAATGCAAATATCTGCAAAATCTCGGAGGGTGATTTTTTCACGATTACAAGAGAAGTAAAAATTGACCTGCTTCTTAACTTCATTGAGGTCCTGTCTCCTAAACCACCCCCCGCTTCAAAATTCTAAATGTTTCGAAACAAATATTACATGTATACGCCCCTGCATCTATAAACTGTGGGTAACGTGTATGTTTAATGCTAATATCAATATATGGTGATTCTGCAATGTACCCTCTATATGTGTTTGCCAATTTTACTGCTTATATATTCTGGATTTACGCTCCGTCGTGCAAATGACGACCGAAATTTCCAATAAATGTTGGTTTAACCACACTTAACCGGTATTATTTAGAGTTGATCAACATCAAACACATGTTGATTTTGGGGATTAGGGAGGATATTTCATTCTATGGTTTTATTACGAGCATTAATTGAGTGGGACGGAAGTTATGTTGGAATCGTATGTTAAATTGCTTATGGCAGATCGGTGTCATTCCCCATAAAACAACTCATCATTGTAAACTATGAAAGCACAGAGTTATCTCTCACTATGTCTATATATATATATATATATATATATATATATATATATATATAGATACATACATACATTTATTAAGTTTTATTTGTAAGGTATATAATTAATTAGAAGTATTTATTTTATTTTAATCTTGGTGAATTCGCAGCATTTTGGGATTTATTGTAAATAAATTAATCCCCGCGTTTCCACATATAAATATACAGTTGAAATTGCACATTTTTACGGCGCATTGTTGGAGCGTCGCCGCAGACAAAGAAGATTGACGAGTACAGTACTAAAAGTTACACGCACAATTTCGCCTATCGGCCACCGCTGAAAACCATAAAAATAACCCGAAAAACGCTACGTTTCCCCACATGGTGGTTACATAAATGTTGTTGGTGAACTGGTCGCAGAGACTGATTTAGGGGCGTGCGGTGAAATTTTAAGAAAGGGAAGCAATTTTTAGAAACTTACCTATTTGTAATGTAATTCGATTCTTCGATCATTTTTTGCAAATTCGTCAATGACGTCATCATAAAAACGTCAATGCTTCGACATATTTTAAAGAAGTTTATTTTCAATGAACAACAGCGATGTATGCGAAAGTCTCTCCTGCCCCGTTGAATTTCTCACGAATTTTTTTATACGTTTAAGTGTTGAAAAATTGCGTTCTACTGATGATACTATTTCACACAATTCCGACACTTCGGTGTAGGCATCTTCCCGCTCCTCTTTTAAAAATTGCATTAGTTCCTTAGCGTTATTTTTTGCGCTAATGTCATCAGTTTCGTAAATCACTCAATCATTTTTAGTTCAGGTCGCAATAACACTCGGTCGAAGAACTGGCCATAATGAAGAAGAGATTTAAACGCATCTTCTGGAAAAGTTTTTCCTTTAAATGCATCAAAATTGCAGAGCTCGAGGAATTTAAAATCATTTAAACCGTTAAATCTATAGTTTATTTGTTGCTGAATTTGATCGAGTGTTTCATAAAAGAGGCATCTGTATGATGTTTGAACATCTCCCACCTTGTCTGTTCAAAGACGCTTGGCTTGTGGCTCTACATTTAACGTCATCGTTTTCTCCCAAAATAGGTGAAAGTCATCTCTTTTTTGGCTTAACATGGACTTTAAATCATCCACTTTTTTTAGGCAAAAAGCAATATCATTTGTTTTAGTTTGTGATATATTAAAAACATTGTCCGAAAATGGAAATATTTCTGAAAATATGTTCAACAAATAATTAAAATTAAAATCTCGTTTCAAACAGTCCAAAAACCCCGTCGAACTATTTATTGCTTCTGAGTCCCACATTTCATTATTTTTTATTATATTCTCAAATAGTTCAATCAGTGATTCACGATTTTCAGATACTGTTAACACAAGTCTTCCATTATAGTTCCACCTAATAGGAGCTACTTTGGGCAATCGTTTGTGGACAATTGAGTCCAAAGCTTGTGTACGTTTTGTTGACTTGGAAAAAGAAGCAGCCATGCCACTGAAAGTAACAAAAAATACTTTACTCTCTTTAATGTGATTGATGGACTGGGATAAAACTAAATTTAATTTATTAGCAAAACAATGGACAAACACAGCACTTGGGAAAGTTTCTCGAACTTTAGCTTGCAGACCCCATAATTGTCCTGCCATCACTGCAGCTCCATCATAGCTTTGAGCAACTAATTTTTTCTCTCCATTAATTTCTTTAGTAACGTTATAAACTACGGTATATAATGCATCTGCTGTACGATTTTCGGACACATTCTTAAAACCTAAAAATCACTCTTGAATACTTCCGTCTGTTTTAACGTACCGTATTGCTATAGATAATTGGCTAAAATTAGTGATATCAGTTGTTTCGTCCAAAACAATAGCAATGAACCGCGCCTCGCCAATCTCCTGCTTAATTCTTTTTAGAATAATGGTTGCAACAGTGGAAATTAAATCATTCTGGATTCGATTCGACGTTCCGCGAAAAATGCTAGACTGCTTTAAATTAATAAAGTAAATCTTGAAAATTTCCTCTATTTGAAGAAACCCTTGTTTCGTCATGACCTCTAAATCCCAATTCGTGCTGTCCGAGAAAACAAACAACATCGATAAGTCTACTTAATATTTGCCTATTTTTATAGACTAGTTCATTGTGTTGGCGGTGACTAATTTCCAACTATTTATTAAGGGCGTGTTCAATTCTGGTTGTACAGAAGACTTTTTATTTTATGACGGCCTGTAAATGCGCTTTGAACATAATGTGTCTTTTTACAGCTTTATGGAGATTGTTTACATCGGAAAAACCAGTTTTATTCCAGAGACCTTTTTCATTTTCAAAAAGTAAACTTGGGCAACAAAATAATTTACTTGTATTTTCACACCCTGTTAGCCATTTAAATTGTTCGTATTGTTTTTCCGGATAAAAATGTCTAATACAGTTTTTCATTTTTGTGGTTAAATTTTTTCATAGGAGGTTTTGCCCTTCCTTTGGAAATTATTTGAAGCCTCTCAGCGAAGTTTAATGTGGAAAATCTTTTTATTATTAAGACACACACCACACATTCACATACACTCTTCTTACTAAATTCTCCAACATTTTTAACGTTATTGCCGACAGCCGAAGTTGACGGTATTTGCATATCCACGCACGTATTATTGTCTTCCATATCGCACCATGCCCGACGCGACGTACGTATCATACAACACACGGATAGTCGTTCAAACAAAGAACCTACTCAAACGATAGCTTCCGCCACCACTTAAAGCACGCGACTGAAATGCAAAAATTGCAAACAGCCGGTGGAAAGTTCATTAACCTCTGGTCGATTCACAGCAAATACATACATGACTTAGCTGCAGAGAAGCTAGCGGCCCGCATAGGTTCTATTCGATATTCTATTGTGACTGGGTCGGAGTCAAGGCCGAATTTATTATGGGCTTGATAATTAAGATAATATATTAGCATTTTTAATATAAACTAAATTAATGGTTTCCTATTTCAAAAATTACATTTTAGAAGAGGTTTTGTAATTTTTTTTTTTGGGGAAGCACTGCTTCCCTTGCTTCCATGGACTGCACGCCCGTGGACTGATTGGTGATTGTATAACATAACCTTTCTCAGCTAGGGAACTTTTCGCTTTTATCGTTATATAAATATATATATATATATATATATATATATATATATATATATATATATATATATATATATATATATATATATATATATATATATATATATATATATATATATATATATATATATATATATATATATATATATATATATATATATATATATATATATATATATATATATATATATATATATATATATATATATATATATATATATATATATATATATATATATATATATATATATATATATATATATATATATATATATATATATATATATATATATATATATATATATATATATATATATATATATATATATATATATATATATATATATATAATATTTTGACAGAGTGACAGCTGCGTTTAATGAGCGCTTCCAAGCGAACTTCGACTCGTAGTAAAATATTACATAAGAATGACTTTTACCCCTCTTCCCCTGAGGTAAGGTCATGTAAAGATTTTTTAAACCCCCTCCTTCTCCGAAATCTTACGTAGCTAATGAATGAATGAGCCATAAGTGGGCATAAGCTTAAATATATTTTAAATTGTGCGTTGCTCCCGCCTCTACCTTAAATCGATGGCAGCATTCGTTTTTTAAATGGAATGCGCTCTATATTATTATATTTTTGTATTTTTCTGAACATTCGAAATACTTTGTGTCTTATGTTTGCTATTCTTAAATTCAACTGTTTTCGAGAAACTGACATGAGGGTTGTAAATTGACATTTAACTGCCAAGCTACTTAACCTGAAACCAAATGGATTTCACTTTCCTATCTTGATTTTTTAATTATGAATTTCCCCACACCAAATTCCGGTTTGGCAGGAAGTGCCAAAATTTCACATTTAAATTTAGGAGGTATAGGAGCCATATCGCTAAAAGTGTTTAAAATGTTCAACAAAATACAAAAATGCAATAATATACAGAACATTCTATTTAGAAAACGCATGTTACCATCAATTTAAGGTAGAAGCGGCAACACAACACAATTTAAAATATTTTAAAAAGAAAATTTATGTTCGCCTATGGTCAGAGCCAAATTTTTAAAGTCATAGATTCATTGGTTCTCCACATACTTCGAATAGGCCACTGAGTTTGGCGAACCATTTATATAATCGAAAATAGAAGTCAAGTACCCATGCCAATGACAGTTATTACAGTGAAACTGTTCTTGGTTTGTGCATTCTCAGAATATAAAATTTTTAAATTTTTATACCCCTTAAAAATCTACAACCATAACATCCAGAATCTAATCCCCGTGAGACACCGACCTTCACTATTTTTGGTGCAATTTTGAAACGAATCGGTTTCACAGTCAACTTATCGTTGCCAAAATTTTGTCTACACACACATTCGTTAATTTGACTTTCATGTCAAACACAATTAAAACGAAAACTCATTTTTCACTTTATATTTTGCTCATCTAATATAAAAAAGGCTGACTGGACTTTAAAACCATTTTTTTAAAATAATTTTCCACTAGTCCACTAGGCCTTCGTTTTGTATTACTATAAAAACTTTGGACGTCTTTAAATACAAACAAATTAGTTATCTCATACCATACTCATTTCTTAGTGTTTGGTCCCGACGCACCAATTAACTAACAACTAATCTATGCCCGTAGTAACATTGGAACTTATTGTAATCCAATTTTTATTCCGATTATTTAGGTCTGTACAGAATATTTATATGCTATCCGTAGATATCGAAAATACATAAAAAAAAGTTGACAGGATTTGCAATTCAAGTGTTTTACCTAATTAAGTTGGGCACTATATGGTACTATGTTAATTTTTTAAGTTTTAACCTTAACGAAACAATAGGATGGGTGACTCATTATCACCCGGTATAAATATATATTTCTAGAAGAAACTAGGTTCCTTATAAAACGCTAGTTAACTGAAACCCTCTTTCTACAGAGTTAACTGTTCCCTTTAGTTTCTCTTTTCTTTGTTACGAAACCTCGGAAAGCAAAATGGCAAGCGCTTTTGTATAGCCGGAATAATTCAGTAGCTCTCAACCTTCGTAAGAAATTAGGAAATTATTTCCCCAAAGGCCTAAAAGGAAAATATTTTTACCTGCTTCCTAAAATTGGGGGAATTAATTAATTACACGGATACCTCGGAAAGATCCCTAAATGTGCTACTAATAATCCCCCGAAATAGGGGTGCTACTTTGAAATAAAATAGGTTAAAGGGCAACGCTGTTTCACGCTTCACGGGAAGTCTCTTGTGGTATTGGTCTGACGATAAACAGCGGCGAGGAAAATAAATCCCGTTTACCGTAAACAAAGAAATTTATGTTTTCGCTTCGCATTCGTTGAGCTAAAGTGACTTTTGAACATGTTATTGAAGGATTTATTTCGTAGTGGTTTCGAATACTTAGACTGGTTATTAATAAATTAAAATGTGAACTTGGCAATGAGATATCAATATATAAAATTGGCCAGTTTTGGATATTTGGAAAGTTAGTGGAAGCAACACCCTCATTACCATTGCGCAGTGTAACTTTTTTTTATCAAAAGTTTATTCTAATCTATAAATACTTTCCAATTTTAGTTTTTGTATAGTCGTATGTAGTACTAACACCGAGGTACCAGGAGAGGTTAAATCTATATACTCTCCAAAAAAATTGGTGCTGTAACGCTGAAAACTAAGCGGGTTATGTGAAACAGGGTTTTCACAAAAGTATTCTTAGATAGATTGGCTAGAATCGATAAAGCTATAATGGTTTCATGTTTGAAATAACGATCGGAATAATATCAAGTAGTGCATAATTCTGACGTAATTTTTCATTCTTAAGTTGTTCAAGTTAAACATATTATTAAAATTGTAGAAAGTAAGATAACCATCTTACTTTCGACAAATAAACTACTTTCTAAAATTATTATTTAAACTTTCTTTACTTGTGTGTTTTTTTCTAAAAGATACTTTTTATTATTGATTTATAGGTCATATAGGATGCAAACAGGTATGGGTACTTATGGCTAAAACTATATACTATTTAAGTTATAATAAAAGGAAATATTAATATATAAAAAGCTAACCTTAATCAGTTAACAGTAATTAGTTTTAATTTTTTTCAACAGTACTTAGAAATCTCTATGTCTTCACACTTAGGGACCTTTGGGAAACATTAATATGGAATAATTGAAGAATATCAGAGCTTTGTACCAGGTTGCGAAATACTTTGGATGAGAAAAGAACATCAGAAGTTATTCTGCGAGCAGTCAATGAGATCAGCCGAAAGTGTCTTTGAGCCAGGGAGACATCGTTCGACGGGTTGAAAAAGTTATTTTTAAATGAGAAATATTTGATAGACTTATTTTGGTTGCGCTCTAGCCGGTCTTCGAAAGTATTTTGTTTAGGACTCCAGAGGGTGGAGGCAAAATTAAGTTTGCTTAGAACGTAAGAATTATATAAACAGATACTTGGTTTGACATCATTAAAGTGCTTGCATTTTCTTGTAATATAATCTAACATTTTGGAGGCTGAGTTAACGACAGAATCAACATGTAAATCAAAAACAAGTTTAGAGGCGAACAATACACCCAGATCCCTAACACATTCGAGGCCATGTTTGGATTATGCAATTTTGATTTATTGAAAATGTGATTGAGCTGTATTTTGAGAGATTAAGGCTATTTTCATCACTTTATCTTCCCGACGATCCAAGTCATTTTGTAGCTTATCACAGTCATTAAAGCTGGTTATGGGAATAAACACTTTTAAATCATCTGCATAAAGCAGGATGTTACAGTTTTTAACTAGTCCAAAAACGTACTCATAGAGAAGTTTATCTTATGCACTCTATTTTTTTTTCTTTAACAAATCTTATTTTTGTATGAGAGTAATAAGTGGAAAAATATTTATTTGTAAGGTAAGTTAGTACATTTTTCTGCAAGACACGTTCTATTTTTTTTCTTATAATGTATTTAAATAGCAATCTAAAGATTTATTCGAAAACAAAAGACTTCTAGTCATTTTTCGAGACCTCTCGATTTATGGCTTCATAATTGGCTCTCTTAAAATTATAATATTTTGCTCGATTATATTTCAGAGATAATGCACATCTTCTGGAACAAAAGGGCTCGAATAATAGTTAACTTCCAGGATTCCAAATGTATTATTGTAATTAAATACGGAGTTAAATTGCACCAAATTATGATATGAAAAAGTGTCTAATAGTGTCGTGTACTTAGGCGCAACGTTGAGAAGCCCCAGAAAGCTTTTTTTGTCGACCTGCATCCATTGTGCGGATGGAATATTGAAATCACCACAAATCAACAGTATTTGATTTTCCCCTATATTGGAGCTACAATCTGATACTTATCCACATATCCTTGGCATCGCTTAGGTATTCTTGAATTAAGGTGGTATTATACTGATTTTTTTACTGCAATTAACACCCCACCTCCGTCAGATTTAAGACACGAAATACACTCGCAAACTCGACGAAATATTGAATACTGATTTAAGTCCGCTAACTCGCAGTCGGAAATGGTACTCTTCAACCAAAATTTGGTAATATACAAAATATCCGGGTTATTCACTTAGAGGTTTTCAGTTGTATCCTTAAACCCCGCGCAGTTTGGTACATGGCGTAAAAAGCCATCGAGAATAATAAACATATCGATAGATTACTATAAAAATACGATACTATTGTAACGAATTCAGTTCTTGGACCTTTTGACCGAAACATTGCCATTCTGAAGCCATACAAACTTGAATGTTTTAATCCTAGATTTTTCTCCTGCTTGTTTCAAAAGTATTTTAGTTTGTGGTGGTAAGTGCTCATTAACAAAAAATCGACCAGAAACACCACATTGTTATACATAAGAGAAACATCTTGAAACAATCAGTTTCAACACAGCGCCAAAAAACAACAAACACCTTTTTCTGTAGTTTATCTGTATATATGGATATTAACCAAGAGATCATGATTGGATTTGCTTTAGCGATAGCGTCCATACGGGTATTGCATATTTCGTGGGTAGAAGGCATTAAATATTCTAAAATATCTTGTAAGAAGTAAACAGAAACATGACTTATTCAGCTTAGAATAAAAAGTAGTTAGAATTATAAAGTACGGCTTTCCAGACGCTGATTTCAGTGGATATGCAGTCAGTGGTATCTTGTAAAAAAAACTTGACCTATTAAAAATTAAAATGGAATATGGCTATTAAAATTAGACAAATAAATAAAAGTTAAAATATTAAAAGAAACTAATTTATCAGCTTATGACAGCTAAACATTCTGCTAAACATGAAGAAAATATGCATTATACCTTGTTGCTGTTCAACAAAGAAAAGCCTACATCATATTGTTTCTTTAAAAATTTGCGTGTATTACCCAATTTAACGACGTGGTAGCGAGTCCCTTTTAGAGATTCATTATACCTGTAAATCAACATCAGGGACAACTTTAGACTAATATGTTCAAATTCATTGGTTAACTTTCCGATGATCTCTTGTTTACTTTCATATTTAAAGTTTTTTGATAAGTCATATCTCTAGACACGATTTAAAATATAACCACACACCCTGTATATTGAAACAAAGTTATGAACTCAAAACTAACATTTTTAATAAATGTGTAAAATAACTTTTATATACATTTATTAAAATTAATTAATCCCTAAATAGAATAATAAATAAATTAAAATATCTACAGTGCGATCAATCTATATTGATAACATTTTAAACGTTTATAATTTTTCACTTTTTAACTTATCGGAATGAACCCTAAACCAAATTATAGAGCTACGTAAAAAGTTTTTTTTTTCTAGTTATTAGGAAAACAAAACACTATCTATTTTACACGATATCACCATAAGTTGTATTTTTTTAAACGAAATATCCTGTGTATTATGTGTTCGTAAACTGGGCCTCTTCTTCTAATTATAAATAAACCAGGTTTGATACCTTTATTTAAAAAAACTCCCGAAAAAGTTGAGAAAAATCATGCCATAGGAGGCAATGTATTCCCATCGACTGGGCTATATATTAGAGAGTTTTTCGTCTTTCTCTCTAAAACACATTGCCTCTTATGGCAGGGTTTTTTCTCAAATGTTTAGGTTTTTAAAGACAAAAGTATCAAACCTGATTTATTTATGATCAGCAAGATGGAGCTCTTTTTATGCGCATTTAATATTGAGGGTGTCCCATTTAAAAGACACAACTTATGGTGATATTTTGTGTAAAATGTAGTCTTTTGTTTTTCTACTAACTATGTAACCCTACAATTTGATTTTTTTTTGGTTCATTTCGATAAGTTAAAAAGTAAAAAAGTTATTAACGTTTCAAAATAGATTGATCCCATGGTACATCTGAATAGAATATATGAAAGTATACCTATAATTTTTATATATAATTTTTTGGTGCCTTTTATGTTAAAAAGAACGCAATACGCAATAAAACATTGCTTTCCCAAATTTCAAAGCAATCTGTTAAAAGATAAATAAATCAGAGGCTAATATATTCTTTCAAAGTCACCCGGTATAGTTAATTCATTATGCGGTCCTGTCCTGTTACATCATTAAACTATCCTGATATTCCTTTTAATACATATTTTACGGTGATATGTATTTATTCACATAAAAGAATAAACCCGCCCCTGGTTGAAGTTCCTTGTTTCGCGTCCGTTGTGTGTTCCGAACAATTTCCGCAACACGCCGTTTCGACTCGACGAACCTTTTATTTTCCCAATGGAATTTGTCCAAGTCGGGAAATAAAACCATACGGAACCGAAACACGTATTTTGTCAGTGAAATGTCTGAATCTTCGGAAAATAAAAAGACTGCTCCGTGTTGAATATTTTGTCACATGTTAGTTTCTCGGATGGATTTATTATCTCTATAGAAACGGATAAAAAGGTCGGCGAGCGTGAGCTTTTAAAAAATGTATATAACAAAAATGATATTAATTAATATTTGTGGTTTTTAGATACAACTATCACTCTTTGACTGTGAACTGATGAACTAGGTAATTCAAATCGATAAACAACGAGCTCTATTATTTTTTTAAGTTTCTTAAATATTCTCTTATCTTAAATAAGTTCGAAACTGCAGTTTCCAAATTCAGATGTACAATATAACTTACTCTTTGTTTACGGTTAGGTATTAATATTTTCGGATAAATTCGTGAGTGTTATATTTGGTTTCATAGTTCTATAGCCTACGACTAAAAGTGGTATTTTCACCTAGATTTGTAAGCTAGTTGATACATTTTTAATTGAGGGAGGAAGTTGCAGGGAATGGTCTGCGTACATCGTAAATATCAGACTCGCAGGAATCATTCTTTTTTTGCTTTGTTTTTAAGCTAAAAACAAGGTTTATTTGTGATATTGTAGGTTTAGCTACATGTAAACCATATCTATTATACCTAAATATTAGATGCGCAGCGTTCACATACACTCCATTTCATTAATATTTCTTTGATAATACTCATTGGATTGTTGTGGTCTCAGGGACAGACATATAGGAGTGGTGACAAGGAATTGGGTAAGACTGTATTGATACTGGCACGGCGTTCAAGAAAAATTCTGTGCGGTATATCCAGCTTAACGTGTTAAGTGTTAAATAGTGTTAATTTCTGTGTGTACTAATGGCTATTATAAAATATCGCACTTGACAGAGTCAGAACTGTAAAATACTGACAATATATAGTAAAATTTAACCCTAGGTATATATTTTTTACCTCTGTATATAATAGTATGCATGCACTTTTATAGTATCCGATGTTTTCCCATTTTACACGGGATTGCTGTCGCTCGACATTCGGATGTCACCTGCGACCTACGTCTGAAAGTCGTAAATACTATTGAATATATGGCACGGCTTCGTTTCCAATACCCTGCATCGTCAGTGGCGTATAAATTATACTCCAAGCAGAATTACCAATATTCAGTTTAGCATACAAAATGGGACACCGACGAGAACGTCTGGATGCAGTATTTGTTTTTATTTAGTGCTTGGCATATTCTGTTTTATATTAGGGAGATATACTGGATGTTCAAATTTGAGGTTGTTTTTTGAAAGTGGATATAATAAAGGGCCAAATTACTTACATTTTATTTTACTTACAAGTATGGTAGTTTATAACGGAATACAATATCGGACAAGTAATGCTCTCTTGGCCTTTGACAAGATGCCATTCTTTTAGAAAAACGTTCTATAACTTTTCCGTTAGCTCTAAGGTGTCGAACGGTTCGAAAATTATCAGCGACGACTACTTCCTTTAAGAAATTCTATAAAAAATAAGCCTAAGGGCGTTAAATCGCAAGACCTAGGCATCTTAATTTTTCCTCTTGTGAAATGATTCGATCTTCAAATCGTTCCTGCAAAAGAATAGTAGTTTCATTTGCTGTATGTGCTAGAGTGGTACGGTCTTGTTGAAACCAGGTATGCTGGATATGTAATAATATCCAATTTATCTCATAACAAATTCTAAATCATCGACTTGTATTGATATCCTATTAGAATTATCGCAAATATATAGGCCAATATCATCTCTAGCCTAAAAACACTAACTCTCTCGGATTACAATAGCTTTTAAGTTTTGCTTAAGTTTGTAACTGCCGCATTTCGAGATGGAGTATTATTTCTTTCAAGTTCCACACGGCATCTTCTATTCGTTTCACCATACTTCTACTATAGTAATACGTTTACACTAAATGCGGGCGTCTTTTAACAGTATATCTCAAATCTCAGTTATCAAACGACTTAAAAGAAGAAATAATTTAAATGATGGTAAATTTAAAAATCGGTAAATTGGCTTTACCCTCTAATGAATTCTTATTAATTAAGGGAATGATAAATAACGTAATTTGAAGTTCACTGTGCATATTAATAAACCGCCGTCCGGATCTGAAGCCGCGACGAAAGGAGGGATGTTAGTCAGAAGTAGGCCGTTTTTATAGTTATGCAGAGTTGTAGCTAATCACCAATGAGTAATGCACCATTTCCATAGATACTTCAATTATTTTCATAGCCTCAGAATCGTGTGCCTAACTTACATGCTGAAGGAAGGATTTATAACGATGGAAATTCCATGTAAAGCCAATTTACCTATTTTTTCAAATTTATTTTTATATTACTATTATTATTTTATATTTTTTAACATTACTTACATAGTCTATAAAAAATAAATAATGTCACTTATTATTTTTATCCTAAAAATAAGGTTTGATTCGAGGAAATGGAATTATATCATTTATTTAAAAATTTTATTATGACATGTTTTGCCACATAGGATAAACTCGTAAAATTCTAGTGTGTAGTGTTTCACACTTGATTTTCGTGCAAAATTAAACGTCATGTAGTTTTTGAGGTATGCCACGTACAGACAGAGCGACGACAGACCGATTTTTCGGGGTCTGGACACTCTAAAGCCCGGATTGGTCTATTAATTTAATTTTTTAATGACCCTGCTTTTTATTGCATCTTAAATTTAAATAAATATATTTTTATTACTAAACAACATTGGTTCATGCTACATTATATTAGAGTTTTTCTTTTTTTCCATTTCGTGTTTTAATGCCCTGTTAATAATTATCCTCTAGAGCTAATCTATTTGTCTACATTGTAGTCTACGATAAACACGCGGCTATTAACGAAATACATGACATTATCCACATAATGAGTCTAATAACAAAATAAAGTGTGCATATGCCTTTATCATGTCATTATAGATGGCGTTGATATCGCCTGTGGAAAATTGAGTTGTTTATAACTTCAGAACCTATAATTTAGTTGATGTATGATATTATAGTTAATCTTGGGTTGGCGGTTAATGACAAATTGTGTTAGATAGCATTTCTGTTTCGATTAACCCTGTATTTGAATTATTTTTTTATATTAAAACACCTTATGATTAATTAACTTTTTAACATGAAGTCTAGCATATTTAATATAAGTATTTAGGAAGCCATATTGCAATACTCCAATGCTACTCCAACTTATTCATATACACGTTAAAACTAAAATTTATCAATATTGGGAATTAAAGTGAAAAAAATGATAAATCATTTCTTGCGTTTTTCTGCTTGCAGTTTAATTTTGAAACGAAAAATTTTATGCTATATGGATATATAAATAAAATTGCAGAAAATGCTTTTATTTAATTTTTTAAAACTTTATGCGTTGAACCACTAGAAAGACTCATTGTTATAATAAAAGCATTTACTAATTCTTATTCATTTGGTCCAAAAGGGCATCACTTCATTTACTGCAATTTTAAGATAAAATAGACACTGATTTGTTTCTTGCATATTACATCAGAATAGTTAATTTAAGAATACGTAGTATTTTGATGGGGGGATTTGTTAACAGCCCTAGCAAAATCTTGCGTCAGTAAATAACTAAATATAAATAGGTATTTAGCGTTCTAAAGTTCTAGTTCTACATTACAGAACATTTTCTACAAAATTTAATATGGTTATAAAATTTATATAATAAAAATATTCTAAAATCACAAACTCAATTTCATAGCTTTTTGTGTTGAAACTTTTGGGCCATGGGAGGAAGTCACACAAAAAAATCAAATAAACTGGTTATAATTTTTGTTTCTTTAACTAACCAAAATCAACTTCTTTCTTGTTTCAATCAGGGTAATGACCCGTATATTTTGGGAACAATACCGAAAATAAATCATTTGGTCGAAATTTGTTTTACTAATTTTGATATTTTTGTACTAAACTTATGTAAAATGTTTTTTTTTACTATGAAACAATTTTTTGCTTGTGACATTTTTCGAGTTTCCAAAAACTTTGAAGAGAATTAAGTTGCGCATACAGTGATAAACATTGTTTGTATGAGACTCTTCTAACGATAACTGTTAAGTACATTATTACAGAACATTAAGAACCATATACGAGCCCTGAATCAAATCATTTGGCCCAGTCATTATTTTATTTTTTATTTTTTTAAACACAGAACAGAAATCTATTGAACGCAACTTTTGTTAAACTAATTTGAAACATTATTGTAAACATTTTTTACTAAAACAAATATCAGAACACTTGAAATATGCACAGAACTAAACTAAATTAAATAATATAAAAATGAATCATTCCGTTTGGCCCATGCAAAAAACATCGCCATTTGTTTATCAAATTAGCCTTGAGTTAAATCAAAACCTTAGTAATTTGTTGATTGTTGACAGGGACAGATCGGCGAGTAGTTGTGAGTATATTACTTACAAAATGGTGCGGGAAAAGCGTTGTCTAACGATTTGCGTAAAGTTATTATTAATTTATTCAAATGCGCTAATGCATGTGGTAAAATCGCTAAGCAACTGCACTAATCACGCTACACTGTGCGAAATATCGTTAAATTATATAAAACGACAGGAGCAACTGAAGAAAAGCCTAATTTGAGTAGAACTTCACAAATAAGTCCGATCAATATGAGAGCCTTACGGCGTATTGTGAAACAAAACCGTCGTGCCAACTGTGGTGAACTAAGTTTAGCGAAGAACAGAGCAACTGGTGAACATTTCTTAAGATCAACTTGTCTCAGAGTAGGCTATACCTTTTATAAAGTAAGTTGTTTGCTAGAACTTTTTTTATACACACTCAATACAACATGTTTATCTCGCAGACTAAAGAAAAATCTTTGTTAACTCTAAGACAGAAAAAGAATAGACGAATATGGGCAAAAAAATCATATAGAACTGGTCACAGATACAACGGGATAGTGTTATTTGGAGTGACGAGTCAAGGTTTGAGGTTTGTGTTGGAGATTATCGAAGTAGGGTATTACGGACCAAAAATGAACTATATCATCCGGAGTGTTTGCGCCGAGAAGTAAAATTTCCGGCTTCTGTAGTAGTTTGGGGCTGCATGTCGGCTCAACGGGTTGGAAAATTACACTTTATAGAAGGGACTGTTAATGCTGCAACATCCTTAGAGACTGCTTGATGCCATCCATTGAAACATTACAAACTAGAGAAAATGAGTATATATTCCAACAAGATGATGCTGTTTGCCATATTGCCAAAATAGTAAAGGAATGTATGGGCAAAATAATACTCCGATGTTAGATTGGGTTTCCAGTAGGCCCGATCTGTCACCTATTGAAACACTGTGGCATAACATGAAAAAGAAGTTACGTGCTACACCTGCCAGATCCGTTCCTGAATTTAAAGAGAGACTAACTCAAATTTGGTATTGGTTTATTGCTAAAGACTGTTAAAACTTAGTAGACACAATGGCAAAGCGAATTAAATCAGCAGGGAGATGTTACCCAGTGGTAAAATAACCGAATCCCTAATATGAGTATTGAGCCAAACGAAATTATTCATTTTTATATTATTTAATTTAGTGTTCTGTGCATAGTTCAAGTGTTCTAATACTTGTTTTAGTAAAAAATATTTACATTAATGTTTCAAATTATTATAACAAAAGTTGCATTCAATAGATTTTTTTTTGTGTTTACTAATGACCTCTTAAATAAAATAAAAACTAAAATATTGACTGGGCCAAATGATATGATTCTGGGATCGTATGTCTGTGCCGAATTTGGAAGAAAAAGATTGATTGATTATATATCTCCTCACATTTAAATACTTGCATAATGTGTTTACCCCGCTTTAGCCGGTTTAGCTATGTAAAAAAATACCGAGGATGTAATGTTTCTGTCATTTTGCTTATAATATTTCCATACACAGAAGTATTTAACAGCTGAAATTAATTTGATTCACAAAATAAAAAAACTCTCATCAGCCGTGTGATATTAAACATTTAAAAACAATTTTATTTGGTAAAAGCTGACAAACTTCGTTAATAGCATAAACAGTTTTAATTAGATTTCTCACATTACCAGATAGATCCAAAAAAATATGAGTATCTGTTCTGACGACTCTTTAAGATTAGATAGGATAATTTTGTTATATTTGGTTTCTCAAAGGTTTTACTAATAAAATTGTAATATTTCTTTGCAGAGAAGTTCGATATCACCAGCAGAAAGAGAAAAATATAGACCCAGAACACCTCAAGAACCAACTGAACTGAAAAAACCTAAAAAAGAAGAAAAAGATCTCGGACATGTAAGTATTAAAGTACGTAGGTTTTTAGCTAACGTTGTTTGTAAACTCACTGACCCTCGACCATGTTTTTTTTTTGATAATTGAATTTTGGGGGAGAAAAGGTATTCTGTATCAGAATACATCTTAGGGTGCATTGATGTTAGATCTGCGATGAATAATAAGAATGACAACACGAGCAGCGCCGGAATAATAACTCAAAATAAATAATCTCGGAAATAATTTAACTTTAAATGCTGGTAAATACTATATTTTATATCAACGATATTATTATGAAATCTAATTATAGTTTTCTTTATGATAATACTGATATCCAAGTCAGTACTTACTTATTTTAGAAAATCTCACCCAAGCATTATGGAAAATGGTACAACAAAGGCATATCAAAAACGCATCCTGGTTATATAGCAACCAAGGTGTTTTGTTCATTTGATTTACTGGTATGCTTATTAAACTTCAATATAATATAGTAGGTATTTTTAAAAATATAACTAAAACATTTAATTTTTCTAGTGTTAAATGAAGATTGTTGTTACATGTGGCCAATTCGAGTCTTTTTATATGTTATTTTAGAAGTAACTATCTTATTGGATTTTGTAAACAGATACCGACTGTTACACATTTTTGAAAAGCTTATATCATGAAGATGAAATTTTTTGATTCTATAGAAAAATATCTGCATGTATTTTTAGAGAAGGAAATGAGGAAAATTAAAGTTTAAGTTTGACGAAAACTTTTAGCAGTTACCCACGTTTCCCCACGCCTCGAATATTATGTTAATTTGTAGCTCAGTAATACATTAGTCACATTCAAACAAATCAGCTGCAGCTTGTTGCGGGTTCTGAAGTTATTCGGGAAAAAGACCTGAAATTCTAAGTTCACATTCTACCCCCTCTAGCTCCTGAACCACTTAACGTTTGAACCCCACTTTCAAAAAAAGTGTTTGCAACTTTTTAAAGTAAATATAAAAAAAAATCTTCTAAAATGCGGCTGATTTCTATTTTTTTGGTATTACAAACACAAACACCAATAGTATCAATCAATCATCAATAAAATAATGAATTTGTCCCGTTATGTACCGGGTAGTTCTTCATATTTTGACAAGCTCTGGAGGTTTTATTATAATATATACGAAATAAGTTCAAAAGTTTAAGGTTTCTCTTATAGGTAAGAATTTGGTAAGGAAAGATACAAATGAACGTCGAAAAGCAGTCAGAAATTGACAACTTTGGTTTTTTTAAATAGAACACCCTGTATATTATGTCATATTTGTATTCTACGGGGAATTCTAGTCATATTTGATATACATACCGCAGGTCTATCTATCTCCGTTTCTGAAATATTAACATTTGAAAAATGACAGTTTTCTCACTTTGACATGCTACAGAAAGAATATTTTATAAGGAACTACCCTGTACACACTGTACATCTATTACTATGTAACACGAATTGGCTACACATTATAAAAGTTCGTTCTTTCTTTTTTTTCTCAAGTGGGAATACTGTGTTCCCTTAATAAATCTGTATTAATGTGCGTTCTATATAGTCTATTAGTTTCATCTTATTTGTTTGAAAACTTATTTAGAAAAAATGCTTAGTGGAGGAGAAGATGCTTAAATAAACACATTGCATATGCAGGCAATTAATTTTAATATAATGTTCAGAGTGTTATAATTAGAATAAAAAGTTAAAAAAAATCATCAAGAGCTACAAGCAAACGAAAACGCAAAATTCGCAAGCTTTTTTCCAGTGGTACTAAGGTCGATGAATTGCAGAAAACACAAGTTTTAGTGAACGAGCAAACATAAAAATTGCAGTAAACTCTCGAGACAACTGCACTACCTTGAGTTGTAACCTTCTTGCGGTTATTAAAAATATTATAACCCTACTGTATTAATTGTTTAAAAGGAACTGTTTTCGACCTATAGAACGACCAACAGAAGACAGCAAGTTTTAACGTTTACTTTAGTTTTAAAAATGGGTAAACCAGCGCGATAAATGGAGCATTTGATACATCCACGTTTGAGCTGTTTATGTCTTTGTTATTCTAGGCTTAATATTGGATTATCATGGTTAATACTTTTAAGAACTGCATCTTAGAGTCTGATTCATATAAAAAATCTATAACTCGTCCAATTTTGGAGAGATTACTTTCAAAATCTGCATGAATATAGTAGTTGATATAAGGGTAAAAGCTATTATATAAATATTAAAAATAAATATTATTTCTCATACAGATTTTTTTTTACTATAAAACATGCCAAGAGAAATACATTTATCCACAAATAATATTATTTTTATCTTATTCCTCGGGATAATAAACACTTTTTTATATAGAGGAAACGTATTTTGTTTAGGCCTGCTTACTGAACTGTTAGTTTTTTCGTCTAACCAAAATTAGTATTCTGTTTTAAGTTAATATTAGGTTTGATCAAAAAAGCTACATATATTTACCTATCAAAAGATGAAAACACATATGTCTCCATTAAGTAATAAGCTAAAAGATTTTCCCAAGAAGTTGACATACATAGAAAACACGTATGCATCCCGAGGGGTAGCGAATAGAGGGAACGTTGTGGTTTTCTGTTAGATGCCATGGCTAGGGGTGGCATATGCGGGTCCTCCTGAATAAACTCCAGGCTCGGACCGTAACTCCCGCGGACCAGCCCCTACGTCGTCCTGTGGGCTGACATGGCAAGCGTTTGGAGACAAGGAGGCCTATAGAGCCTGATTTAAACATTTTAGACCCATAACCTTCTTAATACATTGCCAGCATTTAAGGACTATATCAGCTCAGCGGTCCTTTATGCTTTATTTAAAATCTATTATCACAGCGGGCATATTTTATAACATACCTAATCTATTCTTTTTACATTATTCTTAAAAACATGTGAGCATTGCTCGAACGAAAGTAGGTAAGGTTTCAAGAAATATAATATATAATAAACATATTTAGACATAGGATTATTATGTAAGCGTTCCATATGATGACGATATGTATCGGGTGATGAAATCAGGTTTGCAGAGCCTCTAGTGCGCTACAAGGTGATGCGATGGACTGGGACTGGCACCCAGCAAATAAAAATTGGGCATGTTTTCGAGTCTAAATTGTTGAAAATTGCCTAAACTATTAAATAATGATAATAGTAATAATGCGAGTAGCTTCAATCTACCCGGATTTACAAAAAGATCCATGCGAAATCTGTGTGGGCTTAGTTCCGAAAAATGTTTTTTTTTTAAATAAAAATGTAGGAAGCTATTTTAGATTTTCAAAAATAAATTACTTTTACATAGACCTAGACAATGATTTTTGCAAATTAAAACTGCTTGATTGATACAGTCTCCGAATGTAGCTTGATTTCCGAGAAAATTGCATATAAGTTGCATAGTCGTTTTGAACCAACTTTTATCATGCTAACGGGTATAGGGGGTGGTAACTCGATACCGAGTCATGTCTCTAAAATGGTTCAAAGCATATCTATTTCTCGTGATCCGATTAAAACGTCCTTGCAGGGACTGTTACATCCCACTGAAAAAATTTCAATTCCTTTCCATACAGTGCAATGCGATTGTGTGTAGAGCAATTTCTTTTAACACCAGAGGTTTATAAAAATGTATTACTTCTAATAGATGCATTTACAAAATATTTATTTTTAATTCCGTTAAAAATTCTGTCTGGTCCTGAAACGTGGGAAAAACTAGAAATATATTTGAAAATATTTGGAAGTACTAAATGGTTAATATATGATAGGGGAACTAATTTCACCGATCAACAAATAAAACATTTTATTCCTTGGAATAATAAAGACTTTTTTATATAGAGGAAACGTATTTTGTTCGAGCCTGCATACTGAGTTGTCAGTTTGTTTGGTCTAACCAAAATTGGTATTTTGTTTTAATTTAATATTAGGTTTAATCAGAAAACAATACTTACCTATCAAAAGATGAAAACGCCCACGTCTCCATTAAGCAATCAGTTAAAAAAATTTAAATCAAGAGGATAAAGGAAATATTGATGTAGATAAAAATACGTACTCATCCTCAGAAGTAGCGAATAGAGGGAACGTCGTGGTGTTCTGCTAGATGCCATGGCTAGGGTTTACATATGCGGAGCCTCCTGAATAAACTCCAGGCTCGGAGTTGGGAGACAAGGAGGCCTATAGAACCTGATTTAAATATCCCGGACGCAAAACCTTCGTAAAGCATTGCCAGCCTTGAGGGACTATATTAGCTCAGCGGTCCTGGCCGAACGGAGCAAAGGTCCGATGGCTCTTAGGTGATACCCTTCCCATGTTACACAACAAAGAACGTGATATGATAAATTGTAAAAACTTATTGGCTCTGCACTAAAATTTATTTAAACTGCATTTCAAATTCTGTGAAGTAAGCCAAAACTCTCTCAAATCCTTTCTCTTTCCAAATCATCCATACAGTTTAAAACATATTTTTTATCTACGTCTAAATATATGATAGGTACACAGTGTAATATTACACAGCTAATGAGTTTAAATATAAAATTCGCCATGTCAAGGGTAATAAACTTAGTAAGCTGTA
Source organism: Kuschelorhynchus macadamiae (assembly GCA_030620095.1). Taxonomy (NCBI): domain Eukaryota; kingdom Metazoa; phylum Arthropoda; class Insecta; order Coleoptera; family Curculionidae; genus Kuschelorhynchus; species Kuschelorhynchus macadamiae. The sequence continues at coordinate 391,916 of JAUTXW010002498.1, forward strand.
ATAAGCTTACCGCTAACTTTATGTAGGAATATATTACGTAAGAATATACCTTTGCATCGCAAACCGAAGTAATTACATTAAGAGGCAACCACCTGTGGTTCTTCGTAAAAGCTGTGGTTTTTCACGATAGCAAATGGGCCATACCTGTAAAACGCGCTTATGATGGCTTTTACTTCGTCAAATATTTTAATAAAAGTAATAAAAGTAAAATAATTTTAATGCTTTTTAAGGTGTAGTAGTGTTATGTTTTAATATTTTTATTACTCGCCGAATGCCACCACTGTTATGATTTAATAATTTTAGTATTTTGTATTAGCACTGGTAGTAAATGTAAACACTTCAACTTGTTTCAGATCTCTCTATTATCTTCTGTACAAGAGGGACACTTCTTACTTCTAACAAATCTTTATTCTTACTGTGTCTACTGACTTAATTCTACTGACAATATAGTACTGACATGTTTTTATATCTGAACCTTCCCAAGCTTTATCGACATAGTGTAAATGAGTTTATGATAGGTTTTTTCGGGTATAATAATATTTGGGGCGGAAGAACGTGCATAAAATAGAATTTGAAGTAGAATTTAAAATACATATTGTTTACTTAGAATTTCCCTTGCAATAAACGACCATTAAAGCAGCTTTTGTCGGAAGTTCCGCCGAAATATAATGTATGTCTAAATATTGCATTTACGTGTCAAACTATCTCTAGACTAATGAATATATAATACTTAAGACTATTCACAAATAAAATGACTATTAAATAATGGGGTCACAACACCTCCCCCCTAAATGAGAGATTTTATAATAATGAAATTGTTAGAAAATTTCGTTCCTGAGTTAAAATATAAATTATGATACAAAATATACATCCTTGTAATTGATACTAATATTTAACAAAAGTATTATGTTCGAAATGATTTTACAAAATTTGCTATGAACTATGTTCTTATTCTATATTATACTAACCTATATAATATTGAAAACTGTTTTTTTTATAATAATTAGGCATTCTAAATCTACTTAGATTCTACTAAAGAAATTTATTACTTATAATAAAACATAATATTATTACTTATCTAATTGATCGTCTTGAGGACGTGTGACCAATAGCTCTGCGAGGCGTGTATGATATACCTGGTTGATCGTCCTCAGGGTGATCATCATTATTAATTCTATTAGAAGTTTCACTAGTATACTGAGCTATATATCTATTACTTCTCGGGGATGGTTCAATGGTTTGATTTACCCTTACGCAAATATTTGGTATTATTCCACAACAGGAAGTTTTTCTTATACATTTTGAATATATTTTGTAAACAATAAATAATAATACAACAACAGATACAATGTAAGCTAAAACAGAACCAGAAATATTATATGTTGACAAAAAATTATTTTTTTCAAGATTTTCTGTTAGCTTTTCTATGTCGTCTAGTTTATGGCTAGCGATGTTCAGTTCAGGAATGTGCTTTGAAAGAGTCTTATAATTTTCGTTTATTAAAATTTCTGTCAGGTTAATGTTATTATTTTTTATTTTTTCACAACAGTCCTCACTAATTTCTAATGGCGGAACAAACTCACTAAATATTTTCTACTGAAAGGCATTACCGTGAATCACGAGCATCGTTGAAACACTATACGCTTTACACTGTTTTCCTATGGTGACACTGCCGCAATTTTTTAAAATAACGTCTACTGGTTTATTTTGATTAATACATGAAATGGTTAATGATTCAGGGCAAGGCACTGCAAACAGCCAAGTATTAGTTGTAAGTAACTGAATAAAGATACCTCTATTAGAATTTAATATATGTTTTTCGCATACTTCTGGAATTTTATTTGTTACTTGAAGTAACTTCATTTCACAGTTTTCCACTAAATGAGCCAATGAAACTGGTTTTTGTTGCTGACAAATCATTTTATCATCCGTTATTTTTATAAATTTATTATATTCGAGATCAGAGGGTTTTATTAAATTATTATTGTAAACTGTTATATCTACATTAGAGTTTTTAAAAATATATCTTATCATGGGATAAATAATTTCCCATTTTACTAACGGGTTGTAATGATATTTAATAAATGACAATTTAAGTTTTTTGTTACTTACAAGATTTTTTAACTTTAGTAGACAAGACTATATATTTTCATAATTTGTATCATTTAACATATTTTCATTATCATTGAGTAAAAATATATTACAGTCGTTGTTTTGGTACTGAGAGACGGAAGGTATTTTTAAATAGTTTTGAACGTTGTATGATTCAAGAAATTGTTTAATCTGATTATTTTTTTAAAAATATTAAATTGCTCTTTGTTAAAAAATTTGGGAAAAAATAATATTATAGGATCTGAATTAATTATCTGAAATAAATTAGCGTTGTTTTCTTTTAATTTTGTGTTAATAACAATATGTGTTTACAGATAATTTAAAAATCTTTGATAATCTGTTATCATGTCAGCGTTTACCGTTTTAATCATTCTACTTAAGGCATCAGCATTTGTATTTAACTTTCCGGCCTTATAAATAATTTCGAAATTGTATTCTTCCAATTTTAACCTAACTCTTGTAAGACACGACCCAGGGTCTTTTATGTTAAATACATAAAGTAAAGGTTTATGATCCGTAACTATCTTAAAATTTGTTCCAAAAACATTGGTCGAAAATGTCTAACTGCCCAAACAATTGCAGCTAATTCTTTCTCTGTCGTTGAGTAGTTTTGTTCGGCTTTATTAAGAGTTCTACTAGCATAAGCTATAGGTCGATCATTATTAACTTTTCCTTGTGATAAAATTGCACCAATCGCATAATTACTTGCGTCGGTAGTTATAATGAATTCTTTTGAAAAATCTGGGTACTGTAGTACAGGAGGAGAAGTAATGTTATTTTTAAGCGTTTGAAATGAAATATCACAAGCATGGTCCCATTTAAATTCCGTATCTTTCTTGAGCAATTTGGTAAGAGGTTTTGAAATTTTCGCAAAATCCTTTATAAATTTTCGATAATATCCGACAAGCCCTAAAAATGATTTTACCTCTTTTTGATTTACTGGTTGAGGAAACTGTAAAACACATTCTACTTTTGAAGGATCAGGTTTGATGCCATAATCTGTTATAATGTGACCTAGATACAAACATTCTTTTCTTAAAAATTCACATTTTAATGGTTGAAGCTTTAAATTATGCTCCCGAAACCATTCAAATACCTCAATTAACCTTTCATTATGTTCTTTTAAATTATTAGCATAAATTACGACATCATCTAAATAAATAAAACATTTTATGCCACTAAGACCGCATTCATTAACCTCTGAAAGGTTGCCGGAGCTCCTTTTAGGCCAAAAGGCATCCTATTGTAAACAAAATGCCCCGTAGAAGTACTAAAAGCTGTCTTATTTTTATCATTTTTGTCCATTTGAACCTGATGAAATCCATTGGCTAAATCTAAAGTTGTAAAATAATGCGATTTTCCTAATTGGTCTAAAATATCTGTAATATTAGGTAATGGAAATGCATCCCCTGCAGTTATTTCATTAATTTTTCTAAAATCTACGACCACGCGAAATTTAGGTAAACCTGATGAATCAGTTTTTTTAGGAACTACTAATAAGGGACTATTCCAAGGACTGTAAGACGGAGAAATTAATCCATCCTTTAACATTGCATCGGTTTGTTCTTTTATAACCTCCCGATGTTGAAAAGGTAATCTATAGGGTTTAATATTAATAGGTCTCTTAGTAGGGTCTGTAGAAATTTTATGTTTTATTGTGTTTGTACAAGAGAGTTTATCACCTTCTAAATAAAAAATATCGATAAAATTTTCACAAATTTCTAGAAGTGAGTTAGTTTCCTCGACATTTAATCCTTCTAAGTTGAGAGAATGTTTCAATTTTTCTAAACGTTTCTAAACGTTCAAAGTAATTTATATTCGTGTTATTTTCAATATTATTATTATTATGACTAAGCTCTATAATGTCAAATTCACCTTTAGTGATAGGTTGTACGTTAACTCTGGGTAACGCAATTGTTAAGGGTTCATTAGATATATTTAAAATACTAATTAAACATTTATGATTATGTACTTTGGTCAAAGAAAAACCTATATAGAGATTTTCAGCAAGTTGTTTCGATTTTACGATACCTTCAGTACCTGAAACGTTGGCCAAAGCATAATCATTTCACATCTTGGGGGTATAGTCGTTAAAGTCTCTGAAGGCAAAATCTTAAAGCAATTGTTCTCAAAATAAACAGTTTCTTCTTCATAATTAATTTTAGTTTTATATTTTTGCAAAAAATCGCGGCCTAAAATTCCGTCATTTTTTATAGGAATGCTATCTGGTACGATATGAAAAGGATGAATTAATATTTTATTATCTTTTAATTGGATTGTTACATTATATAGGCCTTTCGTAAAAACCGGTTCTTTACTTATACCTTTTAGTTCAATAATACAGTTTTGATCTAGCTTTGAATAGTCTTGTAAAATCGACTCCTTTAATAAACAAACATCAGCCCCTGTATCTAACAAAATTTGCAATTCTGACTTTTTAGTGCCCAATGAAGTTATTTCAATTATATCTAACTGTTTACAATTATTAGAGAATAATACTGACTTAGGAGACATATTATTTGAATTATTACGAGTTGGTTTGTTTTTAATATGTTCTAGTGGATTCTTATTATTTGAACAGCTACTGTTTATACTGATTGAACTTTTTACGAAGCGCTTGGCGGGCTGTTCATAACCAAGGCTTCGTTGTCGTTTCCCGAAAAATTCTTGGACAGATGTAGTTGGTTGTGGAGGAGAAATACTAAGATTGTGTTGGAGGCTACTGGGGGGTAGAGACGTTATAGTTTGTATTTGATGAGAATTATTGACAGGTTCATTATTATAGTTAGGACGGTATCGTCGCTGTTGTTGAGGTATCTCTGAAAGCATTTGAGGTCTGTTTGAACTACGGGGATTGGTATAATTTTGACGATAATTGTTCCCATTATAATTATTGTTAAAATTTCGTGAATTTGTATTTTGATTGTAATTATGATTATCGTTTCCCCTGTAAGAAAAATTACTTCTAGCATTAATAGCTTGTTCCCCGTTATAATTTTGCCCATTTGAAGAATTTGCGTTAAAATGTTCTTGTGGACTGAAGCTTTGATAATGAGGATTATTAAAATTATTTCTTCCCATATTTTGTTCATATTGTATAAGTTGCCTACATTGAGAAGTTATATGATTATTTTTATGACAGAACATACACAAAAGTTTAGGATTTTGGTTATTAAAATTTCTATTTCCCTGACCCACAAAACCTACATTTTTAAAATTTGAATTTTTTGCTCTAACGTTGTTTTCGAGTTCCATTTCGATTGCTAATGATAATGCCCTGTCTAAATCTGTTGTGTTTTCAGCAATTACTCGAATTTGTATTTTTTCATCATTTAGCCCTTGTCTAAACGTGTTTACTAAAATTGACTCTAAATTTTCTATTAATACCTTAGCAGAATTATGTTCATAATTTAAATGACAGTTTAAAGTTTCTTTATATTTATTATGCAGGTATCTTAATCTATCTCCATATTCTGTAACGGTTTCCCTAAAGTTTTGTTTTATATTCATTATTTGAGTTAAAAAATGAGAAGGCGGTCTTTTATCCGTAAACTGTTCTAAAAGAAAAACTCTAATTTCGTCCCAATTTAAAAATTCTTTATATTGTGTCACCTCTTGAGCTTTACCTTTTAATTTAGTACCAAAAATTAATTTAGCTAATTTATTTTTTTCATTTTCTTTCACAATATGCATTACTGCGTCACAGTTTTTTAGAAAAAATTGAAGAGAATTTCCATCGCCGTAGCCGTCAAATGAATTTATTAAATTTAATACATCAATTGCATCTTTTCCTTCAGCCATTTTCTGTTTGTTAAAATTACAAAGATTAAATACTAATAGAAATTTTGGGTAAAAATTTAAATATAGATAAGTTATACGGTCGATTATTCAATTACTTTTTCAACACACAACGTATTTGCAGTACCTTTCACAAAATAAATATATCTATATAATTTCAAAAATGCGTAACATATAAAAAAAAAACAAATAGTGTCACCACAACAGGAAAATAAAAGAAAAAAACTTACAGCTTCATCCTTAGTTAGCTGGAACGTAAGGCGAATTTCCTCGTTTTCTTTCTTCTTCTCGAAACTTGTTGCGTACTGGGCGCTCCTCCAAGTCTGTTGAAACTTCCTGTCTTTGGTATACCGATGTGGTTTAACTGGTGTGATTCCTGCTGCGTTCTAGGCGCTCCTTCAGAAAACACGGGGTAGTATATCCAGATCCGCTGCCACCAATGTTATGTTTTAATATTTTTATTACTCGCCGAATGCCACCACTGTTATGATTTAATAATTTTAGTATTTTGTATTAGCACTGGTAGTAAATGTAAACACTTCAACTTGTTTCAAATCTCTCTATTACCTTCTGTACAAGAGAGACACTTCTTACTTCTAACAAATCTTTACTCTTACTGTGTCTACTGACTTAATTCTACTGACAATATAGTACTGACATAATGACTGACCTACTCTATACTGACTACCTAGAACTTATTTTTATATGAATTCCCTAATTTGAGATGCAGTGGCGTATCTGTAAAATTGATTAAAAATGGTGTCTATAAAAGTAATTTGGGGAGTATTTGCTACGCCACTGCTTACTGTACTACAATGGTTTCTTTTAATGTTTTTATAGCTGAACCTTCCCAAGCTTTATCGACATAGTGTAAATGAGTTTATGATAGGTTTTTTCGGGTATAATAATATTTGGGGCGGAAGAACGTGCATAAAATAGAATTTGAAGTAGAATTTAAAATACATATTGTTTACTTAGAATTTCCCTTGCAATAAACGACCATTAAAGCAGCTTTTGTCGGAAGGTTCCGCCGAAATATAATGTATGTCTAAATATTGCATTTACGTGTCAAACTATCTCTAGACTAATGAATATATAATACTTAAGACTATTCACAAATAAAATGACTATTAAATAATGGGGTCACAACAGTAGGTAGTAACTAAATATAATTAAATGTTGAGTAGCAGCATTGATATTTATAACATTTAAATAGAGAATTCTTGTCTTGGAAAATAAAACAAAACTAATAAGTTAATTAGCTAGGTATTGATATCCATTACGCAACAATTTTAAATCGTCTTACGTAACAGGTATAACTAAAGAGGAATTTTTCTATTAAAAAGGAACAGGCGATTTTGTCTTGTGGTTTATAACGCAAAATCACTAGAAATACTAAATTACATAACATGGGGAAGGCTTATTACATACGAGTGAGATTATGAACATGCGAGTACCTTAGTCGAACAAGTCTCTAATAAGCTCACCGCCTAAGTGGTATAAGATTTTTTACGAATCTAATTTTACACAGCAAATGAAAGCCATTAAATTAAAAGTCATGCACTACTCTTAAATTTTCAAACTGATGAGAAATGGACTGGTTTCAAAGCTGTTGTTTTTCGTAATTTCCAGACGGAATACCGCGCGCATTGCTGCTTTTTCTTTGTCATATATTTTAATAAAAAAAATCCGTTTTAAGGGTTATTAAGTAAGTGAAATGTCAAATAGATGCTATGCTAATTTTCTTAAAGTTAAAGAGGGATTTACTTGTTTTAGTCGGCGATTTTATTATATCGGTCATCGCGGTTATAAAATACCTTGAATTAGCCAATACTCCAATTGGAGACCTCTTATGATCAAGAACTCCTTCTTGCCATGCTAAACTGTATTCTACAGATCACCATAGTACAGTCTCATTTCGCTTAGGTTTAAGTAGTAGTTGTAGTAGTAAGATTGGGGTGGACAAACCCAGCAACTAGGCCTAAAATGCTTTTTTTGCTGACCCTGGTCCCACCCACTTCGCTCTACTTATCTACGTAGGAGGCCCGTCTCAACTCCGAAAGTATTCTAGCGTAGTCTTGTCCACCTTTCACACGTGCCAACAAGATGATACGGATCCTCCTCCTCTGCCCCACAGTTAGGACAACAAGGATTGTCCTCTAACCCCAGCTGGTACATGTGCCTGTTTAGTTTACAGTGTCCTGTCAAAATGCTAATTAGGTCCCCAATCACCTGTCGACTCCTTGGCATCAAGTCGCCTTAGATCCGCATGGGTAACATTTCTTTTGCCTGTCTACAGTAGTTCGTCCTTGACCAATTCTTGTTTGTCTTTTCACAGGCTCATCTATTCAGGTCATGTGAGCAGTATTGTTCAGGCAGGGTTCTGGGCCCGACAATTGGATTGTCGATCCGCTTCTGGCGAACTCATCCTCTTTGTCGTTGCCTTCGACACCACTAAGCCCAGGGACCCATTTTAATCTCACCACCTTTGTCGTTGCTAGCTCACCTAGTGCATCTTTGCATTTCTGAACTAGAGATGAGCTCAGGTTTAAAATATTATGTCTGATTTATCTTAGTTACTCCAAGGGTTTCTATATATCGTGAAAAGAAAAAGGCCAACTACCATTTTATAGCCAAATCATATGTAAACTAATTTTGATATGCGTTATATATAGGATGCGGCTTTTTAATGCCTTTTTTGAACCACTCAAGACAAAAACTTGTAATTTGGCACATTTCAATAGTAGGCTAGGTTAGATTCATAGGCATAATATCAGGGAGAACCCAACATCTTGTACCGTTTTTTCATAAAATCGAGTATGTTTTGATGCAATGATTAAAGTAAGTAAACATGTACTGCAAGTAAGTGCGACAAAGAAAAAAATATCTAGCCTCCTTGTCGGATACCACAAATGGAAACACTGTAAGAATATAATAAGACTTGTTTTCTTCTTGCAGTTGACAATCAAAATTAAAATCTATTAGCTGACCCGGCAGGCCTTGTTCGGCAGATGGCGCGATGAGTTTCTAGTGGAATTATAAGAATATGGGGCGCATTCATTACATCGTCCAGAAATGTTATTGAAGAACAACATATTGGTTTTATAGAAGAAAATACCCAATAAAACAATAAAAAAATAGTTCTGAAAGGTCTCGGTAACCAAACGATCATCATAAAAAAAAAATCATGTAGATTGGTGCAGTACAACTCTCTCACGAACTTGCTGAAAAATCTGTCTTAGTGTTTTAAATATATAGATTATCACAGCGGGCATATTTTATAACATACCTAATCTATTCTTTTTGCGTTATGCATACAAACATATATGTAAGCTTATTTATTTTTGCTTATTTTGTTCTGAATGCAAAACAACATACTACTTCTCAGCTTTTCAAAATAATTGATTGTAAGAATTGTATATTTTCTATGTCAAATACGTATAAAAATATATCTAACCTGTGTTTTTTGTATCTGCTTACATTGGTTTTGCCTCGGAATTATGAATATATAGCTTTGGGAAAAGTGTAGCCATGTAATTTTGCTTTCTAAAGAACGATAAAGTAGCAATTTCAAGTCATATTAACTCTTTAACCGTATTTACAAATTAATAAAATATTAGAATAAATTTCGTATCGGGTACACCAATCAATACAGAAAAACATTTTGATTTACTCGAGAAAAGAGACACTAGGAGTTAAATAGTCCAAATTTTGGCACACTTCGCACTTACGTACTATAATGCCCAAGAACACGCACAAAAGTTATCAAAAGTAACCAAAAAATCGCTCAAAAACAATGTTCTTATTTTCGATTCGATTTACGATTTTACTAGTTCGAGTACTTTGCAGTTCACAAAAATGCGACGGTGTTGCCAATTTTCAGCAATGACTTTTGTATGACATTGTGTTTAAATAATACACAAGTTATTTGAATAATTATTTGTTGATAATTATTATATTTAGTCAATGAAATATATTAGAGGTTATTATTACAGCATTAGAACCACGGTAAAATTTAATATTATTAGTAAGTATAAATTTTGTTCAAAGACATTTATTATATCTATGATTTTGTTCTCTTTAAGGTAGTAGACAACATCTTCTCCAAAAACCAAATCAGGATTATACAGTAGACCAAACAAGTAATAATTTTGTCCATAATATGTGATTTCATTCAAATGAAAACAATTCTGTCTCCCTGTTGTTATGTCTATGATTTTCTAAGCAAACTAATTGCTTCTGAAGTATATTTTTTATTTTCAGAACTATTTCATCATCCTAAAGCTACCCTGTATGATTAAAAAAATATTTTTTTATATACAAGAAAGTCTCGAAAAAAGTAAAACAAATCTGACATTTTTCACTGGTTTTCTTAGTAAACTAAATGTTTTTTTTATTAGAATTCAAAAAAGGAAAGGGTTATAAATATTCAGAGATTATTCAGAATGTTACCGCATTGGTCCCATAGCAAACATATCGAGAAAATGTTAAAATGGCGGAACGACGCTATTTAAACTAGTTTCTCGCAGTAACAAGGAAAATATATGTGTTCAATAATGCGTTCACCATTCTGCCAGGAAGGAAGAATATGTATGTTACCATAGTATATCATATAATATGACATGCTATTGTATAATGATGATAGTAATTAAGAATAAGTTTGGCGCCGACTTTACAGAGGAAAATTCTTCAGGTGAAATAAAATGTTATTCAGGAATCTGTTTTATCCTTCTAGAATTACCCTTTACTAATGTTTTTATATACAAAAAAATAAAAGAGGTTGGATATGTTCCACCGTTTTTTTGAATTTATCTTTCAGTAGGCTGCTTCATCCTCTTTGGGTTACCCTGTATGCTGAAAAAAAATATTTTCCATGCAAAAAAAATTATTTTACCATTTTGCGAAATATGTATTTTTTATATATGTATATATAATCGAAAAAAAAATCAAATATCTACGCCAATAACTTCCAGATTTTTTGAATGCCAGAACCTCTACTTTTTTGTTTTTAATTTGCTGTGATCGGTTTGCGTATTCCTAAAATATGATTTTTTTATATTTCATTTTTAAAAATATCTAGAATCTACGCCCAAGACTGGGGCGATATTAGATTTTGCCTATCGATATGTCGATAGTTATCGACTTATAGATAGGTATTCCTACCTATCGATATGTTGCAAAAATTATTTAAGAGTAAAAAAGGTCCTCATCTTTGTAAATATGTAATCCGTTTATTCATAGCTATCGATATTTTCTGCTACCGGTCGATATTTTATCTACCTATCGATATCATCGGATACCTTTCGGCACTTATCGATGTCGATATTTTTTATTTACCTGTTATTCGATACGTCGCGGATCTAGCGGTATATTGAATCGCTTTGATCGTTCTGAAGTTATCATTGGACAAAATTTTGTTTACGCACACATTCGTATATAGACATCATAATTTGTTTTCTAAAAATATGGTTTTGGTATTCTAGGGACTCTAAAATGTCGATTAAATTCAACTTATATTTTGCATAACATTTTGTGATCCAATACTTCCACTATATAACCTATATAGTGTATTAATAACACAATGTATTGGCTGTTGGGGAAGTAAAAAAGTACGCTACTTTTCTAGTTTCTTATAGAGGAAAAATGTTGAATTTTATTTAAAATTGGAAAGTCTTTTAGTACAGACTTAGCACCCATGCTCTCATAATAAGATTGTAATCAAGGACCACGTGCGTAATTAAATACTTGACTGTTCGAAAGTTTTCAAGAATTTTTACTCTACAAGTAGTTAGTTTCTATCATAGATTATGAATGGCCTCCATTTAGAGATGGACAATTTTAATGTCGCAATATTTTGACGATTAAATTAGAGTTAAAAAGAACTTTAAAGAGATGTGCTACTTGCGCCCCGTTTTCATATCTCGAATTTTCAAATCAGGAAATATACACAAAAAATAGTATTTATTCTTCTATTAAACAGTCAAATTTCAAATTTGTATCTTGACTAGTTCAAAAAAAAATAAAAAAGAGAAACACATTAATGAAACGCACTGTAAAAACATGTGGTTAGAGTAAAAGGAAGTTATCTTATATCGTGTCATACCAACATGAGAACTACTTACTTTCAAACCTACGTCATGCAGAACATTATTTGATCTATCTCCGTGATAGCGGCGAAATCTAAAATGAGTATAGGGGTTAACGTTTAATATAAACGACAAGAAAGCACTCGGCGAGCTTTTATGTTCCTTTCTGACTGTTTACTGCCATTTTACGAGTGAAGCTGTGAAGAACACGCTGCAATCGTGAAAACTGTCTGCCCGCATAAACAGATTGGTATTTATTTTCCGGATTATTGGATTGTTATTTAAAATTGTAATATGGTGTTCCTAACGAGGATACTTACATTTAGAGTATAAGATAACATGTCAAGTAGGCGGCACCAGTGGCCGTTTGTGCCGGCATTTATTTTTGTTACTTTTGTTTAGCAAAGTTAAAAAAAAAGTTATAGAAAATGTTGAGGACGTGTCTCGTAAACCTGTTTATTACGAAGGTTTGGAGAATGGTGAAAGTATTGTTAATCCCAAAAAACGGAGGATTATATTACACTCTTTCTAAAGGTTATCAATAAATCTATGTAATTTTCTTCTTTTTTCTATTAATATGGAACCAACTGGCATACGAAACAGATCCACTGAGAACGTTCTTCACCTAGTCATGGGTCTAATTGATAAATCATTTTGAATATTTTTAAGGTATCGAGGAGGCTTTTGAAAAACCACTTTGCCAAAAATATTCAACACGGCTGCCCCGAGAGCTGTCGCAAAAAGATACTTCATCACCTTTGGTATGACAGTCTTTTTCACCATTTCAACTCTAAAGTATTCTAGATAATTGCTTACTTGTTGGTTGGGACATATAAGGGAGTGTCCTGTTAAAGAATGCAAGAGAGAGATGGTGCTTTTTTTAAATAGAAGAAAACTGGAATAATGATAAATCATTAGACTTTGCCAAAAATATTCAACACGCTCTCAAAAATTCGTATATTTAGGTGTAGCTAGGTTGCCCCGAGAGCTGCTGCAAAAAGATTTTCCATACGCTGATAAAAATAGTTATGCGTGACCAAAAGAAGGGAACTTAAGCTTGTTTCCTGCACAGGCTAATAAGTTTAAAGTGTTCCTCATACTTGTTTAAGGAAAAAATCACAACACTGTATGATCATATCGCCAGTTTTGAACATAGTTTTTCATATAACATTAAAAAAAATGCCATAATTTATTGCTAATACCTTTATTATTTTGGATCAGGGAGGTATCTTATGATATATCATCTGAACTTTCATTTTATATGTATGTTACATGTATGGCTCCGACCTACACAGGAACTACGAGAAAGATCAAATCACTCGTTGCATCCGCAAGGACAACAGCAATAGCTTTCTGCTTTCTAATTAGCAATTGTTCGGGCAAATTAGTTTCTTCTTTAGTTCAGAAAGTATAGGGTCCTTAATACCTCCTAAACCGCCGAAAATACGGACCATTTGAAAGCGATATTCTGGGAATATCCTGCGAAATTCACGAGCTAACTGTAGCATGGGATTTGCTTTATTGGAAACTTTACATGCAAAGCTCAATAATATCTTATTGTGCAAGTGCTCTAAGCTGAGAAGAACAAACTGATGTATCTAGGATTAAAACAATATATATTAAATTTCAGTTATTTATATCATCCTTAATCACTGCTTACCGACCTAGGAGGACGTACCGCAGCGCAAAGGGAATTGTTATTAATCAAAGGAACAATTAAATTTATTTGAAAGATTAATTTACAGCATTCGATAGCAGTTTTGACACTGGCACAACTTACCAGTCATTAAAAAAATCTAGTTGATTTACAGAGTGAAGATGCACTGATGTAAATCTGCACAATAATATTCACAACACAAAACAGATTTTTTCCAACTATTTACTTGTGGGCGTACCAGATCGAAAAGCAACCAAATCGTTTAATAACGTAATAAACCCGTAACAAATCGCTTAAGACCGTGACCAATAGTTATTCAACAAGAAACCACAGCTTAAATAAAAAGTGGCCTTTCGCGGCCCAGCGGTGCAGCTTATTAATAATTGACGTATCCACTGGTCTGGAAAAAGAAAGACGTTTTAAAACCGAACCGAAAGGACCATTTAAGCCAACTGTTAATACGTCTAAGAACTGCACTGCAAAAATACTAGCATAGCATAATTCATTTTTGTACGGATGTTTATATAAAAAGTTTAGGTCTGAAATAAACTCGATAAACTTTTACTGCGTAATGATGAAAAACTAAACCAGTCTCTACCAGGAAGGGACATATAGGGGGATGGGGGGAGGCTGCCCCCTAATATCTTGCCTTGTTGGCAAAATCTTGTCTTATTTATCGGTGGTAATATACCTAATATGCAGCTCTTTATTTAAACTGTTTTCCTTGCCAAAATCCGAGAACCTTTTTTAGTCGTCCTTTAATATGATAAACTTTTTATATTTTATGTAATTGAATAAATGTTGTGTTGGCAAAATTGTACCCTTCTCCAATATTTTCCCGTAAGTCTGTCCCTGGGGTCTAATACAATTATTGTTTAATATAACTGCATACATTGTATATGAATCTGGCGTTTGGTATTAAATCTAGTATTTTGCATAGATGATTTTTTTTTAAAATGATGATTTATAAAGTTTTCCTCCTGACCCTTTTGTTAAACTATTCAACAAAATCTTCTTACAATCTGCAGTTGATTTTATATTTTCGTAATACAAAGCTTAATAAAGTATGGAACGTAAGTAAGAAAATAAGTATGTAGCTGGTAAGCAGCTGTCAACTAAAACTATAATCAAAGTTTATACTAAATTTATTGGCAGAAAAATGTAGGTACGTAAAAAGTCTTACACGGACTGTCTATTTTATGTAATGACACTATATTTTTCTTTGAAAGTAGTCAGAGATCAGGCGTTTAAATGTTATAAGATAGATAAGATAGGAATCTTGTTAGTTTCTGAACTAAAAAAAATATGATAATTGAAAAAAAAATTGTTAAACTTTAAAAAAAATTTCGGTTTTTCGCAAAAATCTTAGTAATCCTCTTGCTGATTTTGTTGAAATTTGGCAGTGTGATTTATATTAGTAAGAGGCTACTTTGACCCTAACTAGATTAAAATTATTAAGTCCTGTTGCATCCCGGGAGGCACTTTAACCAATATTTTTGACAAAAAAAAATGTACGCCACCAGCTTTTTTAATTTTTTTATATTTTTTTCGTATTCAGCAACAAAAAATACAACTTTTTTATTTTTTTCGTATCTTGCTTCGTTTTTAAAAAAAAAATAAAAGCCACTTTATTGCATGTCATTGCTTTCTTGTATGAAAACAATAAAAAGTAAATGGTTCCAAACATGATCGTTTATTTTCCTTTATTGCATGTGATTGCTTTCTTGTATGAAAACAATAAAAAGTAAATGGTTCTAAACAGGATCGTATACTTTCCCAACTAAATTTCAATCAATTTAAGCTAACAATTGTTTGTCTCCCTTTACTAATAGCATACATAGAAGTACCGTCGAAAATTAAAAAAAAATAAAACAAGAAAAACGCTTTATTAAAATCACACTTAAACACATATTACACATTTTTTAATGTAATGAAATATTTAACAATAGATAATACGGAACTTACAATAGTTGCTGAAAATGTCCTCCTTCAACTTCAATGCAAGCATTAGCTCGTGTTAACATCGATTGCCAAACACGTTGAAATATTTCCGGCGTTAGGATATGATTACTGATTACAAGAGTTATTTATTCGTTGAATTAATTCTTCTTCAGGGTTGACCGGAGTTTTATAGACGATGGACTTTAAACCCCAAAGAAAAAAATCTAACGGATTTAAATCCGGTGACCTGGGTAACCACGATTGTGGACCCTCACGACCGATCCAGTTTTTTCCATAAGTTGCATCCAGAAATTGACGTGCTAATATGCTAAAATAAGGTGGTGCCCCATCGTGCATGAACCACATTGCTTCTCTGTCTGCCAGTGAGACATTTTGTAATAGTTCAGGTAACACAAATTCCAAAAAGTGATGGTAATCTTGAATATTTAATCTCGCGGGTAAAAAATAAGGTCCAATGATATAATCACCTACAATACCAACTCAAGCATTCACAGAAAACTGTTGTTGATAATTATTTTGTACCACATGGGGATTTTCTTCAGCCCAGATATGATTGTTATGAAAGTTAACAATATACGGGATAAAAATGTTGGAGATGCTCTCTGTTGTTGCAAAAACCAAGTACAATTATCCACTCCCTGGGGAAAATCTGCCATACAGCATAATGAGATATGTTTAATGGTGTACTTGTCACTTTTATTTTTTTTTTCGAATATGAAGCCAGATATCAAAAAAATTCTAGAGACAAAAAAGTTGTATTATTAGTTGCTGAATAGTAGCCTCCTACTAATATAGAGAACACTGCCAAATTTGCATCAAAATCAGCTAGAAGATTACTAAGATTTTTGCGAAAAACCGATTTTTTTTTTAAAGTTTAACACCCTGTATCTTGAAAACGAAGAATTTCCGTTCTTATAAACTTTTTGTCTTAAAAAGTGTCTCTCAAAGAGTATCCTCTTGAAATTTGGCCACGTACTTAAGTACATGAATTGAAATTATATAAAAAATATATTAAACGCGACACTGAGAATCAGATTTCAGTGCGAGTTAAATAAAGACAATTCTCCATGTCAAAACAGAAAGCACACATTGAAATATCAAATAGAGTAATTTTTAGAAAAACTATAAGCAGTAAAACAGTATTTTTATTAAACTGTACTGTATTAAAAGGTAATAGAAACTGCTTTTTTTATTTCTCCTATTTCCCGAGCCAAATTGCAAATTTAACTTACCGTAACAAAATTGCCACTTCCTCTAGTTTCTGAACAATGCTCACCGGAAAGTTGGGTATATGAGGGAAACTTTTTAGTTGTTATCGATTTCTCAGAAAGTTTTACCCTTGATGTAAAGAGAAAAACCATTTTGAATTAATCAGATTTGACGTATTAGATGCAAAGTAATGCACCAAAAGTATGGGTACGCGAATGAAATATTATTTAGCTTTATAAAATTTTTTGACTAAATTTTTGTTTTGTATTCCTCCTGCTGGTTTTAAGTGTTTTTAAATGTATTGTGTTTTTAATTCTTCGCCAAAGCTTACTTAACTTTTTTTTGTTTAATAATAAAATAACCTGGCTGTCGATTGTCCTCAATCAAATATTAATTTTACAGTACTCTCTCCCACTGTGTAAAGCTAACAGTCATTTAAATTTACTTAGTATTATGTCAGCCTTACTTTGACTAGATAGTTTGTCAGGTGAAAATAATTTTTTTAAAGAGACAAATGGTATTGCCGGGTAACACCGTAAAACCGATCTATAAACTAATTTAACCAACCGATCGGATGTAATACGTCGGGGACTGGCAACTCTGGACATTGAGCTACACGGAACACAATAGACAAACTTGAGATCTATTTAGGGGGTGTTTTATTTTCCATTGGATGGGTCAAGGGGTAAACCACTGCGGAAGTCGGGTGTGCAAAGCCTCGGAAGTCCAGCGAAAATCTTGGAAGTTCAGTGGTATTCTAGTAAAATTCCAACCGAAATTATGAGGTTTTTTTTTCTAAATACGTTAGACATCTTCGTAACAATATTATATAACAATGTATAACAAATATTTTAGTATTAATATAATATGTACTTTTGTTCCGAAAATATTTGAATAACATAAATTTGGTTTTTTTCGACGTTTTTGAGTTCTTAGAACACGAAAATCCCATCTAAAAGATGATAGATTATGTGAGTGTAAATAAACAAGATTCGCACCCACGATAATATATATATATATATATATATATATATATATATATATATATATATATATATATATATATATATATATATATATATATATATATATATTTTTATATATATATTTATATATATATATATATATATATATATATATATATATATATATATATATATATATATATATATATATATATATATATATATATATATATATATATATATATATATATATATATATATATATATATATATATATATATATATATATATATATATATATATATATATATATATATATATATATATATATATATATATATATATATATATATATATATATATATATATATATATATATATATATATATATATATATATATATATATATATATATATATATATATATATATATATATATATATATATATATATATATATATATATATATATATATATATATATATATATATATATATATATATATATATATATATATATATATATATATATATATATATATATATATATATATATATATATATATATATATATATATATATATATATATATATATATATATATATATATATATATATATATATATATATATATATATATATATATATATATATATATATATATATATATATATATATATATATATATATATATATATATATATATATATATATATATATATATATATATATATATATATATATATATATATATATATATATATATATATATATATATATATATATATATATATATATATATATATATATATATATATATATATATATATATATATATATATATATATATATATATATATATATATATATATATATATATATATATATATATATATATATATATATATATATATATATATATATATATATATATATATATATATATATATATATATATGTATATATGTATATATATATATATATATATATATATATATATATATATATATATATATATATATATGTATATATATTTATATATATTATATATATATATATATATATATATATATATATATATATATATATATATTTATAAATACATATGGGCTTGTAAGTATTGTAATCGCAAACATTTTCGTAAAATGTACGTTGTCGTTTTCTGTTTCTTTGACGTTTTAGAGTTCTTAGAACACGAGAACATTATTTTAGAAAAAACGAGTGAGACTCCGTCGAAGTTCGATGGCGACTATTTAGTAATACAACCGAGAATACGAATGAAAATTATAAAACACATAAAATGTAAAATCGCCGTTTTAAATAGATATTTTTTAACTTAATATTAAGAGGCAAAACAGTTTCCGGTAGTAGTGGAATTTGAACTCGCACCTCTTGAACATGATTTTACAGAAACAACGCCTTAGACTTGATTACCGAAAACATAAATAAAAATACACGTATAAGATTCCGTCAAAATTAGACGAAAATTATAATTTTAAAATTGCAGGGAAGAACTGTAATAAAAAATCGGTAAATTTCCTTTACCCGGAACTTCCCCCGGTATGAATGTTTCCTTTTATTAGGAATAGTTTAAGTGTGAATCAATTTAGTACAGCACAAAGTTATTCAGGAACACATGTATACTATCTTTTCAAACATTTTTATTGCCATTTTGTTCCAACATATTGGATCCCTACCAATATTTTACTAGTTTCTACCTAAGCCACATTGATTTTTGGGCATAATTTAAAATAAATTGAATAAGTAAGTTTTACATTGACGTACTCTATTAATTTTTCTCCAAAATTTACAGTCAATTAAATAAAAATATTTTTTGGTCACCATTCTGTTCCGCTATCTTGAATTCGTAACACGGCTTTACCAGTTTATCTCTATGCTTGCACAAAATTTGAAATTAATTTTTTAAGTAGTTTTTTCGACTGATTTTTTAAATATTTTATTAGTCATTTTTAGGTCAGGGACCCCTTTTTTAGTAAAGAAACAAGCTTGAAAAAATTATTAAGTAAGAAAAAGGTCGTGCTGTAAGAAGAAGGCTATATACCTTCTTTCCCCGATGAACCTTTCGCGAACGACCGTAAGACACTGTTTTAGACATTTAGTTTAATTTTTTATTCGACAATGACTCAAATCGACCCATCCGAACGGGACTATAACGACTTAAGTGGAGATGCTTTGAGCCATTTTGAAACTATTCATCAGTATGTATGTCCTCATCTGACATATTGAGATGCAAGTGAGAGTTCTTTAATGGCATTTCGAATTAATACAGCGCTTACCTTTGTAGCTACCTACACTGCGAGATGTAGCAGATTAGTTACGCGCGCGGCCATAAGAAAGTTGAAACGAGCATATGCTCTGCCTCCTCTGTGTTCGGCCTCCATTCTTAAGGTGGTATTTGATTCCCCTGTCACGCTTATACATGACTGAACACTAACACCCTGCAGGGAAAATTTGTCGGATTTATTATGTAGTTCGGTGGGTTTTTACCTCGATTTTTACTAACGTGAAGCTTTGGAAAATATATATTTTTTGAACCCTTCGAAGTCTCTTTTTCTTCTGTAAATTATCACAAAAGAAATATTTTTGAGGAAAGTCAGATAAGTAAACTCTTAGCGTTAGATACGTATTTTTTTATATAAATATTTGTATGAAATTCGCTTTTCTACTACTGCAATATTGACCTGCAATGCCACTACTGATACGTTATGAAGTCATACTCAAATGCGCTATCTATCTGCAGAGAGAATTACATGTTTCTAAGGCATAAGAGAATTGTGGAAACACCAATGACTTCAGAAGTTCGATTTTAGCGGCCTTTTTTCAGTTTTTATCTCTCCACATTTTTATTAAATGAGCCATAGCGCATAGTGCTAACGGAATTCGCCTCCAAATCTCCGGTGCCCAGCTGCCCGAGCAATGCAATTGTTAGTATCAGTTTCCCAGTTTCTGATATTAGCACTTTGTCCCTCTTCTTCATCTTCTCTATCTGTAATTATGATCTTAGTTTTATTATATTTTATTTTTACTCCCAATAAAAAGCTAGCATTTTCGAGATACTATATACAATAGAGTTAGGAGTTTTTCATAAGGACGGTGTCTTCTGCAAATCAGAGATTGGGTGACTTTTCTTCACCAATTCTTATTACTCCTACCCCATTTTTCAAAACTAGATGTATACTGTATTCGATATACACATTATAAAGTAAATGAGAAAGCCGAGGAAAAAGCACACTTTCTTGTAGAACACCCTTTTAACTTCTGATAATTTCTTCTATGTTCACATTATTTTATTAAAATAGTCACCTTCAACCTGTGAAAATCTTATTTGGTATTTGTTTTACTATATCCACATTCAAATACAAAGCCTACTTTTAAAATCATCCATACGTTAAAGCCTTTTTGTTCTTTTCGAGTTCCTTATAAGATAGGTATTAATAATATACATACCATCGCCGCTCCGTCAGCATTAAAAAAATATATGAATTTACTGTCGAATTTCATCGTAAAGTTGCCAGCCAGGGGTCCGAACCAATATCCACGTATCTTAATATCTCAAGTCAGTTGCATGTACCCGCCATGTCTCGCTCTTTTACATGTGCATTCAGATATATTACATGCTTGGTAAACGGGCTTTTTATTTTTTACTACCTCACGAATTTACATACTATACGATGGGTATTTGTATCACGCGGTCGAACCTACATATATTCAGTGGCGTGGACGTACTGAATTTTCATCTTTTACTTGTTCATTATTATTTTGCCTTTATTTTTGTAGCAAAAAGCATAATGATCTGTATGTATTGTTATTTCATTATACAAATGACTAAAATATTTAAAGTACGAATTAAGGCAAACAATTCCCTTCCATTTTCATTGACGCTGTCTTCGACCACCAAAAGGCACTAGTCGTTTCAGTGACCTGCATTTTCTCAAAACCCACAGGATATCCAACGTAAACAAAACACCTTAGATACATGTTATAATTTCGTTATAACAAATATTTAATATTTGTATTAATATCAACTTTGAAGTTTGTTAAACTTTGAGCTTTTGGAATAATCAAAAATGATGATAATAATAAACGAAATTTATTATTTTTCATTTACAGCACATTAATACAGGAAATTAATTTAGTTGAATATGTATATATTAGTGAATGAAAAATAAAAAGCCATGCCATGGCAGTTTCCTGGCAGATCACTGGATACTGTTTAGGTCCTGCATAGTTGAGAGAAAACAAATAAAAAAAAGCACCTCAGTGGCAGCAAAAATGTCTAAACACAATGTAATGTCAGGTCTATAGTATATTTAATAAATGCAAAAAATGCAAGCTAGGAAGAAGAAAGGAAAGGAGTAAATACTAATATTATAAATTAAGGAAGTAAAAGAAATACAAATATTGATAGTTATTGAGATTTATTCTTACTTGCTGGCGAGGGAAAAAAATTGTTTTGTTTATTTTTGAAAAGCAGAACAGGATTAACCAAATGACGCAATGTTCAAAGAATTTAAATTAGAAGAAAGGTTCTATGAAAAACTTAAAAAGCTCTTTCCTATGCCGTGGAATAGTCAGCTGATGTAAGTTTCTAAGATCACGACGATGATTATCCATCCAGAAATGTGCTTTGTCGTAAAAATACTGCGGAGATTTAAATTTGATTATTTTATAGTCAAGAGAAATGGTGTACAGTTTTCTGCGATTAAACATATTAGGCCACCCAATATCTTTGAGCTTATAAAATATATGATTCCGACGGCAATTTATAAATATAAGGCGGCGACATGCATTTTGGACTTTGTGAATTCTGCTAAAATTGACTTGAGCCATGCGAGAGCTATATACGATGTCACATTGGTTAAAGTTGGGCAGAACCAAAGAATCCCATACAACTTTTTTTAATGCTTGAAATTGTCTTTAATTATGAATAAGTTTAAGAGCACCATAAGTTTTTTTAGTATACCGGTTACATGCCCATACACCGAAGCTCAGAATCGATAGCAAGGCCTAATGATTTTGAGGTATTAGTTTTATATATAGTGATGTTATTCACTTGTATACCAAATTCTTTGCTTACCCTCGATCTTTGGTTTTTTTGGGTTTTTGTAGAATTCATTTTTAGGTAATGATCCATGGCGACTTGAATTACATCTTGTAGATCAGAATTCTATATTTCTGTTAGCAGTGTCTCTATTGTTTAGGTAGAAATGGTCATAAAGTTGCGTATCGTCGGCATATAAATGATAGAGACACAATTTTAAAAAATCTTTAAATCGGCATGTGTATATTGTATACAATAATGGCCCAATATACTTCCTTGAGGGACTCCTACTGATAGGGATGCAGTATTAGATTTTAAGCCATCCAAAACAATTTGCTGTAGGCGAGCATCTAAAAACGATTTAAAAAAATTCTAGAGCATTGCTTGAAAATCCTATATAATGTAAAATTGCTAAAAGAATTTGGTGATTAATTAAGTCAAATGCCTTAGTGTAGTCTAAGTAAAAGAAGCGCACTAAATTGACCCGCATCCTAAGCTCGAAATATATCATCAATGACGTCTGCTATCGCTTTATATATTAAATATAAGAGTATTAAACTTAAATTCGATATCTGTTCTTTTATTCATTGCCAAAAGTTCTTTTTTAATTTCTAAAAACGTTCTTTTGGTGCTATTATTTTTTTGAAAATTGCACGTGTAACCAGTATCAATCATATGTTCTGATAGTGCGCAAGATCTCTTCTTTAGTCTTGCTTCACTTTATTTAATGCAATTCTTTTGGTAATATTTTGTGAAGTTCGACCAACAACTGTGATTCTTTGTAGAAAGCAGCAAGATAGTTCTTGAAACATTCTTTAAAAAGTTCTGCCGTTGCTTCTTCATGATAGTTTACGCAGGAATCTTTTACCATTTTCAAAAAATATACCTAAAATACCTACTATAGGTAAACATTGAAAACTTAAAATTATCCTTTTATACATACATTAGAAGAAATTATAAGTCTTTTTATATGTTTTATTACAATTCGACCCTCTCAACCATTTTTTGATTGATTTATTGGCAAGGTCTTGCCACTGGGATCGAGACAGGTGGATTATTGCAGTCATTGAGTTTATACACTTATTTATGTAGTAGGTTGTATTTCTATGGGTAAAAAGTAATAGACATTCTGTTAAACTTTTTATCTTCTCAAACTGGAAACTAGGCGAGAATACGGCGAATTTCTTCAAAGAAATTGTTTTAAACATTAGCAATAAAACAGCCAGCTAACGGTAAGCTTTCAATAAATGTTAACATCTGTTAGGGTTAAATTTAAAATTTAGTAGCGGACTGGTTCGCCTCTTGTTCTTATGACTTCTTGATAGGTATTGGGCATACTATCTATGAAGCTTATTATTATTATTTCTTCTGGAAGCTCATTTCATTCCTCTAAAATGTATTAATTAAATCTTACATATTTGTTGAGGTAACCTCTAGTACACATGCTTTTCGAAAAACTGAAAATATACTTAGAAAAAAATATGAAATAAAACACCATCATCTATTTTTACATTAACGTTAAAAACAAGAAATAGTAAACTCGAGGCTCTATAATGAAATTAGCGAGTCTCATCGAGCACTTATGAGATTATCTAGGACGGGGAATGCAGCAGCAAGAAGTTATAACAAACTTAATAGTTACCATGCAAACAGGTGGCAAGATTGGTTATTAACTTTTAATTAGATATGTTTTATTACTTTTGCTGTTTTCAGTTTTATTGCTTTTGCTATTATTGTTATTAACTTTTTTCCGATAAAAAACAATGAATTACAAAAGAACGGTAACTCTAGTGAATTTTACAATAAAATCAAAAACAAAAAAAGAGCACATTCCAAGCTATATAATGAAACTAAAAAACTGTTGAGAAAACTAGAACAAGTGGTTCACACTGTATATAAAAAATAAATACACTTTATTTAAGTAGAGCATGGATACTGAATAGTAGATACGAGATAGATACTTATTGTATAAAAAGTAGAAACTTAAATTTTGAAAATCCTATGGTAATTAACTTTTCTATTGTACCTAAAGTCAACGTTAAACTCAAAAAATGACAAGCCATTTCAAAAGTTGAGAAATTTAGTGCAATAGTTACTACAGACGAGTTAACATTGACACTCAGACTGGGATACGTTCTTTAATCCCCCTGAAATAAGTTTTGGCCAATTAAATCCCGAATAAAGCGGTTGATAAACAATTTTGGTATTTGGAGCAATTCAGGAGATACACATTTATTTATGGTGAGATGTTAATTTTGAGAACATTTTGGCGTGGTTTAAGCAAAATTACATTTATATATTTTGTCTAAAAAAGGTGGGTACGTAAACATGTGACCCTTAATTTCCAGTATAATCTTTCGCAAGTAGACTACTTAAAAATAGGTTTTGCTATCTGAGATATGAATAACTCATGTCAAGCCGGTTTTACATTGATTTCATTCAAAAAATAATCCATGAGGTAAATTCGCGATAAAATTTGATAAATGTTAAATACTTTGATATCAGATAAATTCATCTATTGTGTCTTAAATATGTTTATGAATAAGAACTGTTTTCCATCAATGCCAACCTTAAATAATTACGTACCTTTTACGTTGAGTGGTGGTCGTTATCGTTATGTGAGTTATTTAGTTTTCTAGGATTTTATTTATTTTATTGTTAGGTCCAAAATAAAAGTTGTCAGTGTCAGACGTGTTTTAAATCAAAAATGATTTAAAACACACACTAAGGGAGTAGAAATCTTAACTATAACATATTTGTAATTTTGGTTACAGCACAGTGATGGAGAAAAAAGTGATCAAGATCTGGTAGTTGACGATGCATCCGAAGATCCCATTTCACCTCCAAACGGCACAGTATCACCACGTGAAAATGGCATTGACAAAATTCCCAAAAAGGAGCATCCAGGTCCTCACAGTCCACGGTAGGTGCAATGCAAACTTATATAATACATTTTTTTGTACTAAATTCTTAATGACTACTGCATTTCTGGAGTTATAAAATAGTTAATGTCGGGAATAATATCGTTAAATCACAAATCTGAGGCCAAATTTCCAGTCTCCAACTTTTGGGGTCTGGTACGATTTAATACATCTCGATTTTTTACCTTTTTTGGTTTTGTAGGAAGCTTACCTTAAATTTACTATATTTAAGCAAAAAAAAGCTTAGATGTAGCGTTTTTTATTGAAAAAAATCACAAAACTTTCCATAATGAATGAAGAAACCTCAGAAATTTCACTACTTTTCCAATGCTAAACTGTCAATTATCAAGTTTTTGACAAAATACAGATTCTAAATTATATGCACTGTTGCCAAACTTGCTTGGTTTTCTTCAAATGTACGACAAATAATATTACTAAATATAAACAAAACGGTTTAACGATAGTTTTATTAGCAAACCTGAAGCTACCCTAACCCAGTATGAATCGTAGGACTCTAAATCGCTATCGTCAATCACTCAATGTGATTTTATGGCTTAAGTGATGATTTTATCGACGAACCTGGGCTAACCTAACGCTAACGAAACACATCCACCTAACAGTTTTGTTAAAAAAAAAACATGGCTTTAAAGGGGAACTGCACGCAGTAATATAGACCATTTGCAAGCCTTCCGCCGCTGCAATATTATGTTAAAACTATAAGAGATATGTATTAGCTTCAATGTAAT
This sequence comes from Kuschelorhynchus macadamiae, assembly GCA_030620095.1. Classification (NCBI taxonomy): domain Eukaryota; kingdom Metazoa; phylum Arthropoda; class Insecta; order Coleoptera; family Curculionidae; genus Kuschelorhynchus; species Kuschelorhynchus macadamiae. Next base: position 418,433 of record JAUTXW010002498.1, read on the forward strand.
TTTAATAGGGAAATATGTATAGTTGGGCGCTAAATGCGAATTTTTATGTAAAAATCAAATCTAGAGTTATAAAATAAAAGTAGATTTTGTCCATTTTCGATCATTTTTTGACCACTTTTTGACGCACATGTCTTCGCATATAATTTTCTTTTCCACAAAATGGCTCTTTACCGCCTTACATTGATCCTTTGTCTACCTAACTGCAAAATTTGAAATGGTAAATCGTACTCATGTCTTTCTATTTCTGCAGCGCGTGAACCCTTTTGAACCCATTTTTAACCGAAATGTAATTTAAATTACCTATACATAACACATTTTTTTGAGGTCGGACGTGCAGGAAGTTTTTTTTAATTCATAGGTACCTTTTCATCTTACTTTCAACTCGACTAGACCTTGTCGCTGGTTTTTCACTTTTTGCGTGCAGTTCTCCCTTAATGTAGACGCCGAATTTTGTGGGTGCGCTACCTCGCGCTTTCTTTAGAGCGACTCTAACCAATCCTAACCTAACCTAAACCGCAATATTTTTTAATTAGAATAAATGCCCAATTTCCCTTCCGACAGAATATGTGTAGAACTGGTTGCCTACTTAATGTGAAACTGACCCCAAATATTTTTGCTTTAATGATAACCTAACCTAACCTGGTGCTAACACGGTACCACTCCAACTAATTCCTTTCCACTCTGACTTGCACCAACCCATCTATATTTATAAAAAACATATTACTGGCACATCAAAGAATATAACAAAATTTACTTTGGCAACAGCGCTTACCGTCTGATTAAATGACATGCAGTTAAGTTAGCAGCGTTTAGATGCAAAACAAACTTCATTTGTTAGTGTTGTGATATTCTGTTAGAGAATTATTCGTATTCCTAATTAAAAAAAAAACAATTCTACTTTAATAAATATATACTAGAAATAAACAAATCTTTTAAAATACACATATATTAACTTACAACAACAGTCACATGTAGAAAATGTAACGAATTTCAAATAAAATGTGCTAAAATTGCCCTAGCGCGACTTGATAAATCAATTCTAATTTATATTATTTTCTGAAAAATTGTATTGCATCAACGCTTTTTTTTTTGCTTAAATGTAGTAAATTTGAGGTAAGCTTCCTAATAAAACTCAACTTTTGTGTTTAGATCGTATCAAATTGGAGTTATTTTCCAACGTTTTGCCTGCGATTGCTTGAGGCCTCTTCATGTATATACATAGTTCGTTCATGTTCACCTATTTACACTTCCGGTTGCAGAAAAAATGCATTTTTCGGTGACATCAAGCAGTGGTCAATATTTTTTGGCGCATTAAAAATTGTGTGTATGTTGGACCTCCACAGAATTCTTGCAAATATATGTGATACCCGGTGTATAAAGTAAAACTGCCCTAGTTGAAAGTTGACTATCCGATACTGGGTGAGGACTTGTATCTAATCGAACACCTAATATCAGTGCAATATCCCTTTGATTATAAAGTTTTAGCCAATGTCTGTTTTTCCGACAGAAGTGAATCGTTATCACTTGTGTTTAAAGAACCTTAAATATCAATAAATCATTAAGCAGCTGTTTCTGAGATTGTTGGTGATGAGAACTAAAATTTAAGTATCTATTCGTATATGTGGGCACCCACTAAAGAACATTATACGCTTTCGCAAAGCTTATAATTTTCTTTAGAGTGTAAACAGAATAATCTCGGGTGTTGTTCTCTTACTCTTGTACTAACACGTCAAGAAAGGGAATGGGCACCATTTGATTTAATTCATGTTGTTGGTTTAGATCTCTCCAAAAATGTAGTTGATTTCGTGCAGTGAAGAACCTCTAAGAGGGCTGGTGCACTTGCAGGCAAAACGTGGAACATAATTCCAATTTGTCACAGTTTAAACTCAAGAATCATGATTTCTTAAATTCCCCGAAGTTTGCGCACAAATTATTTAGTGCCTCCACTATTCTTTTCTTCTATTAACACAAATGATTTGGAGAAAATTTTTAATTACTCCCGGTAAATGATTTAATAACTCTCTCGGTTAAAAAACAGAATTAGATCGTATTATAGATATTACATCACTCTTAAAACACGTTTTTTTTTGGGATGCGAAATAGCGATACAACAACGGCCGTGGCAATAAGTGCGAATGTATGATTAAAGACTTTGATTGTGAATAACTCAAAAATGAAATGTCGTCCACAAAAATATAAAGATATATTGTAAAATTTCGGGCACTGTAAGTAACTTAATCGCCGCCCGCATATATAACATCACATGCAAGTCTACAAAGCCTTCTTCAGAAAGAATAAGGGATAAAAATGTAGACTATTAGATCAAAGTTTCCGTCGAAATAATGTTATTTGGTAAATATGTTAGGGTAATTTTGCAGTTTTACAGGTAATTTCTTCCATCGTTATATTATTCTAGTATAATTATCCACCGATATATAAATTTAGCATCAATGTTTTGTGTAATATCTATTAAAAAAATCTAATATCACTAATAAAATCTATATTCATTATTTGGTTAATCAAGATCTGGAACATCAAGTAACGCCTCGACACCATCGACGAAAAAAATGGAGGAAAAACCTTCAACGCCGATTTCGAAACCCGTCACTCCCACTTCAGCAGCTGGATCGTCGTCAGGGAGTAGCGGGTTAAAACCAGTTGTAAAACCTCCGACTATGGGACAATATCCCTCCTATTTGGGAATACCTAATGGTAGGTTTTTTACTGAACCTTTCTATTAATAAAAGACTTACTTGTTATTGTTGTCTTTATAGTTAATTCATTCACAAAGTTTCGACTACAGGTCGGCATGGTCGGCAATATTTTTACACCACAAAGGTAACTTTAAATTAACTTTTGACGGGACAATCATAGTAGAATACATTCAACGGTAACAGAGGGCAGCTGACAACCATATATCGATATACTAAATTAATAGCAGGCTGGTTTGTATTATTCACACTGGGGCTAACCAAAGACAAACCAATTTAAGCTGTGCGAAATGATTTCGTACGGCAGAATAGTAATTTTCGAATCGTGCTGGTGGGAAAATATATCTCTATTTTCTGGGGATTGAAAAATTTAAAGTGATCGCATTTCCTATGTTATGTTTGACTTTTTTGCAGAATGCAAATCTTCCTTACCTATTTTGTTTCGGTTACTTTTTCCTGTAACACTAAAGCTTTTTAAGTCAAGCCCACATTTTTACGAATCGGGCGCATCGCACATTTCTTCGAATTTTGTTTACGTATTTATATATATATATATATATATATATATATATATATATATATAATATGTATATATATATATATATATATATATATATATATATATATATATATATATATACATACATATATATATATATATATATATATATATATATATATATTTCTATATATATATATATATATATATATATATATATATATATATATATATATATATATATATATATATATATATATATATATATATATATATATATATAAATATAAATATATATATATATATATATATATATATATATATATATATATATATATTGATCATTAATGTACCTTTTAATAGTTTCATAGATTAATTAATTTTTGTTAAGGATTTTTTCAATATAAATAATCTCTTCAAAATTGTACATTGTAAATACTGTAATCAAAAATTTAACAAATTTTTGTATATTTTATTTTGCTCATATTGATCTTTTTATATTTATTAATATAATAATATAATGAATAAAATGTTGTAGGTGCTCCACCCCATGAACTTCAAGCCGCAGCTGCTGCTGCGGGTGCTGGCTATGGCGCTCTTCACAATAATCTCCCGCCAGCGTTAAATAACTATCCTCGGCCACCTCTGCAGGTGGGGTATGATCCCCACGCGCAAATGAGGGCGCCTGTCGTTCCCACGCTTGGTGGCATTCCTGGTGGAAAACCGTAAGTGTAACGTATTAACCAGTTTGGTATAACATAATTAGTAAGTAATTGGAGAAATAAGGGACCTTATGAACGTGATATAAACATTTCTGTTGATGGAATTTTGATATTGATGTTGTTTTCGAATCATAAAAAAATCAGCACACTTTGTTTTCTATTCTATTGCACTAATTTAACTAAAGACACTGCGGCTGCGGGTACTGGCTATGGTGCTTTTCACGATAATCTCCCTCCAGCGTTAAATAACTATGTTCGGCCCCCTCTGCAGTTTGGATATGATCCCCACTCACAAATGACGGCACCTTTCGTTACCACTCTTGGTGACATTCCTGGTGGAAAACCCCATCCTGTATCATTTTGATGTTGATATAATATATATATCACATTCTTGTTGATGGAAGGTGTTTTCAAATCGTATAAAATCAGTCCAGTATCATGTTTTGTAGTATTAACGAAACCATAAGTAACTTTAGGAATTTTAGCTTAATTATAATTATTATTTACGTTGTATCCATTAGTTATAGCACAAGTGCTCTATAGATAACTTGCAAATAACTTAAAAACCAAAGGTATTGATAATCGAATTTGCCCACTACAACCTATAGGGAGGGAATATTGAATAAACACGGAAATTGAAAAGAGGGAAAAATCGAAGTGTTCTTAGCTGTATGGACTTCTAAAAATGCACACAACGACCACCCCCCTTAGGCCAATTGAAAGTTAATAAATAAATAAATAAACTGGAAAGCATTTAGCACTACAAATGAAGAATTCGATCCTATGTATATTTAGCCAGTTTAGATTCAATTTTTAAGAAGTGTTGAACGTTGGTTGCATAGCGACGATCGAGGCGAAGATATTAACAAAAACTAAAAATTACGCAGTAGCACCATTGTAAACCTATTTCTGCGAGATAGTGTCCACGATAACTTTAAAATTATCTAAATATACTGATGTACAAAATGTAATTTGCCAAAAAGGTAATTGGGTGCACCGTAAAATATATATCCGACTTCCTCTGTACTAACAGATATTCGAAAAAAAAAATAGTATTTTGCTTATCTATTTCCGGTTTTAGTAGTTGGTGTAATTCATAGAAATTTTCTGAGTTGATTCTAAAGTAGACAAAAAATTGTCTGAAATATTATTTAAAAGTAGAATTTTGAAAAATTGTAAAAGTTGAGTAGTTTCATTAAACTAAATGTAACAATATTGTGGTTGCTAGCATCATTTAAAGGTTTGCTATATAGGTAATTCCCAATGCTTTTAGTTTATTTCATGAATCCATGATTTTTTCTCTTTTATTATTTTCTCCTTGAATTACTACTAAACCAATCACCAACATCATATATTCATTAGAACTACTAGACTGCATTGATTAAAAAATACTAACATTGAGGGAAGAAATAACTGTTGGACTTTAAACACCTTTTTTAAGTCCTTTCTATGAATACAAGCTGTCGGCAAGCCATTGGTATCTGGAAATTTCGGTACAGTGTGAACGCATTGTTCTGAAGCCGATTCTGGCAGGATAAGCTTAGATCCTGTAATAAATAACACAGTATGAAGATCTTCCAGACGTATGGCTTAGACGTCTCCAAACGCTCTCTTAAAACGCATATTTACTATTCGATATCCAAATGTTTCAGCAGATGGGAAATGATGCGATGGGTTCGTCTCTCTTACCAGATATAGCTAAACTTCTCGAATATATTTTGAGATGAAAAGCATTGTGCGAAACTCATCTAAAACTAAGAGTTCGATACGCAGCAGACAAGCTCCTCTCTGGTCTTTCAGCAAATATTGACGTTTCAAATTTTTGAATTAACCAAACTTAATTCATCCTAAGATCAAATTTACGTTAGAGCTAGAACAAACCAACCAACAGCCTTTCTTAGTTGTATATTATCAAACTTATTAAGAAGACTTCAGAAGTTTATGTAATTTTGCTACACCATTGGGCAGCCAAATCCGCCAACTGAAGAGTGTAGTGACTGACGATTCTTTTTTTTTATCCCTCATAAAAGCTTATGTTAATAATTTAGTTCTTAATACATCCTATTTCGGTTTTGTTTACAATCCGTGAGAATCCTCTGCCAACATAAACTTTCGCATCTCTACGGAGATACATGTGGGTATAAAAAGGTCACCAATTTAGAAAAAAATAATGATCGAGGGGACCAGACTTACTTTAATTTGCTTCAATCTGAACCTAAAATGGAAAAATAATTCCTGCTTTTAATTACACTGCTCACTCATACTAGGGGAACGACTAATTTTTTGGCAATTTTCAAACATCTATAATTTCCCTATTTATATTTTGATTGCAATTTTGGATATGCGCTCTTTGTCTACCTGCTACTGATATTACAGATTGGTAGTACTGTTGTCGCCAGCTGTACAGGGGGTAGAAAAAAACTTAAATTTCACTCACGACTGAAGCATAGAAAAATATTTTACAATGTATGATATATATTGCATAGAGATACTATAACCCATACCTCTAAACGTTTTTACAGAATTAAAGCTATCTGAAATTCGAATTTGGTTTATCTCTTCACTAAAAATATTAAGTTTCACCCACGATTGTAATTTATATGGTGCCGATAATTAAATGGTAACACTCTAACTTTAAGAACATATTGGTTTAAAGCTGTATAAAAAACTGAATTTGTAAAAAAAAATTGAGACAATGTCTATTATAAAATATACCTGCACAGAATATTTACAAAGAGAGACAACCTTCTGACGAAGAAAAATTCTAAAAATAATCACTGCGGGATTGATGGATGTGGATGCAAACATTCATTTGCCTAATACCCTTGTCGCCGCATGTCGTTAAAAGAACATGGCTTTCCAGAGTAAATCACAACTTTAACTGAAAACAGTATGATCCATATTTTACATAGCAGTAAGGAGTGAAAACTAATTAGGTGAAAAAAAAATATCCTGAAAATTGTATTCAAGTGGTGAGTAAGTTTTATTACAATGTTGCTATACAATATTGCTCAATAAAGTAATATTTAAAAAAATTAGTAATATTTAAAAAAATTATTAAATAAGACACTATTACCCTTCTTTGTGTGCGCTGTTGGGTAAACAAATATCCTGAAACGTTTCTGAAAATATTCGTTAAAGCAAATTTTTACAGAAGCAGAAACTAGAATTAAAATAACTCCTGTATCCTCTTAAGTAGTAAATTATACAGAACTGAAAATTAAAACATTGGCGTAAGTAACTCAAAAAAATGTGGACCGAGACGAAGATCGAACCTCAGATGTTAACATGCGAGTGTACCCAATCCGAGAAGTATCTGTAACAATTGCTATCTGAATTTCCCTAATGCAGCCGCGGTACCTATACGTGGAATTTTAGACGTTGACTTTCCTTATTTTCTTTTAACCTCTCGTACAATTGAAGCGTCTTATATTTTACACTAACCGAATTCCTATTTTTCTAGAGCTTACTCATTTCACGTGAGCGCAGACGGACAGATGCAGCCCGTTCCGTTTCCACCCGATGCCCTTGTAGGTCCCGGAATTCCAAGACACGCACGTCAGATCAACACCCTCAGCCACGGGGAAGTAGTGTGCGCCGTTACTATTTCTAACCCTACCAAATACGTTTACACTGGGGGCAAAGGCTGTGTGAAAGTGTGGGATATTAGCCAACCCGGTTCGAAAAGTCCGGTGTCGCAGCTTGATTGTCTGGTAAGTAGACCTATAGAACGACTAATAAAAATTCGTCCTCTCCTGAATTTCCTCAAAAGTGATACGCGTTAGTACGTTCAGGTTATGTTATTAGATTAAAATTTCCAAATTATGTCCATGTTCCGATGCCATTTTGACGTCAGTATATCATGACAGATAATTGACGTCATGTCAGTTTAACTCGTCAGAGACAAGTGAATTTAGTGTTGCCCGACTATACCGCTAAATTTATGATATTACTTCAACTTGTAAAGTTTAGTTATTATTTCGTATCTTATAAATGATCCTAATTTTGTTACATTTAAACCAAGGCAACGTATTAGCTTTTAAGATAAAAATTGGATTTTTGGTTATTCATAGCCTTCATCCGTCGGAATTAATTTGTTTTTTTTGTGCGTTTTTTTAACGGTCCACTGTTTCGAAGGAAACATTCAAATAAATAACTGTTAAGCATCTATTTTTTCACAAGTTTCATCAGTACATTTTATTAACACTTGGAACACTCTAGATCCACAAAGTTTTCTAATAATTTGACGTTGTTAATTTACTTACATAATTTCATTAGTCTGACCCAAAATGCCTAAAAAGACTTTTTTAGATCCTGATTTCAAATCTGGTTGATCTTCCTACTTCGAGGTACTACAACATTTCCTTATTGGAGGCATCTTGGTGTAGTTTTCCCACTCTAGTAGTTCAGCACAGCAAATTACTACACGTATAATGTTATTTTTCTGTCAGAAGTTTTCTAGTCTAAATATCCCCCGATTTTCACTTTTTTGTTTTTTTTTGAGTTTCTACGATGAAAGCCAATTCAAAATTTATCGCCTACAATATTTTTTGTCAATAAGTTTTTTCACTTTACCAAGCCTAGTACCACCAAATTATGAGAAAATAAGTTTCTAAAACAATTTTTTTTTCCTTCTGTATGATCTTAAGAATTTTCGTTTAGCCATACCAGTTTTCGGACAACACTGGGAAAATGTTAAGTGGCCCTCAGGATTCGTAAAATCCATCCGTAGACTACCTTCGAATCCCAAAGAGACATAAAACTGAAACGTGGGGTCCTTCCAAACTAATTATTTTGCTGTAGTATATGATTCGAAAAAATATTACCGTGTTAGAAACTACGCAAACCAACCAATAAAAAATGTTTATACTCAAAACGAAGACGCGCGTAATATAGCAGACGATTGAACAGAATTTTGTCAAAAGTTGTCTACATAAATTGTAATAAATAACAGTCTTAACACTTTCTACCTAAACCTAAATCATTTTTCCAGTTTTGATAACAGGAGCTCACTAGTCTTTTGTGAGGGAGAACATGTTTACTAGTTATCTTGCTTATTTAACATTTTGACGAGAAATGGTTATACTGGAAGCCTTATTTTTCTATTCTTTGGTTAATTAGAGAACTAATTTGAATTTTCCTAATCGCTTTTTTAATACCATTTAGCAAATTCCTGAAATACTAGACTTAGGAGGAGTAAAACAACCCTTAATTCAGGGTTTTATTTTTTAGGAAAATATAAAGGGTTTTTTTTTACTTTCCCTTAGTTATAAATTACAGTAAAGATAAATAAAAATTGTATATAAATATTTGTTTTTAGCAACGCGATAACTACATCAGGTCGGTTAAACTCCTACCAGATGGTAGAACGTTGATAGTAGGTGGAGAAGCTAGTAACCTATCGATATGGGATTTAGCCAGTCCAACGCCTAGGATTAAGGCCGAATTGACGTCTAGTGCACCAGCTTGTTACGCACTGGCTATTAGTCCGGATTCTAAGGTAAGTTTGCTTTCAACTAATGTATCTGGTCGGTTAACATCGTAGTCTCAAAAGATTTTTATTCATAAATAATGAGTGTAAGCTAAATTTCCTAAAAAAAAAGGAAAAAATATCCCTGAATAATATCTATTCGAATCTCCACTTTTCTTAATATATTACTGTCCCCGTGTTAATGTTTGCTATAGAGGAGACCGTTTATCTTTATGCTGATCTATCTTAACGGGAGGAAAATTGCTCTAACTTATTATCATGTTATTTTATGTCATGATTAGAGAAGGTACTATCTATCTGACTCCAAAATACTAAAAATGATAACTCCATTTTATCGCACTATTAAATGCAAGTATATTTTATTTAATTTAATGCGTAAAAGGGTCATCCACCTTTTATTGATACATTTTGCCCCGAATACGAGTTTTTGGCCCGGTTTTTGACTTCTTAATAGTGGATTCTTATTTTTAGAACAACAGTATTTTAATTTTATATAATGTAGACCTTGCATTCTATAAATGATCACATTGACGGTCCAATTGAATAACATGTACAACCTTTTTGCCTCCCTACCGTTGAAACAATATTCGCAGAAAAAGATACAAACAAATTAACAAACGCCTTTAATATACCCCAAGGTAGAACGTGTCAGGGGTCTGATTATATTTTAAAAGGTAGACTAGAGATTTTATTAATACTTTATTATGAGTTATCAAAAAGCTTTAAGCAAAAGTGTTTGGGTTTTATCGGAATTGTTAGCATATACCAAAAAAAACATTATATATGTTCCATTTAAAATAACGAAGTTGTTGCTCATTGATTAACTTTCCGATCGTCTTTTGTTTGGTTTTTTTTTGTAAACTTTAACGATTCCGATAAAACCCAAAAACTGTTGAATTCAAAGTTTTTTGATAACTCATAATAAAGTGTCTAGGTAGATTGTAAAATATAACTAAATATCCTGTATGCATACATGCAAACTTCCTTGGTACGTCTTCTAGGCACTGCCATGTTGCTAACAGCTGCGTCAAGACAACGTTCAGTGACTACATGTGATTTTTTCACTAATTTTAGGTATAAAAGTTCATATACATTACTAAAAACGCATTAGTACAAATAATTAAATTGACACTGGAGCACATATATTGCTTCTCGAGTGTCTATAAAACAGTATTCTAATAGTTATAACAAAAATCTACAGGGTGATCATTTTTTGGGTTCATGACCATTTTTAGCGCCCCATTTTTTTATGTAACGATACTGGTCTCACTTAGCTTCGTCAAATTTCCCGCTCTATTTAGAAATGTTGTTGGATATTTTTCATATTGTTCACCATTTGGAAACTATTTAGAAGAATATCCATTCGTCCAAGACAAATTGGAGGTAAAAAAGCGTAATATCTAGAATTTTAGATTTTATTCGGATTTAAAGATTATTGTATTGGAATTTCATGTTACGATGCATGCAAAAATGTGCAAGAGGTAAAAAGTTTCCTAAGAGAATGGAGAATTTGACGAAGCTACCAAATACACATAAAAAGTTTGGGGCACTAAAAATTTTAGAAGATAAATAAAAAATAACAATAAAACCTTGCAACCTTGTATCTTGAAACACTAATCAAAGAATACCATCCTGAAATTTATTTCTGAATCATCAAGCTAAAAATCTTGCGCTTTCCTCACGTGCATATTTTTAGCATGCTCTCATGCTAATTACTACTACTGTGTATTCCCGCCTTAATGCTGGCTTAGCGCTGTTTGACTGCATCTGTCCTAACCTGAAATATAAGGTCACTAAACGATTCATATCATTTCGTTTAAAAATAATATTTGTATTTTACCTACGTCAGAGGTAATCAAATTCAAGAAAAAAATGTTAAAGTTCCTTCCTAAATATCCTGTATGTATACATGCAAACTTCCTTGGTACGTCTTCTATGCGCTGCCATGTTGCTAACAGCCGCGTCAAGACAACTTTCAGTGACTACATGTGATTTTTTCACTAATTTTAGGTATAAAAGTTCATATACATTACTAAAAACGCATATGTTTCATGATTGGCATTTTTTTTAACTTATATTCTTCATTAGTACAAATAATTAAATGGACACTGGAGCACATATATTGCTTCTCGAGTGTCTATAAAACAGTATTCTCATAGTTATAACAACAATCTACAGGGTGATCATGACCATTTTTAGCGCCCCATTTTTTTATGTAACGATACTGGTCTCACTTAGTAGCTTCGTCAAATTTCCCGCTCTAGTTAGAAATGTTCTTGGATATTTTTCATATTGTTCACCATTTGGAAGCTATTTAACAGAATATCCATTCGTCCAAGACAAATTGGAGGTAAAAAAGCGTAATATCTAGAATTTTAGATTTTATTCGGATTTAAAGATTATTGTATTGGAATTTCATGATACGATATACATATACAAAAATGTGCAAGAGGTAAAACGTGAGAGAATGGAGAATTTGACGAAGCTACCAAGTACACATAAAAAGTTTGGGGCACTAAAAATTTTAGAAGATAAATTAAAAAAAAATTAAAAATAACAATAAAACCTTGCAACCTTGTATCTTGAAACACTTCGCATTCCTTACGTGCATATTTTTAGCATGCTCTCATGCTAATTACTACTACTGTGTATTCCCGCCTTAATGCTGGCTTAGCGATGTTTGACTGCATCTGTCCTAACCTGAAATATAAGGTCACTAAACGATTCATATCATTTCGTTTAATAATAATATTTATATTTTACCTACGTCAGAGGTAATCAAATTCAAGAAAAAAATGTTAAAGTTCCTTCTTTCTTTTTTTTTCAATATGGAGGCGGCTGCCCCTTTTTTGCTTTCTCCGCCATTCTCCAGCACAATAGGTAACGACCACAGGTTGTGGAGCAAAGTGCTCTCCGGAGATCGTTCAACAGTACAATTATTTAAGTTTCTTGGTAAAGACATTGTTTCCGCTATCAAAAGGTTAACTCCTAGAACTTCTACTGTTATCAACGTATAACCCTTTCTTTTAAAGTGACGCCAGACTTGCGCACTTCTATGGAACCTTCTGGTCACCGCACGACTTTCGGACTTATTAGATAAGCCTGCCCAGAGGAAAAATTCACAATTCCCATGTCCCCTAGGAATCTTCGTCTCATAGCGAATGGCCCGTTATACAGGACGTTTTCCCAGTGATGTTTCCACAATGGTAGTTGGACTGCCCCTCAAAACACCGCGAACACCTACACTACTGTACCTTACCGGGCACGTGTGTTTAGTTCGGTGATCCGAGCGGAAGCCCACCTGCCAGGGGGGACATTGGGCAGTGACGCAGGAGACTCCACTGATAGAAGGGTCATCAGTGATTTTACGGCACTGTTTTTGGGGTTGCGTTTGTTTATAATAGGATTATGCAAAAAACTATGATTTTTTTAGATACTAAAAATCGATAAAAATGCGCTCTCACACATCTTTATCAAAAGTTCTTGGCCGGAAAAGATATATGTATAATAGCAGAAATATATAATTTCTGCAGGTGCAAAACGGCCTAGAAGAAAAATTGCTTTCGATTATGTCACAGGGTACCCTCCTGCGATCATGATTTCTGGGCCTCTACCTGCCTGATGAGGGTAGAGGCCCAGAAATCATGATCGCAGGAGGGTACCCTGTGACATAATCGAAAGCAATTTTTCTTTTAGGCCGTTTTGCACCTGCAGAAATTATATATTTCTGCTATTATACATATGATTTTTTTTAGTTATCAATTATTTGCTGTACGTACATATAGGGGGCCCATTGTCAAAACCTACGCTGGGGCTCAAATTTTGTAGTTACCCTATTGACTATTGCAGAGTAAACATAGTGATATACATTAATTAAGACCATTAAGTAAGGAATTATTGAATATTAAAGCAGTTTTTTCCTAGCCAAGCAAATTGTCAGCCTCTTAGATTAGGTAATTGTGTATTTTATCCAAAATCATAACGCTATTTTATAAATAGATCTTTATCTCTAGTTTTATATGAATAATCATTTCTTGTCTGTATTGAAGGTTAGCAGGGATCCTGAAGTTTAGGACCATTCAACAGACAACATAGAAAACGTAAAACATATAGTTTAATGTTCTAGAACTCTGAACCGCCCCCCCCCCCCCATATATTATGGGTATTCTTTTGCTATATAGTCATTCATATATGAAAGTCAGTACTTTTTCTTTTGGTCATCAACAAAAATTATGAGCACCCAGCTGAAAATCTCGTCGCGCTACTACCACGAATTCACCTTTGAAAACCCTACCGAAACATGGGGTATCATTATACTAAATGTTTTAGTTACATTTCGATGCCCCCGTCATGTTTTCACAGACCATATTGTTGAAACATTTTCAAGAGGTAGTCCCTTAAAAATTAAACACTTTTTCAGTATTAACCATACAAATACTCCTTTGTAATTTACTAAGTTGATTGAGCGCGGGTTATTTATTGTTAACAACTAAAGAAAAAAACATATTTTAAAATATATGAATCATCTTATGTAAACAAGTGTGAAGAACTGAACTTCATGATTTCTTTAGGTATGCTTCAGTTGTTGTTCTGATGGCAATATTGCAGTTTGGGATCTACACAATCAAACATTAGTTCGACAGTTTCAAGGTCACACTGATGGTGCTTCTTGTATAGACATTTCTGCAGATGGTACCAAACTTTGGACGGGAGGTAAGATATTTTATATTAGGCAATACAATGATGTGTCAAATTGATTGATAACAGGTAGACATCAGCTAAAAGCTTAAAGTTTAAACTATTTCAATATTCTTCAAATATATACTGTCCTTTATAAATAAATTGAGTTTAATACACGAAAAATACACAAAAATTACTTTAAATTGAATGTTAACTCTTCCTCGTTGGAAATTATGTTTTATAACTGTCAGAGGTGCCCTCGAACTTTAACTGAACTGAATTGGATGGCTTAATTAAGCTAGCCATGTCAAAATTTGTGATAAGGGTTATTCGATCAGAGCATTCTTGACACATCAGAAAAATATGTATTCCATAATTATGCTTATCTTAAGATACATTCGCGTTCTATAAAAAAAATTATCAAATATCTGACAGTGACATATGCAAGTTAGAACTGGCAGACTAAAAGTTGTAACTTCCATGGTAATTAGATCTAATCTAACTTTTAAACCTTTTTAGTGAATCCGGGGATACATTGTGTATCTATAAAATTAGTCTATAATGCGGAATGATTATATTAATGTTGCCTTTGCTATATTTTTAATCGTAATATGTCAACCTCTAAGTTTCCAAGTATCTGAAAGACGGGTAAGGTTGTGCCGGTATTCAAAAGTGGTCTTCGACAAGACATAAGCAATTATCGCCCAATTAACATAGCAAATGCAATATCTTAATTGTACGAAATAATTTTATTTGACAGAATATTTAATAAAAAAAAATTATACCCTCAAATCAAAACGGCTTTCTTTCAAAAAAGGCAGCACCTACATGAAGCAATTAATAGTCTCAGGTTTATGTGTCTTCATCATAGATATATAACCAAGAAGAGATATATCTATTTATATTTTATAAGAGCTTTTTAATCCAATATCATTTTTTGTGAAATAATGTTCTCAGCAATATAGATTCTTGTAAAGAATTTTTTCATATTTAAGTCTTTACTAATGAAACGCTTTTGCATTTGTAGTTGCATTTCCGCAAACAGGAATATTTTGTGTTTGTTGTTACGCAAATTATTATCATTAAATTAAATTGAAAGTTTTTTTGTTTATGGTAATAATTACTACTCATTTATTTTCAACTCGTGTTGTAAAAATAGTCCAACAAAAATCCAATGGATATGCCCTTACTATTTTCTGAATGTTCTCTCGTGGGATACGGTTTATTTGAACTTTATATTGCAAATTTTACATTTCTCACTAATTTTGAATTTTTAGGTTTAGACAATACCGTCAGAAGTTGGGATTTGAGGGAGGGCAGGCAGCTACAACAGCACGACTTCAGCTCTCAGATATTTTCGTTGGGGTACTGTCCTACAGGAGAGTGGCTCGCTGTCGGCATGGAGAACTCAAACGTGGAAGTGTTGCACGCGAACAAACCAGACAAATACCAGCTCCATCTGCACGAGAGTTGCGTGTTAAGTTTAAGGTTCGCAGCGTGTGGAAAATGGTTCGTTTCTACGGGAAAAGACAATTTATTAAATGCCTGGAGAACGCCCTATGGAGCTAGTATATTCCAGGTATGTTCGGTAAAAAATTATGTATTGTTAAAGCAACATATTTTTTAATGATTAAACTATATGAATAAATAAAAAAGAAAACAAGTTGCATAAAGACATCCTTGTGACCACCCTATGACAAAATTCATATGCATCATATGTATACAATAAACATTAAGGTAATAGTAATAAGTATTTCGATATTTGCCTATTTACATCATTGTATTAATTAATTCCACACTATTTAGGTCTCTGTTGTTAAATTGCATATGCATTTTTTGTTTTGTAGTCACTCATAACAATTCGTTTTTAACTTTTAACGTTACTATTTATTAACATTAGAATAATGTAAGAAAAATTACTTCTTACTTGGCTTAATTTTTACATATATGTATGTTTTGATAGGATTTTCAGTTTTCGGAGATGTTTAACGGTTTCTTAAAAACAAAGTTATTAATGGGATTTCCCACCCCATTACGGATGCCGTGTATAGGAAAGAAGGTCTGCTTTACAAAATGGATTGATTCGGCCGATACTTGTGGAAATCGATAACAAAGATATATGGCAATAAGTAAAAAAAAAACAATTTTTACTTAAAACATCCACTATATTAAAGAAAACAAACTTATGACATGTTTCGCCAACACTGTGGGTGTATGAGATGATACAAATAGAATGAGAACTTCTATTTATATCGTCTATCAAATATGCAGTTGAGGTAAATTACTTCACATCGGAAAATTGTAGAAGTCGTTGGCGCCCGTACTTGATTTTTTGGGTTATATATTTTTAAAATAATAACATAATATTCCGAAAAACGGCGAGACCCTATACATGTTAGCCTTAAAGTGATGAAATGTTGAAATACATCAAACTTCTTTTATCTTTTTGTATAAAAAATAGTTTTTTTTCAGTCGTACAGAGTAGTCCTAGGGGATGAAACAGTCCTTCTGGAAATTATTAAAAACTGTATTTCAAAAACTTTTAGAAATGGGGTCAAATTTCTTTTATCGTTTTATATGGAGGATGAAACATCCCCCTGAAGATAAAACAATTTTTTTCAGCTTCCGGCTAACGGTGGAACATATCAAATTCCCTTTATTCTTTTGTATAAAAATACACTTTTCCTCCGCTAAAAAGGGTAGCCCTAGGGATATGAAACAGCCGCCAAAAATCGAAGTATTTTTTTTTTATTTTAAAGCTGTTAGTTTTTGAAAGGTCATTGAAACATATCAAATTTTTTTTATGTCTTTGTATATAAAACTTTTTTCACCATACAGGGTACCTGTAGAGAATAAAAGTGCCGCTTCAAAATATAAATGTTTTTTATTTTCATAACGCTTAGCTCTCGGGTTTATTATATTTTTTTTGAATATAGACCTCAGCTTGACAAAATTATTGACGTACATACATATACTAGGAAGTATTATGTTTTCCAAAACACATTCTTTTAACCAATGAACTTGAAATAAACTATAATACGGATCTTTAATAAATGTGTACTGAACTAATCAGTTCTTTTCTTTTTCAGTCGAAAGAATCTTCTAGTGTGCTCAGTTGTGACATATCTGCAGATGACAAATATATAGTTACGGGTTCGGGAGATAAGAAAGCGACAGTGTACGAAGTCATATACTAAAAAACTCTTGACGTCAAATGAGTGTAGTGTATGTCTTAAGTCTCGACAAAGCTCAAATGAAACTGTTCCAGTGTTGCATAACCTAGTGCAATTGAAATGTTTTAGCCATAAAAGAAGCCCTAAAGATTTTAAGGCTTACCTTTGTAAATGGACGGTATTACACTTTATTATTGAAATCAAACAATTTCATATGAGCCGATGTTCTGCAGTTTTCTTCGAATCCTTCGAAGTTACAAGTTTAAAAAAAATGTGATAAATATGTGTAATAAATTAAATAATATAAAAGAATAGACGTTCATCTTTAGACTATTTTATGACCTTTCCGAAAATATTTTCTTGTGACAATTTTTTTATTAAATATCTATATGAATTAGTGATTAAAAGTTTTTAAACTCGTTTTGAGTTGTATGAAAAATTTCGGAAAAGCGATAAAATAGTTATACAAATAGTGATCTGATCGTGAGATGCTCTAGGGTCGTAGAAACAGTGATCTCTCGTCATAAATTAATATACATACTTTTTTATCAGTTATGGATGTTATACAGCTTGTTTAAAAAACTGCGGCTTATATGCAGGTTTTTTTATTAAGAGTTTTTCCTAATTCTCATAACAATACTAGTGCTATTGAAATTTGATTTTAAGTCAATTAAATTTCAACTAAGAGCTACTAAAAGGAGCAGGGGATCTGAAAATATTAGAATCGGTTTGTGTTTATTTTTATTCAGCGTTAGATTTATTTTTAAATATATGAAGTTTTTATATTGATTTTCTTTTATATGTATAACTAAAGTTTTTGAACTGAGTTTGATTTTTTCTATAAGTGTAATATTATTAGAAAGTCTTCAAAACCTCCGACAGTGATTTATTACTCGAGAATCGTCCAATTTAGCCTCCTATGCAATTCTTTCTAATATTTAGATTCAGATATTAATACAAATATTGTAAAAAACACTCTTGGCACGCATATTGCCCATTTGATGCGAGTAATATTATATTCAAATTCAAAGATTATACTTCTTCTGAATCATTTTTGCCAGGATTAAATTTCTCTTTTTCTTTCTTTACAATTTATGGGGACAGGGTAGGAAAGGGGAAAGTATAAATATATCATTTTACAGTCGTGTCATGAAAATAATTATTGTAAAAAAAATATGTCTTTTGTGCTATTTTTTTAAATCTGTTTTATAATAAACTCGAAATGTAACTCTATTTTGCTCTTTTTTTGCTTGGCTCATTTTACATTTTGGGAGAATTCATAATATCCGTGTGTTCCGGACTTTTTTAGACAAGCCTAAGTAGGTGTAATTATTTTGTAAATAATAGATAGCAAACTTTGTTATTTTTTAATTTAGCAGGTGGTGTCCAGAACGTCAAAGCTAATTAAGCTTGTTTGGTTACTCTATTTTTACTCTGGATAAATTTTACAGGTGCAAGAGTAATAAAACCAGCTAATTGTGCTTGTCATATCTGGATACACTTTTCGATGACACGTTTAATTTTTAAGACTAGTTATGTACAATATTATTAGATCGAATTTAAGTATACATACACGTATTTGTTTGCTACATTGTATGTTGGAGACTTTTTAAATTTTTTCCCCTTATCGATTTAAAAATTGACTAGATCAATTCTTAAAACAAAATCGCGGCATCTTAAAAAGTTGATTAACCAAAAATACTTCTTAATTGCAAAAGAATGATGAAAATGAGTTTAAAGAGCCATAATTCAACATTCTCTAATAAATAATTTTTCATTTAAAGACTACTTTTTTACAGTTTATGTCTTATAAAAAGTGCGCATATTTTTTTAAACCCTTCTCTAAAATTAATAGCTTATTTTTTTACTTTGACAGGAAATTGTCACTTGGACTGTATGCGCTACCTTTAATCTTGATGCTAATACATGTATATATATAGGGTGTTTCATTTTAAAAGGACATAACTAAATATTTCTGGAGTGTTTTTAAAGATTTAAAAAGATGTGATGTACCAGGTTGATTTAACTATGCAACTATAATTCTGACTTTTTGAACTATATTTTGTTCTTATATCATGTTAATTACAATTACTTAGTTTAATCCTTTGCTAAACTTGAATGGCTTTTGTATCCTGCGTTACTTTACCATTTTTGTATTCATTATTTAAGCAAAGGACCACACAGACTATGCCTTCTAATGGGTAATTTTTTTAAATAATATTCTTTATTTAAATATATAAACTGATTAACAGGAATAAATAACTAGGCTCATTAACAACCTTAGAAAGTGATTATTTTAATTTAGTCAAAGATATTGCAAAAGTAGTTAATTCAAAGTTTTTAAGTGTGTCGGATAAGTTTTCTTTTGATAAAAAAAATTGTAATTAAAAATAAATTTATAAAAAAAATCTGTCTAGATTTTATTACATAATATAGGAGAGTTCATAGTTCTTTAATGAACAAAAAGATAATCTTTAGTAAATAAAAAAAACATTTACATTACTTTTTTCTCATCACTAAGTAGAATCTGATCTCGAAGAAAAAAACGTGTTCTGAAATTACTCCGTTGTGTCGTTAAATCATTTCTGTTACATCAAATACGTAAAAAAATTAAAATAAAGAAATTTAAGCTCTGGAGTCTAAAATTCACTAATTGTATAGATTCGATTTCCAATAGTTTTTATGCTTCAAACTCTGTTTAAACAAACTTTTCATATTAACGCTATTTGCTAAAATGAGTTCCTAAAACTATTTTACCCTAACTTTTTTTTAAACTTAAATATTGCGAATATTGGTCAAAAGTGGTAAAGTTTATATGAATCAGTAATCAACCTGGTTCTTCGGGTATAAGCTGTCTTTGTATTGATTTTTGACAAATTGCTATTTTTAGTTCATCAAATTATGCTATTTAAATAATCGTATTTATTTTTGTCATTCTGATTGATTGTCGTATATATATTTTTACGGAGAATTTGTCAACCTCTTTTTTTTTAGACAAATTGCATATATCTTTAGGGTCATTTAACATATTTTCTTAATCTTCCTTTTTCTTTTATTGTTTGTAGTGACGTTTCTGTTAACCGATGTACAGTAACATCATCAATTTCTACTCCAGTTGAATTGGTCTATTTCATGCTTCAACGAACACTGTATGGTATATACAAAATAAAAACTATTACACGTCATCGATGACGCTATTAGGGAAATGCAGTATTTTTACTGTACAAATAAGACTGCTTTTATTGTAATTTCAATTCGCCTCTTTTATGCGCTGGGCAGAATATTCCATGTTTCGTATTTATTTGTTGATATTTTTCATATTTATTTCGATTTTGGGTTTGTGTCCTTTTGGACCTGTAAACTTTTATCTTGCGATCAAAAATTGTAATTTTTAAAATCATTGTGGTTTTATAATTGTCTGCATCTACTTGTTATGGTTAATACCCTTTTAGCAAGCTATTTTGAACAAGAAAAAAAACACAGGCAATAATAACCCGTTGCTACCCTCAACAGCTGTAAAAAAATTAAGGTAAATATAACAGTAAAGTTTAGTAGAAAGAAACTACTAAAGTTTATTTTTTATATTCTCTGTTGTACTGACAGATTATTTTTTCAAAATTTGTTTTTACAATGATGGTGCTTCTTAGCATTAAATAAATAAGTAAATAATGTAAACATTATTTTATATTCGATAGTTTAATGACAACAATAGTATCCTCCTAATACTTAACACGTGGATGATGACGTGCAACGGTTTTTATTTTGTATTAACTATAGATAATAGCCCTAAAAGTAAAAACTGGAATTTCACTTGGTTAAGTTAGAGATGGTTGCTAATCGAAACATTGTAACTAAAACCAATATAACACTGCAACAAATGTCTGTGTTACTGACTGAGGAGTTATGTAGCCAGAACACAAATTGTGTATTACGTTTTATTTATTTCCCATTGTATTTTTTGGATGATATTGCTCTTCTATTTTGATTTTTCTAAGAGTCCACAACTTTCCATCATTTTTAACTTTAAAATTTATTTTCCAAAACTGAAATATATATTTGCAGTTTAATACATATACAAATAACACCGCCAAAACTCTTGCATAATTTGGCATGGCCTTATTTGTAACTTTTATTATAATATATTAAAATATAGATAATGTTTGTACCTATTATAAAACAACTTTTAAAATTGAAAAGGGTGGAAAATGATACAAATTTTAGTTTTCATTAACAGCCTGGGTTTCCACACGAATTTGTGTACATCATCAAAGCACAGTTTAAGGTATAGAAATGCGGGACTTAAAATAACGTTCTTTTGTATAATTGGCAGGCACTTATAAAGAAATTTGTATATAAGAAAATTATTATTGAGATCTCTTTCTTATTTACACAATATGAGACACTCAAAATAAATAAAGTTTCTGGTATTTTATAAAAGATGTGGAAGTTTTTAGATCTAGAGAAATCTATAACTACGGTATGTAGTAAAACTTGATAACATTATAGAAAAACAACTTCTCAAAAAATAATCCAGGTATTTAAAATAGTCCATTTTAAAGGAAACACGTTGTATAATCTTTCCTATTCTAACTGTCAAATAGGTTCCACTTAAGTTTAAAAAATAACGCTATACATACTAGTACTTTCTAATTGTAAATAGTAATTGTAGCTCTAATGTTTTAGCGCATTGTTTTCTTTTTGTTATTTAATATTTAGCGAGTATGAGCGGACGATGTAAAAGGAAGTAAAACAAAATGTAAATCATCTTTATATTTGTAATTATTGCCCTCGGGCGGCTAGTTTTTAAGATAAATGATAGCTATAATGTTTAATCTCATTGTTGCCTAATACACACACCGATCTTGCTATAGTTTTATCATGTGCAAAATGTAACCACTGTTAGTAACTCTAAAGTGTGCAGATGGATTTCTGACAATAAATTACTGTTTTTATTATTACTGTTTTGTTTACTCACAAACTGGATTATTTAGTTAGATATATTAAAATATATATATATAACTGCTGCATTTTAAGATATTTCTTTGTCCACAGACCACGAAGGTTAAAAGGCCAAAGTACTAGGTACCGTGAGTACCTTAACTGAAGAGAGGGGAAAATTTATTGATATGGGATTAAAAAACTTGCAGACTAGGGGAACGGGAAAGACCTTTGCTGGTAATGGGTTTTAAAATCGCAATAAAGAAGCTAACAAAGTAACAGGTCCAATTTGACGTGAAAATTGCATGCGGATCGATGCTCATGTCACCGTGGCAGGAATGCCTAAGGTAAACATAATTCATGATAACTCGTCAGCACAAAATCCATGGTAGTATCCGTAAAACAGACAGATAGCGCAGAATTCAATGGTGTTCTAGTAGAACAAAAAACTATTGTTTGGATAGAGCCAAGAATTTTAAGGATTGAGGGAGAGGTTGCTCCCTATATATGCGAACAATACTCGAAGCTGATTCTAAGTTGTGGTATGTAAAGGGTATACAAGTTGGCAGGAAAAGGTATTTTCGGGCTCGAAAAAGGAAATCCAAGTTTTTAGTGGCTGCCTTATATTAGCCTAGACTTTTGGATAAAATATATAAAATTGTTATTATCTATCATTATTTATAAAAATATACATAATCGAAAAAATAATTAAATATAAAACTGTTCTATTGAACTATGGAAATTGTTTTATTTAACACTTGTTTCAGAGTTGAAGTTTTTTAAGGAAAATCTTAAAAACGTTTTGCGCAAAAAATGCCTTGAAACTATAGGGCTTTATATGGCTCGTCCATTAGTGCCAAAGCTCTAATCAAAATTATCAACAACGGAATCTTCGGTCTTTTGCGGAAATCATCCCTTTCTTCTTTGATGAACCACAAAAGCTGAAAACATTAAATTTCATTAAAATATTTTTTATTTCAGTTTATTATACACAGCGCAATTCATAATTTCCTTGACTACTATTTCGACACATTCCGTAGTGATCTCAAATTCCTTATTCCTCAGATCTTTTATTTTCTTCTCTATGAATAGTCAATTGTTTGTTTGAATTGGAGATTAGAGTGTAAGAATCTCAAAGATATCTTGAAAGGGATTTTTGCAAGTGTGAATAAATCACTCGCCTTTATCATGGATCAAATGATGTAGGAAAAAACTTTAACTATGGCGGAATAATTCGTATAGGCCAACTGAATTCTTTACTATAAGCTGTGGAAACACCTAACTGACTTCAATATTTTATACCAACCTTCGATTTATAATTGTACAGTAAATGTGCCTGTAATACTTTTTTTTACTTTTTTACTTGTTCTGAATTGTAGTTAGAGTTTTCAGCCAAATGCTTCTTGCTTTGTTATTTTGTTGGCTCCGGTGGTGAAAGTATCGGCCATTGCTTTTAGGGCAACGTTTTCAGGGGACCATGACATTTTCTTGTTTTTATTTTTTTACTTAGGACTGAAACGTACTCGTGGACCTCCTCTGTCGTAATAAAAGTAAGTAGGACAAAAAATTTGCCGGTAGGTTAAATTTTAAATATGTCTGAAGGGTAAAATCCCAAACTGGCGTATACCCACCCACCTGCTTCAAAATAGCCATCTTTTTGTTTGCCGGAGGAAAAAAGTGTAATGACAAAACTTGCAGAGCCTCAACATTTGCAACTAGTGTAGCTATAGACCGGCCTCGGTAGTTTGTTCCCAAAAAATGAAAGGGTGCCAGATTTTCAGAAAATTAGTTTTTCAGCATTTGGATCAAAAATTGAGTTAGAGTGATTAAATTTCAACACATATTTAAAAATGGGTGAAATTTCTGAAGATTTTTCATATAGTCTCAGAGACAGTAAAGTGGTATGTATGGAAAGTACTTACCAATCTGACAAATTAGTTTCCCTTCATTCGGATTATTTATTTATATTTTCACGGTGAAAAAGGCCTATGATAAAACTTGTTGCAAATTACGAGCTCTACAATTTTTAACTTCCAGTGTTTTTGTTTTTTTTATGATGGCAGCGATACCGAAATTGGTAGAAATACGCCAGGTTGAGATTATGCATTTCAGACCACCATAAACATCATATTAAAACTTCGCCTACTCACATTTTTTATCTCAAATGACAGATTGATTGTTCTACTGTGACCATTTTTAAATTAAATCGAATTTTATTTGTCTGCTATATTAATGACTTAAAATTTCAATTTGAATAAAATATTTAATTTTTTAAATAGAAATAAAAATGGTTCTCTGCAGATTTGTTACTGTTTTTTATGAAAATAGAAATATTAACATTGTAAAATGCCATTGCCCTAATAATGTCACAGACTTTTTATTTTGTTTGTAATTTATTGTTGGATGGCCATTCTCAACATTTTTAGCATTTATGTAACAAGTTATTTTATAGAAATTAGTAGATATTTACATAATATTGGTTGTTTTTATTTTTAATGTTTAAATTGACTATGAAATTGACCTTTGTTTTACCAGAAAGCACTAAAAAGCCACTATTGATATAAATGACATAATTCAGAATTTGTTATATTCAGTATTCATATTTTTGAATTACAGTTAAGCTGCTTATAGCTTCTGCTATATACAATTGAAAGAAGGAGTTTCGTTACGCAAGAAAAAAATGGTTCGAAAATGTGAATCTGAGTAGAACACCAAATATGTGTTCAAAACCGTTTAATATACTAACCCAGACGCAATAGACCAAGACATATGGATATACCTCAAACACAACCAACCATAGCCCCAAATGAATGTATTTTTGTCATGTGGGAAAGAAATAAATTCTTGTTACTTCCATGTAAATGTGTATTATTTCCTTATTTTTTTATCAATTATTTTAAAATTATATATATATATATATATATATATATATATATATATATATATATATATATATATATATATATATATATATAGAAATATGTAACGAGGGCATTTGTTCCAAGCGCATTAGTCTTATAGGAATATTTGTCATTTTTCACGACTGTTTTTACGAACACATTTATTAGAAGCCTAGAAAACTTGAAAGCAGCAGATTTATGTAATGAAACATTTTTCTAAACTTTAAATGGAGAAACGCTTCGAATTATTTTACTCAAAACAAACGTCACTTAAAATATATTTTGTATAAATTTAAAATTTTACCCTTTACAACTTTTGCAACAAATGCTCCTTAAAGCGTTAGAGCTGTTTTTAATTCTAATCATTAATATTTGTCATTTACAATAATGATTATTGTCGTCAACCTGTATTTGTATTATCCTGACGTTTAAAAAGGTTTTTTAAATTATATATGATTTTAAATTGGTTCTTTATATACGATATTTTAATTTTAAAATTTACCTTGCTCATATATTATCAGTACCTTCTATATACATAATTAATTTTAGTTCAATACTACATTCATACACGTGACAAAACTGCCAGATATTTTTTTCATTTGCTCAAGTGCTGCCGTTCCTCATGTAGCCGCCTAATACAGCTTATGCAACTACGTCACACTTGTTATTGCTAAAACTAAATAAGTAACAGCAATATGAGAGAATTGTTATTTCAAAGCAAAGCTATATGTATGGATTTCATCTGAATACAACACTTTCACAAAATTAAATAAAATATTCCTTGATTTAAGTAGAAATAATTACTTTCACCTTACCAAAAAAAAATAGGTAGGCGGACAACCTTAACGCCTTAACGCCTTTCCGGGTTCCAGGACCATGAATTACATACATCGCATATGAGCAGTGCGACAGGACCATAAACACTTATAGAATGAAACCTAATGTGATGAGGTGATTCTACAATGCTGTCATAAGACCGATAACCTATGGAGCTGTCGTCTAGTGGTGGTCGAAAAACTAACAATCAGTAAAGCTTAACATCGACCTAATGCAGACTAGAATAATATCCTGAACAATTTGATTTAAACTTTCCTAAAGAGACTCTAAAACTATCAAAGATAAGTTATTTATTATTCAAAAGGTAATACTGTCTAAACCAGGGCATGTATCCTTTTTATGCCTAATAGCTATCAGGAATTCATTTAAAGAGAATGGGATAACATAACGGGAGGCAGTTAGAGTTTTAATTTATAGTTAGAGAGTCCAGAATATCTTGAGAGATTTGGTTACTAAGTGGCCATAAATGGTTTGGTCTATTTCACTCTATAAATTTTCCAACGGAGGGCCATACTTTTGTAAGTGAGGTTCGAAGATCAATGTTTTCACAAAATTGATGAAAGCTGAGCATTTTTTCTGCTCCCTCGAAAACTCCTACAATGGGCTATCAGTTTTTAGCATCTATGAAGTTGATGAGGTTCGGATTGTTGAGATATATTCTAATGGCTTCCTTTTTTAGGATCATTTGAGAGCACTCACGATTTCATCTTGGATGAGATACTCCAGACCCTTTTTTTCATTTAGGAATGGATTGATTAGACTAATAGAGAATCTCTCAGTAAACTCTCTTTGTAAAAGTTCCAGTCTGCCTTGTAGATGTTAAATTTATCTGATATATAACGATATGGAAGAAGTACATTGTAATCAAGGTAGGGATATGGTCACTCGTGTCAGTAACTTTAAGGGTTTTCCATGAAGGAAAAGTCTTAAAGTAAGGAGGAGTATCAATCAATATATACCTACATATAAATGCATCTACAAATATGTTTTACTATTTTTTTGTAATGTTTTAGTCATGTCTCAAGAGCATGTCCGAAAATTTTTCAGATCTTTACGTTTCAGGGTCCCTAGATGACGAAAAACATATTTTCTCAATTCCATCCGTCTGTGTTCGCGGCGTAGCTAAAAAACTACTTACCCGATTGACTTCAAATTTTGACCAAAAATTAATATGAATGGTCATATGGGGATAACCTGGTAATATTTTGGTAAAATCCAATATGGCGGAACAATTTAAAAAAAAAATTATTAGAGTGGTGTATTATTTGGAGTTAAAATCCACTAAAAAACAAGTATTTTTTAAATTGTCGACGTTTTGCATCTTAATTATTGCATCCTCAGGACTCATATATAGATCATATATCCTACATGAAACCTATATTATCAATCTTTACATACTCCGTTGGTCCGCATATATTTATCACATATTAAGTTTCGATATGGTTTTCGTTAACCATCCTCTTGTTAATTAAGAAATCAAGGTTCTTGGGATTAGACCGTGTCAAATTGGAATTACTTTCCGATGTTTCGCCTTCGATTGCACGAGGCATCTTCGGGGGTCTTTACTCCACGAGATCTGAACACTGTAATCATTTCATGACCAAAGCCGTTCTACATCCTCTTATTATTATGTTAGAGTGGTGTATTATTTAGGGTCAGGATCCAGTAAAAAAACAAAAGTCTACTTTTAAATAGTCGACGTTTCAAAACTTTATTGTTGCATTCTCAGGACACATATATAGATTCTATATCCTGCATGAAACCCATATTATCAGTCTTTACCTACTACGTTGGTACGCAGATATTTCCCAGATATTAAGTTTTTAAGTGGTTTTCATTAACGATCTTCTTGTTTTTATGTTGTCGTTGTTTATTATTTGGGGTTAGGGTCCAGTAGAAAAACAAAAGATATTTTTAAACTGTAGACGTTTCGCAAGTTTATTGTCTTATCCTCATGACACATATATAGATTCTATATCGTCCATGAAACCCATATTATCAGTGTTTACCTACTACGTTTGTCCTTAAATATTTCCTAGACATTAAGTTTCTAAATGATTTTCGTTAACGATCCCCTTGTTGTTATGTTAGAGTGGTGTATTATTTGGGGTTAGGATCCAGTAGAAAAACAAAAGCCGTCTTTTACGTTTCGCAACTTTATTTTTGCATCATTAGGACCCATATAGATTTTATATCCTGCATGAAACCCATATTAACAGTCTTTACCTACTGTGTTGTATTATTTGATAAAATGCGTTTCAATTTAAGATGGCGAAAAAAAATGGCTGCCAAATAAAATT